>JBAKGM010000365.1:21418567-21429434 GCA_037177215.1 Asparagus racemosus | reverse complement strand
TGATTGGGAGACCTGTGATTGTATTATATTTTCATGACGCTTGGCGTATTAGGTTGAGGAGAAAAGTTTTAATTTTACACTCCCCGATCTAATACGTCGCGGGCTTGTTCGCGTCCCGTTTCCGCGTATTTTTGGGAAGCGGGGCGTGACAGTGAGGGGTTTGAGCATGAAATATTTTGTAAAAACTCCTTTTGGAGAGGAGGGTTATTCTTAATTAAGAAGACCTTCTAAGTTGTAACTTTTTGTTGCAATTAATAAAAAATATTTCCACCTCTTCATATTTTACTTTTCTTCTCTTTGTTTGACCATGAAGATAAAGATGAGATGAAGATGAAGATCAAGATGAATATTTACATTCATCAAGATGCTAGAACTCTCTTGGAATGTATGTTTTCTCTTTTATCTTTAATTTTCCTGAATATTTTCTTTTCTTATTGTTAAATATTCATGAGGTTAGAACCCTCTTAAATTAGATATATTTTTCAATGTTTGTAGAGTAGATTTACTTTCATGTCTTTACTTTCTTGCTTTAATTTCTTGTATTTATTTCTCGCGTCGCGTAGATTGTTTATTCTTACACTATTCACCTTGAGACTAGAACCTTTTGAGATTAGTTTTTATTTTTATTTATATTACTTTTCTTTGATTTACCTTTAAGCTAGAACTCGCTTGATAATTACTCTTTTCTAAAATGTGGAACTAATACTTATGGGAATTCTAGAAATTGCATAAAACTAAGCTTTATTTCTTTCATAATTTGTAAATCATTCTCTTATGCTTAAAATGATCATGTTTAGGATAGTCAACTAAAGTACTAATTGGTAGAAGAAATTCTAGAATTACTATTTAGTTGTTATTTTTTTCATGAGTATTAATTTTACTTGGATGATAATTTGATAGATTATGCTTTTCTTGAGTGGTTTGATAGTCTATGCTTAATAAATCTAAAATAGAATGTGATAAAAAGAAAATGGTTCATATTTTATAAGTGAGATTAGCTAGTGGATTCAATTCTAGATCCCTCATATATTTAATTAATGCTTCCAACATTCAGTTTCTTGATTTTCCTCTTTATTTTTTATTTTCATTTGTTTTATTCTTGATTTTCATTTATTTGTTTTATTTTCTTTCATTTTATTCATCATTTTTTCTCATCTCTCAATCTTGTTTTATTTTTATTTTTGCACATAATCACAGCCACTCTTACTCTCTCCACAATCACATTTATCACACTTCTAATTGTCACGCACACAACATAAGATATAATTTTGATTAACTCTTACAATGCATTCTTCGTGGTATCGATAAATTTTTATAATATAACTTGATAGTTGTGCACTTGCAACTTAGGTACATATTTATTTACCTAACAATGGGATTATAGAAGAGTAAATTGAGGGAAAGTATAGAGTATTTAAGTGCAATTAAGCCTTTAAGAAATACAGAACATAAAAGAAGACATCTCCCCCCTACGCTTTTACATTTATATTATGTCCTGTGCGTGTGACAAGCGTCATATTTCTAAGGAGCGCTTGGAACTTGTGGAACAGAGCAAGCGACGTGAATTTACTGAAAATCTGAGTAGTCTTTCACTATAGCTTGTGATGTCAGTAGCCACATGATGCACATGGGCCCATGGCATCCTCTCTACTCATTCATTTGTGTAGTTTATATTTTCTTCGCATCATGGGCCCATGGCATCCTCTCTACTCATTCATTTGTGTAGTTTATATTTTCTTCTTCTACTTTTTTTAGGTCTAAACAAACGTCTTTTTCGAGACCTTTACTTTTACTTATTAAAAGTGTCCGCACTTATGGTAGGAGCCAAACCAAATGAGTGGTCAGGTAACGAGAGAGGAGTTCTGGTTCTAGTAGAATCGGGTTTCTAAATCTAATAGGGTTAGAGTTTTAAGTCTGCCTCTTTCTTAAAAATTAATTTGTGCTAAGCACGATCTTAGCTTCATGTTCCAATCTTACCTTCATATTTCGAGCTGCCACTCACAAAAAGACTCTAAAATGTAATTACTTCTTTCGATCTCTATCTTATAGTAAGCGGCACATTATAAAAAGTGAATCCAAGAGAGAAAAAACAAAATTGGTTACATCAACTATATGATTACATCATATCTCACTTTTTAAAAGAATCTTAAAAGTGAATTTAACTCTTCCAATACTTGTCTTATATGTTGTTATCAATATCATCTTGATATTATTATAAAACAAAGCTGCACATTATAAAAAGCAAAATTGGTTGCATCAACTTTATGTTTACATCAAGAAATATTTTTTTCCCTACAGTAGCATCAACTATATATTTTCCTATGAAATTGTTAGCAATTAAAACTCAAAATCACTAAGTTAAGCTAAATCGTCATCTAATCAAACATATGATAGCATGTGACCGATAATTACTTTCTCATGATCACAAGTTTTAAAAATGTTCGATGGTAGCGCGCTTCTTCTCATCATATCTTGTTGGTAATGACAAAGATTTTAAGGTCCAATAAGCATATCTAAATAAAATTCAAACTCAAAACTAGGATATGGCAGGTATTATTTAGGGTAGAAAAACATAACAATCCGATGTTATGCATGAATCCAAGAGAAAAAACTACATTATTATTTGATTGAAATTAGTAGTGCTTGCCAACCTTATAACTAACCATAAGATCAACACTCACGTCTTGAGGAATACCCTAAATATTACTTATTAGTACGAGAGAAAGTAAACATAGAATTAAAAATGCAAAATAGTAGTCAAAGCTAAATGAAAAATATGAAAGATCTAAAATTGCAAAGAATGAATCAAACATTAGATATTGAAATGAAAAACGTAGTGAAACATGCCCCTTTCTAAATAGAATTTTAAAAAATTAATAAAAAATTAGAAAAAGAACTTACATCGGAGAAGGGGAAGAATATGACGACTAAAAGAAAACACCTTCAATCTTGCGAAAAAGCAATAATTAATAATAATAAGAACAAAGGATCAACTGTCGAGAACCTTTTCCATAAAAGAGAAACATAAATAATGTCAAGATCTTAAAAGATAATAAATATGGGTAGCTTTAATCACCATGATTTCAAATTCCTTAGTTTTATTTGAAAAGATGGTAAAAATTCACGTTCCGTGAGAGAAAGAACTTCTAGGTTTGCATCCAAAAGTGTTGATCAAAATAAAATTTTATAAATACATTACAACTTCACAAAAATATTAAAAGTTTATAGGGAAGTTAATGTTAGAGGTCTATTAAAATAGGCATACTTATGTTCTATTAGTTAATCTTCAAGTTATCTTTGCCTCTTGAATAGTAAAACCAAGAAACTCTAGAATATCAACTCATATTCACGATATTCTTGTAAAACACAAAGCAAATAATGCATCTGAAAATATTAAACCATGACAAAATTAATAGATGAAGGAAATAAATATGAAAATCTGAACCTGATACTGTAGGAACAGTTCGGGGAGATATTCCTACAAAAAACAAAGTAAATAATGTGTCTAAAATAATTTTAAAAAGCGACAAAAGTAATAGATTAATGAAATAAATATGCCAATCTGAACGTGATATTGAAGGAGCTCAAGGAGGTATTCCTGTAAGAACAAAGCAAATAATGCAATATAAATCTTAACACTTTCATGTTTAATTTCTTCTGTCAAACGTAGCTCCAATGAAGAAAATATCCATAGTCCTTCAGAATCCCTCTGTACATTGTCAATCCCAAAAAGTACCAAAAAAACCACTCAAAATTTTAAATTGAAAGAAGATTGAGGAGATCGGAGAACTGTGTTCAAAAGGATCTAGCAAGATCAAATATAAAGGAGCTTCAGGTAGAGATGGGGGACTCAATGTTGAAAGCAGAGGACTTGTGGCTAAGATTGAGATGGAGGAGTCAACGGTGGACATGCAGGGTTGTGGTCGGAGGTTTTGTGAGGAAGAAGAAACATAAATTTTTTCCCTAGAACTATTTGTTAGAGATATTACAAGATTTCAAATTATAACCAAATTGGGATTTCTTATTGCTGCATGATATTTTCTTAAAATTAAAATCTTTTTGAAAAATTGATTATCTATGATTTATGTAATTAGTGAATTTTGTTTCTTTTTGGCTATTATTATTCAAAATTATAGGGATTTCAGTGAGATATTTATATATATAGTAAAGCTATTGGGGTTAGTACTGTAGCTTAGCACTATGCACTCTACAATACACCCCCAGTAGCTTATTGTTAAAGGAGACAATAGGTAATTTTTGTTTACAAACCCAATATTAGTCCACCACTTTAAAATTCATCTTAAGTACATAATGCTCCACAAGTTTGAAACTTTTCTTAGCTCCGCAATATCAGTTTAATGCAGTTAAAAGTAATAATAACGAAATAAAAGTTTTATCTATAAACCTAATAAGCTAACCTAATTTACGTAATTTACTTTTAATCCCACCCACTTGAAAAATTATTCATAAACGTGAAATAATCCATCAACTCCAATAATATAATATAATAATATAATGAAGGACCATATAAAGATTTTTTTTGCTATAAACCAAAAATTTCCTAATTTATTTTAAAATTAACTCACTTCATAATCAGTTTTTGACCTAAAATACTCTAATGAATACTTTTAAACTTAATTTATATTTCGTAAATTTGTTATATCATAAGTTGCATTCATAGATTGATTATTTAGCTATAAATCTTATCCTTATTTATTTTCAAACCTACCCATTACAAGGATTTTTTTATTATAAACCTAAAGTATTAGATATATTTATTTTAAAACAACGCACCTAGAAAATCACTGTTAGAGTCAAAAAAAACTAGACCAACCTATTTTTATGCTCAATTTGTGACGGTTTGTACATATGGTTTAAGTTGTTATATTCCACTTTAACACTCTATATTTCTTTTCTAAGAATCTAGATGCACAGTGTTTTAGACCAAATGCTTAAGCATTATTTCAGGTTTTTTACCACATTGTTGCAATGTCGCAAATGGTAGATGAGGCTTTTCCTATAAGTTCAAGGTTTTATGATCATTTATTTTTTAATTCACCCACTTTGCAAATTCTTTTTTTTTCTAAATCAAAAGTATTATGGTAGTTTTACTATACATGTAAGTTATTATATTTCTTTTAACATGTAAAATTTTGTTCTAAGTGGGTAGGTAGAGTAGGGACCCTATTAAGACACCCTATCATAGGGTAATCTATATCACTCATGGGTAATTAAATGGTTTGTTTGTAAGTTATAGTTATTCTATTAATGGTGTAAACCACCCAACTTTTATAGGGGTGGTTTTCATAGAAATCCTACTAGTTTGGTGCACCATGTATTTTAAAAATAAAATGCTTAAAAAGTTTCATTTTTGTTTTTTTCCATGCCAATGAGGCGGCATTGAAAATATTTTTCTATGTATAAACTCAAAATTTTAGCCTCTTGCCTTTTAAACTTACTCTCTTCCTAAAAGAAGCTCTTGTGTATACGCCCAAAATTTTGCCTTCATTTATTGTTAAAGCCACTTACCTCAAAGATCACTCTTGAGATCCAAAATACTCACTCGAACAAATCTTAAACTCACTTTATATTTTCACCGCTCATCATATTTAAGTATATTTTGTAATAACCTTGTATATTTTTGTTCTAAATCCAAAGTCATACTATTTATTTTTAATCTCATCATTTCCAAAGCTACTCTTAAACATAAAATACTCAATATTATTTTTAAATTTATTTTGTATTTCAATGATTTGGTATTCTTTGTGGGTCATTATATTTTTGTCTTAAGTGGTCAGCTACGGTGTATTTTTTACCTAAATATTTAGTCCATGAAGTTTTTTTTTCTTTTTTTGGCTGTAAGCCCAAAGCTCCCCCCTATTTTTTGAGCCCACTCATATTAATAGTAAAATTTCCTAAATGGTTAGGTGTACTATGTAATCAGATATCTTAACCATTATAGTTTAGTTTTTTTCATGTTAATATCGTAGCATAGTGAACTGTAGATGTGTTTTCTTTGCCTCATTTATTTTGAACCTCACTCCCTTTTTAAATGAATTTTTATCTTTAAATCAAAAGTTTTACCTTTATTTACCTTTAAACCCACACACTTTCTAGATCACCTTAGTTCTAACATACTTGAAAGATTTTAAACTATTGTAAGTTAGTATTTGTTTCACTGTAAGATGATATATTTTACTTTATCTTGATATTTTATTCAAAGTATTAAGTGTATGATGTATTTTTAGGTCAAATACTTAACCCATATTTTTGATTGTTTACACGCAGATGTCGTAGCAACGCACGAGTCAATTTTGCTCGTTTTAACTAATATAGATAAATGCGCATTATATTGAGATGTATGAGTAAGCCTTAAGTGGATAATTAAATATTGAATTTAGATGTAGATGAACGGCCTAGATGATTTTCTACATGTCAAAATTTTTTGTGAAGTAGCTGATGTGGCACTTTGCTGAGAGGTTGTAGTCATTTGGTTTTCTTTTAGAGCATACCTTAATATAAGATACTTACGTAGATACACAGAAAATACAAGATAGCAAAATAATATTGGTGTCATCTCCTTCTGCTCTATCAATTCTATGATTCATGCAATAGTTGTGGGATGACTTGCGGGACTTCTCGCCATATCAACGGTGTGGTAGCCCAGGCGTTATTCAAATATTGAGATCAAATGCATGGCAATATTATGAAAGATTCGGGATAAGTAATCTCTAAACACGAGATTTATATATTCATAAATGATCCTGTATAGTTTACATAATTGGATCAAAGTATAGTATTAGGGTTGCTCACATCTATTTACCTTATTTTAGGGTTCATATCTGATTGTACCTATGCATTTGTTTTATTTTTTACATGTTCTAAATTAGATATATAGTTTCTTAATGTGATTTGGCCCCTTGAATAGAAAACTAGAATTTTATTATTAAAT
Organism: Asparagus racemosus; assembly: GCA_037177215.1. Lineage (NCBI taxonomy): Eukaryota > Viridiplantae > Streptophyta > Magnoliopsida > Asparagales > Asparagaceae > Asparagus > Asparagus racemosus. The sequence continues at coordinate 21,422,482 of JBAKGM010000365.1, read as the reverse complement.
TGTTTATAAAAAAATAAATTTTTTGGTGAACAAATCCATTTTTAACATGTTGGATGTAATTTAGGAACGTGTTTGTGCATATCCATAAACATTGGCTTAGTTTGATGAATAACAAACTTTCATATTGATCTAATATGTGTTTGAGATGTTGTATATAGGTTACCATAATTTGGAATCAAGTTCGAAAGTGAAAAGAGTAAGAAATAAGTCAAAATCAACAAACAAGGGTGTTACTCATCAATGAGAGCTAAGCTCATTGATGACGAGGTCGAGCTCATAGATGAGTATGAACAGAACAAAGAACGACAGCAAGAAAAATTGACTATATCAATGAGACAACATGCTCATCGATGAGCCTAGAGCTATGCACATCCGCTCATTGATGAGTGGAGTCAGATTTTTAGAATGCTATTCTGATTTAGATTCTATCTGAACCATTTCTTCTTGAGGCTATATAGACTCTTTTCTCTCATTTTTTTTAATAGAAATTCCTAACCTAATTCTGTGAGAGAGAGAGAGAGAGAGAGAGAGATCTAGGGTTTCAACTTTGGTGATTATCTTTGCTCAGACTTCTCAATTTCCATCCTCAACGTTGTTTTGATCGTCCAAGCATCAACCTTTGATGAGTGTTGCCCTTGGATTTCAAGATCAATAGTGTTTTTCATCAAGCCTCACTTATATCTTTCAGAGAACAGTTTGCATAAACAAAGGGTTGTAAGATCCTTCTGTATTGCACTTGACTTATAAAAGTTAGATGGATTTTAAACTCGTTTTATCACATACCCAAGCTGGTGTGAATTGAATGTTTATGATGTACTCAAGTCAGAATTAATTGAGGGATTGGTTATTAGCTAATGCTAGGGTTAGCTAGGGCTAGGGTTACTCATAATGAAGAATTTAGGTTAGACGACTGATTTTGGGTAAACTAGGGTTACAGTCTTGTAATACTATTGAATCGGGTCTGTGATTCAGGAAAACTTTCATCATAGTAAGGAAGCCCCTTCACATGAAGAAAGAATGGATGTAGAATTATTTATCTGAACACTACAAAATTTTTGTATATTCTAGTTGGTTGTTATTTACTTACTTTTAATTATATCTATTTTATTTCTGCTACATATTTTGTTTTTATCAAAAAATAGTAAGCATCCATATTCACCCTCTCTTCACTTGCATCTTAGATCCTAACAAGATCTATAGTAAAAATTCTATCTTCTTGATCTAGTAGGCAATTTGTAATAAATAAGGGATTTATTATTATTTTTCAATATAAGAAATTAGTTTTCTTTAAAAAATTCCAAAATAAAAAAAATTAATTTTCTAAATTTCTAAAATTTCACCAAAAGAAACTGAACACCCTAGATCTCACCATCACTAGAGTTAGGGGCTCTAACAGTGATTGAAGCCAAAGGTGCCAGGATCTCGCCACCCACCACCATCGGAACCCAGTGCCGATGATGGTGTTGTTGTTTTTTTTTAAAATAGAGCCAAAAAGATTTTTTTTAAAAAAACCCTAGTTGCAACTACCACTGGAGCGGCAGACGCAATGAACCCCCAGCATTGGTGTCGGTGGTCCTAATAACACTCTTTATTGTATTTTCACACCCTTATTACATATATTTTTGAATAAATTTTATAACTACTTGAGTGTTTTTAATGAAATTTTAGGAAATAAAAGTTAATAAAGAGAAGCACAAATGAAGTTCAAATGATGTCCAAAAGAAGCCCAAATGAAGATCAATTGAAGCTCAAGAGAAGCCCAAAGAACTAAGATAAAAGCCAACTCAGAATCAAGCTGTTATATACTCATCGATGAGCTCATCGATGAGTAATAGCTGACTTCAACAAACTCAACAATGGCTGAGAAGAATTATTCCTTGGACGTCAAGTCTAATTTGGACTGCTGAGAGAGAATATTATAGGCTATAATTAGGGGGGAGGGGGTGGTACTGTGAGAGTGAGAGACATAAAAAAGTTTCTAAATCTTTTTATGGAGGGTTAAATTTGTAGCCTTCCAATGTTGTAAAAACTTCGTTTTTGCAATAAAAGAAAATTTTTCCTCTTAAAAAATTCCTCTTGAAATTCTTGAAGATTGATTCAAAATTCCTCTTAAAAAACTCTCTTAGAGCAAGCTCACTTCTTTGTGAGTATTTCTTCTTAATTCAGGCTTTTTGATTCACATTTTTTAGTTCATGCTTTCTTTCATGCTCAATTAGTCTCTTAGGATAGATTTAATTTCTAGCTTAAATTCATGTTTTCATTTCATGTTTTCTTTATTGGAAAATAAGTTAAGAATTAATGTGAGTAGATAATTTTCTTAGGCTATTTAGGATTAGATGAAGCTAGTGTAGTTATTAATTAGTTTTAGAATTGCTCTCTTTATGCTTTAATGTTCATCCTTAATATAATCAATTAAATAATAATTGGTAGAATAATTTGAATTGATAGGTTATGCTTTCTTTAAATAGTTTGATAACCTATGCTTTTTAATATTCTAGAATTACTATTTAATTTAGTTATTTATATTCATGAAATCAATATATTACTTAGATTAAAATTGATAGGCTATATACTTGATAGTTTATGCTTCTTAGATCTACGTAATATATGAAAATAAAATAGAGTAGCTCTAATTCAAGTAATAACTATCTAGTGAATTCAATCCTAAACGCCTAGTTTCTTACATTTTCATCTTTTTCTTTTAATACTAGTTTTTTTGCCATTTTTATTTCTAGTTTGTTTCTTCTAATTTCTCCCTTCTTTTATTCTAGTTTTTTCTTTTAGTTTTCATTTTCAGATTTCTTCTTCTCATTTTTCTTTCTAGATTTTTTCTTTTAATTGTTTTTGCTCTCTCTTCTCTCTGTAGTTTCTTCTTTTTTTTTTAACACATCTCTAACCATTTTCTCATAACCTCTCATCAAAAATCTTATTAGGAGATTTTTCTAAAAGACACCTTCCTTGTAGATCGACATTGTGGGTATTACAACAATTGTTGTATACTTGCAACGTATTTTTTGAACTTGATTTTCTAGCTATTAGGTCCACTGCGCTAAGTGCCATTGATCTGATCTACTGGCAAAGTTGAGCGCTACTCGCTAATAGTACCTACCATTGTTGGCATTTGCAACAATGCCAGGTGCTGTCGACGGTAGGGCGGCACCACCATAAGTGGGCGGCACCACCATAAGTGGGGGTCGATTCGAGACCAAAAGGGTAAGGTGGTGTTACAGGAAAGCTCCCACGCCACCACCTAAAGTCCAAAACCCTAGGTTTTTGTACTAAAGCCCTTGGGCATATGAGTGAATAAAGGTTCTTCATTTTCTATTTTTCTAAAATATGAAAATTTCTAGATGAATGTATTTTGTAACAAAAAATTATTTAAAAATAATTAAAATATCCTAAAAATTTTACAAATTTTACAAAAAAATATTCTTATTGTTTATTTTTAGAAGGACATTTCTAATGTGGGCCTACAAGATTTCTAACTAAAGTTATTTTTAGAGTTTTTTAAAAATAATTTTGGACTTTGGTTGTTTAGAAAAAATATTTTATACACCAAATATTTATTATAAAATCTTAATAAAATCATGGAGATTTTTATAGGTAGTTGTTCTAGTGGGAGTGCCTGAGCGTATAACCAATTTCATGAGAAATAAAAAATCACAATAAAATTGACAAGATAATAATAGGTAGCTAAATATTAAAAGGTTAAATAGTTTGTTTATGGTTGTCATTTTTCATTTTTAGATGCACATTGGAATAATAAAGAATTAATTTTAAGTGGGATATTCAAGATAGAGACGACACTATAATTTAACTACATGTGGCTAGGACCTTATGATTATCACATTTTAATTACAATTTAATACCCTCATTATCCATTTTATATGAATAAATATACCACTAATAATTGTT
>JBAKGM010000365.1:21384548-21403529 GCA_037177215.1 Asparagus racemosus | reverse complement strand
TATTTATATTTATATTTATATTTATTTATTTATTTATTTATTTATATTTATATATATATATATATGAAGAGAACTTGAAATTTTCTTTTTCACTCTAACCTAAGCATGTAAAAAATTTCATTACTTTAAATTAAAATTTAAGTTAGACTATAGTGAAGTATACTATTTTGAAATTTATTTAGAGTTATCATAAAATGTCAACTTGAGTATAAAACTAACTAAGAATTAAAAATTTTAAAATTTATCAAATAGATCAATTATTAACTAACATATCAAGTTAGCAAGTGACAATCTTTTTATAGAAAGAAAAAGAAAAGAAAAGAAAAAACGAAATAATAAGAAGAAAAATGGTACAATAAAGAGAAATAACTAGTCCACACCCCCACACCTAAATTTTACATTGTCCTTAATGTAAACTATAAATATGATGCGCAAAGTAAAACAGATAGGATATGATGCACTTACATTTGGTTGGTCAACCTAGAACAATGGTAAAAATTTACAATTATCTTTGGTATGAGTAGCCAAATTTTCTTTTTTTACTTTTTTCCTTTCAAATTTTTTTCTTTTCTTTTTTCTTTCTTTTTTTCTTTTATTGTTTCCAAAAAGAACAAGAAACTCTTAAAGGAGAAAGGAATAAATTCTTTTTAGTTTATTATTATTATGAGACAAAGAGTAAAGATGTAAAATAAAATATTGAAAATAAAAAGCTCACACTCTATATCAAATCATATTTTATTGCTGAAAATTCTACCCTGGATTTTAAAGAAGTCTAAAATGATAAACTCTACAGCATTTGAATGCATGTATATTTCTTGTGTTTCTGGTATTGGCTAGTCTCAAATTTAAACGCAGGTTTCCTATGACTGTAATTTTGTCCTAACACGACTAGTTCTTCTTTGAGAAATTCTTTAAACTCAAGATTCATGGTTGAGATATGATAAGCGCATTGTTCTATGTTTTCTGGAAACCTAAGCTCATTAGTAAAAAGTTCTTCAAATCTAAGATTAGATAAACTTCTGTCTGACTTAGTGCTTTCCTTATTAAAGACTAGTTCTAATTCTAACTCCTTTAGTATCTAGAATTCATCAATATAGATATCCATAAACCTCAGGTCTTATTCATATTATTCTTCTAACTCTTCACTCATTTCTTTAGTTTCAACGATTGATTCAACACGGATTGAACGATTTGTATGATCCCTAATCCAAACTCGCATATACTAAAGTAATTCTTTTTAGATTTTTTTAACCTCTAAAAAGGAAATTAGGAAAATGTTCTAAGAAAAACAAAAGAAATTTTTTTGGAAAAAATTAAAAGAGCTAAAAGATTAGTGAGAAAAGAGAAAAACCTAACTAAACAAATCAATAACAAGCACTTTGAAATAATCACCCTTAATTTTAGGGTTAAGCCTAAACTCAACTAAACTAGCTCCTAATCAAAAACTCCTTGAGCGAAAAGATTGAAGTTTATCTAGTCAGTTAGCCAGGTAATGATAGTACTAGAGGGAGATTAAGAACCAATTAAGTATCTCTTTCCTTACGGAGTGCTTTACGCAACCCCTAAACCTTGCCTTAGACACCAACGGATTCAAGTAAACTTAAACCGGTTAACTTAAACATTTCTTGTTCCTTAATGAGATCGATCTTTAGGGGCCACCGTCTAATGAGTGTTAAAAGGTTTGGGTTTGTGTAGTGAGGAATTACTGATTTATGGGCTAAGAAAATGTGATAAAATCTCTCATCTTATCTTGATCAGGGGTATTGCCCTTAAGAGTATTTTCAAGTGAGTGCTCAAATCAAAATACTCAAATAACTTTGGTGAATTTCTACTAACAATATGCAACGCAACCCGAAGAATTAAAAGCAACTACAAAGGATGCAAAAAGAAAAATATTTTTATCAATTATGGTCCACAAACAAACAAATGTGAGAGAGAGCTCTTGTTTGGATTTATAATGTTGTTAGCAGTTGTTCAAGTGAAGGGTGGATTTTATTAGGATCGACAAGAGAAATTTTTTTGTTTTTGTTAGTTCCTAATAGTCTCTAATTCTGAAAAACCCTTAAATAGTAGAATTAAAAATACTAGAAGGAGGACTCGCCTTTTCAAATAAATCTTCAATCTTCAATTTTCAATCTTCAATCCTCAATCTGCTTCTCCAAATTTGTTCCTTCACAATTAAACACACAAATCAAAAAAATCAAAGTAGAAAATCTTAATTACAAACACATTCACCGGCAACAGCACTAGAAACATGATGGATGTGCATAATAAACATGCACTAAAGTTGTAAGAGGACAACTATCAAGTTATAGCATAGTACAATATCAAACACACAAGGAAGGTGTGTGTAGGAAAATCCTAAAAATGATTCCACAAAAGTGTGTAAACAAAGAGGAATGAAAGTGTATAGATATAAAGAGTGTGTTATTATTTACAAATAAAAGAAGACTAGAATAAAGGGGAGAAAGAGAGTGAACAAATAAAAGAAAACAAAAAATAAACAATGAGAAGAAATAAAGAAAATAGAATAAAAACAAAATCAAAAAGAGAAAAAATAATCAAAAAGAGAAAAATTAAAATATGTAAAAGATGGTGGAAATTAAGTAGAGAAGATATGAATCTATAATTGAATCACCTACTTAATTTCACTTAGGATCTGTGAACTGCTCTCTTTTTATCATATTTTACTTGAGATTTACTAAGCATAGACAATCAAACCGCTTAAGAAAAGTATAACCTATCAAATTATCATCCACATAAAATTTTCATTTATGAAAAAGTACAACAACTAGATAGTAATTCTAATATTTATAAGCATAACCTATCAACCCGCTCAAGATACATATAGGTTATCAAATTCTTCTTCTAGCAATTTGTTCTCTAGTTGATTATCATAAAATGATCATTTTAAGTATAAGAGAGCAATCCAAAAATCATTTAAAAAAATAAAACTAGTTTCATACAATTCTAGAATTCCTACAAGATTTAGTTACTCATTTTATAAAAAAATAAGGAAATAAAATCTAAACTAGAAAACATAAAAGAAAAATATCTAAATTACAAGAAAAATAAAAACTAACTAGGAAAAATAAGAACAACAACATGGAAATAAAGATGTAAACTATGAGCATAAAGAAAATCTAACTAATAAAAATAAAAGAACATGAAAGTAAATCTACACTAGAAAACAAAATGTAAGATAAATTCTACAATGCATGAAAAATAAATAATAAAATAATAAAAGAGCATGAAAGCAAATCTACACCACAAGGCATGAAATAAAACTAATATACCAACATACAAATAACAAGAAAATAAAATCCTAAAACATGAATTTCTAAAATAAGAAAATAAAAGAGAAAAAATAAAAGCCTATATTGCAATAGGTTGACCCCTTGAAGGTAAATCTTCATCTACATATTCATCAACAAAGAAGAAAAAAATTTAAAAGGTGATTTTTTTTATTATTTACATATAAAAGTTTTTAAGTTTAAAAGATTTTCTCAATTAAGAGTAACCCTCCTCACCAAATAGAGTTTACAAAAATTTTTCACACCCAAACCCTCACCCTCTACTCCTATTTATAGTCTACAGCAATCAACTAGAGACCTTAGATTAGCCTTAGACTCGAAAAAACTCAGCTATTTACTAATTATGTTATGAACCCATCGATTGACCAATCAGTTAGCCAATTGGTTGGTCGACCGATTGGTTCCTAACAGAATCGATTCCTTAGTTGACTTGTTGACTCAATTTTTTCTTGATTCCTTGGGCTTTAGGGTCTTCTCTTTGCTTGATATTGAGTTTCAATAATTAGTAGAAAAATAGGAGAATTTGGTTGGGCACCCTTTCGAGAATCTTTTTTGTCTGTTAGGTTTCTCGGCCTCGACAGTGAATGTTTCGTTGGCCTTTGATTGGGATGACTGCCCATGTTTGTTCTTGTCCCCTTTTCGATTTAAATGTGGATCAAACTTGTTAAAGCGTTCAATGAATTTTTCTATGCTTTCCCCTTGCTTCATCAAGTCTTTCCTTGACTTAGCTTTAACATCACCCATATGGGCTTCAGCACTAATGCAGGAAATTGTGCTGACAAGTTTCAAGCAACATCGGCAAAGGCATTATGTTGTATCATAATGTTATATTACGAAACTATTCAATGTAGTCTCTGACTGAGTTATCTTCCCTTTGTTTATTTGATAGAAGCTTAGCCACGATCACATCAGACTGCTCTTCATGGAACTGAGATAGGAATTGTGATTTCAAATTGGTCCATGACTTAATAGAACCTTCAGCCAGGTTCTAGAAATAATCAAAAGCTACCCCCTTGAGAGTGCCAATAAAAAGTCGCACATTGATGGCATCATTCTCTGCTATATTTCTTATTTGCTAATGGAAGTAGTAAATATGATGGTTGGGCAATCCTTTACCATTGAATGTATGTAACGTCAGTGGCTTAAACTTTATTGTGTAAGGAATTTATCCCTACTCGATAGGATATGGTCGTGTGATTTCAACCTTCTTTAGTTTCGTTAGTTGTGTGAGAATATTAAGCTAATTCTAGAGTCTTTCAAGGAGCTTCACCTCATGTTTCGCCTTTGGCGGACTAGATGCCTCAAGTTCTGAATGAGAGAAAAGAGTATTCTCAAGACGCGACTACTCTTTCTCGATGGAAACATCAATTGGTTGTTTCCCGTTTGAATTATACCGGGGGGTTGAGAGGTGCATAGTAATTATTGAAGAATGCCTTCAAGTTGCTCAAAGCACTCGCCAGATGTGCATAGTAATTGTTGAAGCATTTCTTCAAGTGGATAGAAGCACTCTCCAGATGCTTTCTTCTAGGCTTCTACTTTGCGAAGAAGGTCATCATGGGCCTTTCTGGCCACCATGTCTATAATCCATCCCCGCTCTTGACTTGAGCTAGGAGTTACTTGGACGCTATGGCAGAATTGGCATTGTTGGTAGAAGGTTGGTTCACTTGTGAGGAGACTAGTGGAGCATGCATCCTCAGGAGGGAATAATCAAAGGGGATTGTTGCCCCTTGCTTTGACCTGATATAATAAGAAAATACCATCAATCACTAGAAGTATACTCCCTATACCTGGAGAATATCTTGGATCAGAGGGATTATCCTCCTCTTCTTCATTTTCCTCCTTAGGCACACTGGTCATATTGACCGTGAACTCTTGGAAGGTTGGTTTTGTTCTTTCGGGAGTGTCTTTGCCATTTATTCCTAGCATCTAAAGGCTTTGGAACTAGCTGAGATAGCTAAATACTGATTCTTTTACAAGTGGGGACTTTCATTAGTAATTTGTTTGAACTACTGTGACAATATCCTTTAGGGTTGCACAATGTTAACATTAGTGCACCCTCTTCAGAGAAAGGAACTCCCTTAGATCAAAACGAGTCTTGGCTTGGGTAAAATGGCGATCTCTCTTCTTGAGAGCAACTTCGCTTACTTGGCTTTCCACAAATGAATACGATGATGTTGTTTTGACCTACGACTAGCATAGTCGATTGAGTCTTCATCGCAAGTCTGTGCTTGTGATTGAGATGAAAAATTACTAATGGTGATGATTTTTCCTTATTGTATTTTGGATGGAGGATAACCCACTTTCTTGACGTCTTTTAAAGAAGCATAATGAGCATCGCAATAAGCTTCGAGGCGAACCTAAGAAGGGTTCTGGACTAAAGTCCAAATTGAAGAGACGTATGGCCGTGTTGACCTTCACTTGGAGTGAGGGTCATTGGTTCTTCGCTATGGACAAAGTTTGTCTGGCTTCTAGTGAAGCCAAGACTATTGTTTGTGAAGCTGACCTTGTTGTGGGCGAGGGTCAGATCTGACCCCATCTTCGCGTTGTGGCGGATCTTCCGGCAGCTCCTAGTAGTGACCGTAAGTGATTTCTTGGAGGAAATGAATTCCCTAAAAATGAGCAATCTACCCTTCTCTTATAGGCTGAGAGAGAGAGAGAGAGAGACAGAGAGAGAGAGACAGAGAGACAGAGAGAGGCCATTAAATATGAGTTAGTGGCCTTTAACTTATGAGATAATGGGGTGAGCCGTTATCATAAAAATAGCACTTGAAACAACTCAGGGTGAAGTTTGCCAATAACAGTCATGGGTGAAGTTCATTCTGATGAACTTCGTCTGAATTGTGGGTGACACGGCCCACGTGGGCTATTTGGGTAGAGCTTGTTCTGGGCGAACTTCGCTTGAAGCTTCACTTTGACTTAATCTTGAGAGTGAGCTTCATTGCGATTTAGGTGAGCTTCGCTATAACTTGAGTGAGCTTCACCATGACTTGGGCGAGCTTCACCATCATTCATATTTGGGCCTATCTCTTATGATTAAGTGTTTAGCCTATGTGCGTTTACTTCTTGAGCTCATATTGGGATTAAGTATAGATTCATGGTATATGTACTGAGTATTGGTCCAGAACTTGTAAATTTTGACTGTCTATAATCCCATGTTTCTTACTACGCTTTCTTCTCACTCTCCTCCTGTATCTTCTCTTGTTCAACCTTATCGTTTGGATGCATCACATGTGGGTCATCTTTCATTCAAGCCTCACATAAACTCTCACTCTTAAAAGTAGAGATAAGTAAACCTATAACTAATTCTTTCTTTGAGAGTTTTTGCAATAAACTCATGTTTGCATGTCCCGGTCTCATGTGCCAAAGCTCAATATCCTCTCCTCCATTACCACAAAGCTGACTAATGGAAATAAGATTGTACTCTAAACCATCAACAACAAAACCTTAATGAGTTTAAAAGAATCATTACCTAAATTAGAAACTCCTATACTCTTACCTTTATTGTTCTTTCCAAAAGTCACATCTCTATTTTTCTTCTTATTGAGACTAAAAAACAAATATTTCTTACCCATCATGTGTCGAGAACATCCGAAATCTAAATACTATATGCTTTCATGCTCCTTAGCTCTCCATTAAACTTCATTATTTGAATTTTCATCCTCTGAATCTTTTGAGATATGGACATTGGCCATGAGATAATGACTCCTATCATTCAAGCTCAAGTCATTTTCTAATTCTTCATCTTCAGTTGAGATTTAGCTCAAGTCATTTTCTGATTCTTCATCTTCAGTTGAGAAATCTCACAATGTCGCCTTGAAGCTCTTATTCTTCCCTTTGTAGTCACTTTTGTAGAGAGGCCAATCATTTTTATAATACCTAGGTTTCCTGCAACGATGACAAACAATTTTAGAATCTGAATATTCGTATTTACTTTTCCTTACCTAAATGAAATTCTGATTCTGTTTATTGTGCATAAACTTTTGCCCATCTTTTCCTTTAGGAAAGATTTGAATCCTTTGACTACTAATCCCATCTCACTCTCGTCATCATCATCAGAGTCCGAGCTTGATTCTTTCATTTTCTTGGATTGGGATTTTTCCTTTTTGGCCTTTAGAGCTAATGACTTCTTCTTTTAAGTTATCTTTTGAATCATCTTCTCTCTCTCTTTTAACTGGACTTCATAGATGAGACGATTCCCTACAAGATTTTTAAGAGTTAGTTTAGAAAAATTTTATAATTTTTTATAGCTGTTATCTTTGGTTCCTGATCCCTAGAAAGAGATGAAGAAAAGTTCTCACAAGCTCCTTGTTATCATACTCCTTCCCTAATGCTTTTGATTTTTTCACTATGTCTGTAAATTGAGTGAACATATCCTGAATACTCTCTGAGGCCTTTATCTTGAAATTCTCATATTTATTCACAAGCATTGTAATTTTCGCCTCTTTTACCCGTGAAGTTCCATCATGTGTAACTTCTAAAGCTTTTTAAATTTCCTGTGTAGTAAAATAATTTGATACATGATTAAGTTCTTCAATAGTTAAAGAATAATAAAGAGCATCCATAGCTTTTGCATTTAAAGAGTAAAGCTTTCTGTCAGGAGAGGCACTTGTCTCTAGGAGGAACAACGATGACCTCTTCTATAATGGTAGTGGGTTCACTATAGGGTTTACTATAGTCATTCTCTACACTACTCCAATTATTATAATCGGTGGACAAAAAAAGACTTTCATACGTGCTTTTCAATAGGTGTGATTTTTTCCTTTCAATGGGTATAGTTTGTCCCATTAAAAAATGAGGATTGGTTCATAGTGTGTCCTTCAGAAAAAGCCGTTTCGAGGTCAAACTAGACATCTCTACCCTAAGTTGTGAATCCTAAAGATGGGTAACGAAGATCTAACACCACTTATTGGACCAGAGATGCAAGCATAGAGGGAGGGGGTGAATACAATTGCCATAGTTTTTTTGCTAAAAACACAGAATAAGCAGCAAAATAGAAAAAAAATAAAAGTAAAAAATAACCAACCAAAGACATGCAATATTTTATAGTGGTATGAATAACAATCCTACATCCACTCTTCCTTCTCATGAAGAAGCTTCCTCATTATACGAAGAGTTCTCTGAATCATAACCAGATTCAATAGGCTTAAAAAGACCGCATCCTGAAATCTACTAGAAATTAGTCATCTAACCTAACTCTTCTCTAGGAGTAATAATAATTGTTTAGACGTAGTCTATATGATAGCTCTTGTTCGAGTAATAACAAACTCTCATTTGGTACTAATATTTGTTTGAGATGATATAATATAGGTGAATACAGGTATAAGATGTATATGAGATGAAACAACATAAAAATTAGTACAAACACTAATTTCAGCCATCGTACCATCGATGGTCGTCAGGGACCCATCAATGGTACGAGGTCATCAATGGTTTACATGAACAAATTGCAAAAATCCAGAGAAAGGATTTTAGCTTATCTGTAGAATACAGAAATCAATCGATGGTGCTCAGGGACCCATCATTGGCCATTAGCAATCATGAACAGTTAAATCGGCTGATTGCAGATTTAAGGATTTAATCACAGCAGTTCGTCGTTCCTTTTGATTTTCAACTTCTACCGCGTTTAAGATATATCTTTCTTAGTTGATTTAACTATTTCTAATGGAAAGGGACAAATAGATAAGAGAATTCTAGAGTTTTGATGAGAGCGTTAGGGTTTTGAGAAGAGAAGATATTGAAATTGAAGATTTTCACCCTCGCAGCCTCAACAAACTCTTTCTTATCGTGCTCAATATCTTCAGATCATCTCAGCAATGAGAGTTGCCCTTGATTTCATTATCTACATCATTCTTCATCAAGCTTGACTTTGATTCATCGAAGAACAGTTTGTTAATTAAAAAGGGATGTAGGGTCTTTCTTATTTTTCGTGCTTAAACTGTGTTTGCTGGTTTGTTTCAAACTTGCTCTTATGGCATACTCAAGCTAGTGTTAATTGAGGGTTGGGACTAGCTAGAGCCAGGTGTTGATTCTCAAGAGTATTTCTCATGTTTTAGATGTTTATTTTGACCTTATTTTGGTTTGAGTTCTCAACGACGAAGAGTTTGAAAGCTATTTTGAGAGTGGCCGGTGGAAACTCACCTTGAGTTCTTTGATGATGGTAAGAGATAACAAGCGTTTCACTCTGAACTTTTGGATGGTCTCCACTATGAATAAGCAGTTGAGACCACTACTTTTTTAATCACAATCATTAATGATTCTCTAATGGTTGGTTATAATTCATTCTCAATCTAACCCTCACAATACCCCCCTCCCCCCACCCCCCCCCAAACCCCCAAAACAAAAAAAAGAAAAAAAATTGCAATGCTTTGTAATTTGCACTCACTGAAAAATTATAAACCATCTATTAGAAAGTCAATAATTATGATAATTTAGTGATCTCTCTACTTTTTTAGTAATAGAGAACCGTTTACTTTTCTCTAAGGGGGTGTTATTCATTACAGATTGTTAGTTTGGACTGAGACAATTGTCCATGAATCCGACATTCTTGGAGTGGGACCTGGACTCAAATTTTATGATTAGAGCACTGGACACTTTGGATTGGATTTTGATTTTTTGAGTAGAATTCTTGAACATTAGGTTTGGATTCTAAACTTTTGCTTTGGATTTGTGGACTGAGGGTCAGATTCTCCGACTGAAATTTAGATCATGGATTATTTGAATTAGGAGTTTCAAAATAAATTATTATGTTAAATAATAATTATTTAAAAAATGAACATTAATTTGGAAAGACACCACCATTTCGATTATCGAATAACACTAACAAAACTGAAGACATCTTATAATCCATTTAAATACTTCAGATGATGCCACATAACAGAAGATAACCAGTGCAAAGACATAAATAAAAATAACTAGAGTTCAATTACATAAAAGAAAATAACTAGTGTTCGGCCATATAGAAACTAATTTGTATATTTAAATATGTAAATATTAAATATATTAGAAAATTTTATATCAAACAGTTAACGTAAAAAATTCAAATGAGTTACTATTAAATATTATTATTATTTAATATATTAAAAATTTAAATATTATGTATATTTAATATTTATGTACTTAATATATTTCATTTATAACATTTAACTAAAAACAAAATGAATGTAATATAATATTAAATATTTAAAATATTTATATATTTAATAAATGTTTATTATAAATATGTTAAGTGATTAAATAGCATTAAATATATTTCATTTTAAATGAATTAAATAAAAAATAAGTTACTTATAAATATTTTAAAATTAAATGCAGTCAATGTCAATAAATAAACAGTTTAGGGATACGAAATATTTTTAAATTAGATATATTTAATTTTAAATATATTATATTTTAATACGTCAAGGGAAGAGGAGAGAGAAAATCCATAGAGTGAGATGATAATCCACCAATTTTAACTTGGATTTTCTCTAGAAAAATTCACATTTAAAACTATAGGGTTGGAATGAAGCGTGAATTTTGAAATCCTAGTCCTAATAATACTCATGCACAACCAATAACATGTTAACTTCAAATTCAGTCCTTGTTTTAAACCAATAATACGTTATTTTTAAATTCAAATCATAATCATAAACCAATAACACAATAAATTCAAATCCGTCTGAAATGAATAACACCCTGAATTAAAATTCATGAAAAAATCCAAGTGCGATTCAACTATCCACAACCAATAAATAAATCCCCCAATAAATTTGTCACATTTTTGTGACGTGACATCAGCCCCGGATACCAGTTCCTCTGTTACACACGTACCCAATAAAAGGCCGTTATCCAAGGTGGACTTTGCCTTTGCTTGTCCTTATCTATTTGTGAGCCGCGAATATTATAGAGTTAAACTTGCTTTGTTCGGTTATGGAATAGTCTAGAATTTATGCCGGCATAGTCAGCACTAGGAAATTTACAAACAAAACAGAAGAAAACATTACTCCCTTTCTTCGTGCGCTCAATTATAATCAAATACTTCATTAATCCTTTGCTTTGTATTCCTTGTTACCCCCACTAATAGGTCGAGGATTAGGGTTTGGGATGACATAATTCCAGCCTAGCTAATGAATGCGACATGTCATTGCGTGGACGGTCATCTCTCCACCGACCAACCTCCTCAACCCTTTCTAGCCGCTGGATCTACATTAGTCTATCCACTGAGCATCTAAATACGCATTAAAATAAGAATTAAGCTACGTTTACAATACTTTGGTTTCTTTATTTTCGGTGCATGATCCCTCGACTTTTGTCCCGCTTATGAGCGGACGCTTCCGTAGATGAGGTGGACGTCCGCGTCCGCACTCGTCACGTGCAGCTCACCTGACACGTCGACGTATCTTTGGTTTTTAGGGTGGATTTATTTCGGCCACTTGTTATGGATCTGAGTTTTTGTATGTACTCCCACCGAAGTTTTCTCTTGTTTATTTTCTCATTTTAAGAAATTGTTATATATGAAGAAAAATATATACAATATCAGTCTTGGATTTAAGTTTTCATCAAACTTTGAAACTTTTGGAGGGTCACGTGAAGCACAACAAAGTTTATGAATTGAACAATAAAAACCCGGGTTGATTTTAACCATCTTGGGGTACATGTTTACAATAATATTAGATTTGAGTGGCCATTTAAGGGATAAAATCCTAATTTATTAGGTAGTATTTATTTCTATATTCTTAGACATACAAAAGAAAGTAAGATTCACAGCAGGCCTTATTTTTCTAATAAGCCAGTTCGGTAGCCCAAAATCAGGAAAAACACATTATTTTCTATAATATTTTTTTAAAAAAAATAAATTTGTTTTCATTTTGAAATCAAGAAGGAGAGTGAGGTGACACTCTTCCATTGCTGATTTGACCCTAACTCGTGGAAACTCATTTTGTGTTTCTATGAAATCATTTAAAAACATTTCTAGGGGTTCCGTCGACCTATTTCATTTTTGTTGGTTCCGGTGAAAATTAAGCAAACAACGCAAAAATAATAAAATTCTAATTCCTAAATGAAAGTCTCTTTTTTCCAGAAAACCGATGTTAAAACCAGGGACCTGAACCAAATTTGCCTTATCCCCCACTCCTTTCTTTTCCCTATGTCGGTGACAGCAGCGCGGTTTGGTGATTCCAACGTGGCGTCCTCTCGTGTCGACATCAGGGCCCTCCGCTACTCTCCCGTCTCTCATCCCCCAATTGCCCCCGCCCCCGATTTAATAACAATAAGCCGCCTCAACGATCCCAAAATTATAAATACCCAAACCCCCGGAAAAAAAAAAAAAAACAAACCAACAAAAAAGAAAACAGATGGAGGGGGAGTGCAAACCCTCGTCGTCCTCCTCCTCCTCGTCGAGCAAAGGGGCCCACAAGGATCGGGCCTACAGAGGGGTCCGCATGCGCAAGTGGGGAAAGTGGGTCGCCGAGATCAGAGAACCCAACAAGAGGTCCCGAATCTGGCTAGGCTCCTACTCGACCGCCGTCGCCGCCGCGCGAGCGTACGACACGGCCGTGTTCCTCCTCCGCGGGCGGTCGGCGAGGCTCAACTTCTCGGAGGAGCTCGCTGCGGAGGGGGTCGAGATCGAGCTGTTGAATAGTATCGGGCGTTTGTCGGCGGCGTCGATTAGGAGGAAGGCGACCGAGGTCGGGGCGAGAGTCGATGCGATCCAATTGCAGCAGCAGCAGCAGAGGAGCCAGGACCGGCACGATAGGATTTGGAAGAATCCGGATCTCAATCAGGAGCCGACTCCCGAGAGCTCCGATGACGAACGAGGTTAAACTTTCTTTTCTTATTTTTCTCTTTAATTTACTTTTTTGAAATAGGGATGTAAAATTGGCCGAGGGTATATATGGCAAAGGCTGTGGTGTGATAAACGGTACGTGAGGTGTTTTCTTTTTTTATTATATGTATATCTGGGAGAGAAATCCGAGAAAGAAAATAATATCTTGAAGAAGAGATGGGTACGAGGACTGCAGTAACTAGTTTTTCCTGTGGCTATTTTTAACTCAATGTTTTGCATATTTTTCACGTATATGCTGTTAAAATATGTAAATTCTATTGTATTAAATCCTAGTTTAGCTCCACATCCTCTATGGAGAGGTATTCTTATGTACAGCTGTATATTTGGCCTCAAGGTTTCCCCATACGACTCTGCTGAATTTTTTGGTACTTCTATGCTCTAAAGTTTTCTTCCGTTAAATTTATTAAATTGGTGCTTAAATTCTTCATATGAAGAGATAGTAACTCCCCGGAGTCATGAATATATCCCGTGACAACCACACATAAAGATCGTTTGCGGATTGTTCTCACTCTGACGGTGACGCACATTAATTTTTAAAAACTTTAAACGTCAAAGTGTGACGGAGCAAATGAGGGGTATTTAAGTTGCCAATTAGTCTCTTTCTTTTCTTTTCTCCTCTTGTTTCGTCGCTCGGAATTTGATGGGTGTGTTTGATGATGAAGGGAAGTGGCCCAGCTCTGTTATCGGATCAGTTGAGAAAATGTCCGACTGTTGTTCGATAGTTTTCGTGATTAGACTGACCTGCTATTGAACCAAGCGAAACTTGGCTGATCCGAATTGTTATCGAAACCATGTTACCTACGGAATACGACGGGTGCGGAAACAAATGATGATTAAGATGAGGGGTACGAAATAATTTTCCAAAAAGATTATGTAGATAAACGTTGTTAGTTAGAGCTGGTGGCTGTGCAATTGGCCGTAGAGAGCCTGGTCGGTGAGGGTTGGGATTATACACGCTAATTTGTTGGTGTGATTTTGATCCTGGGTTGAGCTCGATGTAAAAAGTAATAATGACAATAATAACGAGGAAAGCCTTTTCACCTCTCTAGATCAAACAATCATGTTTCCATCCCCTCTTGTCCGCGTACAGTATTAAAATTTTCCAAACGACTCGTCTCTTCTGCTTTTTCATTCTCTCCTCTTCTGCTTTTTCAAACGATCAGTGTTATTGCACATTTGCTCCAAGTGTTGCGCTGTAGAGTAAAATGTCCACCGCTAATAACGACATCAATGCTCGTATTAGCCTCGAAATAACCGCGACATAGGCCGTCAAGACGATGGCACTTAGGCTTTGGGCAACAGCCATATGCGGGAAAAGATCCACTACGAGATTGTTTGTAGCTTTTTTAGGTCCGTCTCGAGGATGCCCGTCTAACTTTTGTACTTTTTTGCACCAGGTACGAGTTGAGCTGGTTGTCTCTAGGAGCACATAACAGACTCCGCAACTCATCTGAATTCGAACAACAATGTCGAAATGTCGAAATGTCCTAGGCCGCTTTTTGATGTTTGATTATAGGGGTCTCTACGTTTATTATGATAGGCCTCTTTCTCTTTCTTTCTTTCTTTCTTTTTGAGTTTTGTGGTGTTCGTTTCTTATTGTGGCCATTGGCTTTGGCTCGCGCTAACCCCAACAGCTTTCCATTCTCTTACTTTTCCTCGTGGACTCGGGTTGGACAGGGAGATGGATAGCCATTCTTTTTGTACACGTTTACAATCCTCTAATCGATTTGGCGATCTACGAAACTTAAGGCTGCAAAGTTTACTGTCTTGCACAATGTGCTTGATTTAATTAGTAGGAGATTCACTTGAGATGACTTGCCTCTGGATGGCCATGGGACCTTTTCCGAAGGTGGTGGTTCTTGAGAAAGTGGATGGGGTCGATTTTTCTCGCGGTTGCTGTGAGCTTGCTTTGATGCGTTTCGGGTGATTTCGTTTTCATTGTTGATTGCATATTTTTAGAAATGCTAAATTGTTGCCGGGTTGACTCGTTGAATTTGGATAGTCAAGTGTGCCCTAATAGTATTTGTTCAGGTTCAGGAGATAGACAATCAATCCACTTAGATCTACACGATTGTAATCAGAGAAGAACATAGTTAGGCATGTCGCTGTTAATTCTCTCATTCTTTTAAGACTAGTGTTGTGGCTTGTGCTAAGCACGGTCTTATCGCAATTCATCTATATTTCGTCGCGTTTCAATCACTCTTATCCGAATATCACTCTCATGCAAATATAATTTTAAAGATCTAACAACTCAATCCCCTTCGAAACACGTGAACAACACTCTCATCCACCCCCATTGAGGCTAGATAACATGTACCCGCCTAGAAATAATGATATTAAACAACTTATAAAAAGCTATAATTAAAATTAAGATTATTTAAACTAATTTTTCATAATAAATGAATAAAATGAAGGTAATTTCTAATTAAGATATAAGACAGTTTAATGTTCAAAAAATATTATTCACAAATGATGCATCACCAAAAAAAAGTTTTTAATCAATCAACCAGTCATAGGAAATAATAAGCAAAAAAATAAATAAATAACTATAATAATTAATGTAATAGAAATTTTTTAATAAATTAGGAAATAAATAATAATAAAATTTTAGTTTAATAATTATAAATTAAAAATGAAAATTTAAGTAACCTACATTGGTTATTCAGAATACCCTTCATTTAGAATTCAAGAAATTTTAAAAATCAAGAAAATCATGATATTTGCATAAAAATACACATAATTTAAGTAACTTATACTTATAATTTAGTATTAAATTTTGTATAAAAATATATTTTCAATTAATTAAAGTTAGATATTTTTCTAATAATTTACTCAAATTATGAATCTATTATATATAAATTTGGTAACATCTATATGATAATTTAAAATTTTTTCAAATTTTGGTATTTTATAATTTCTTAATTAGTAGTAAATTTGGTATAAAATTAAACTTTCACAACTATCTAAAATATACAAAATTCAAATTAAAAATTGAAATTCCATGACTAAATAATTTCAAAAAATAATTTTTTAGAATTATTTAAAAACAAAAAATCTTAAATTCGAATTAATGCCACAAAATTTGAAATTAAAGAACCACGAATAATAATAAAATTTTTGAACTATTTATAAATAAAAAAACAAAAAATCCAAATTAGTTTTCAATTATTAGAAGTTTCATTTAATATAATTTTGTTTAATGTAAAAATAATTTATTGAAATATGGTTTAAATACTAATTTTAACAATTGAAAATAATAAATAACTATTGACTTACTTTTACCATAGTTATCCGTCTTATTATATGTAATTAGTTTCTGTAAAATCTAATCAACATATATTTTATATAATTAGTTAAAACAATTAAATGAATATTACTATGAGAAATTAGTAAATAAATAGTTAAATTTAAACCTCTGAATTTCAATTTTATAATAATATATAAATAAGTAAATAAATAATAATATACTAAAACAGTAACTAAATAGTTAATTTCAGTTTCATAATGGTATTTTAAATAACTAAATAAATAATAAATCCATAAAAAATAGTTAATTTTAAATCGTGTAAATTACTGTTTCATAAAAAAATTAAATAAATGAGTAAATAAATAAGAAATAATATAATTTTATCTTCATAATATTATATTAAATAATCAAATCATTATGAAGATAATTAACATTAAGTGCATAGTTTATTTTAAATATTAATATATTCATTACTTAATTTAGAAAGCATATTAATTATATTTATTTACTTAATAATAGTTAATTTTCAATCATATTTTTCATTATAAAAAAATAAAATTCTTTAAAAACAAATAATAATTAAATAAAAATTTTAACCATTAGGTATATAGATCATGTTGCAGAATAACAAATAATCGTATGTATAAATTCTACAAAAATTTCAAAAAAATATTAATGTAACATAAAACTTTTACTAAATTAGTAAATAAATAATAATATAATTTTACTTTTATTAATATCTAGTAAATAAGTAAATTTAAGTAACCTACGTTGGTTATTCAGAATACCTTTTATTTGGAATTCAAGAAATTTTGAAAATCAAGAAAATCATTATATTTTCAATAACTATCTTAAAAAATACAAAATTTAAATTAAAATTTTAAATGCCAGAACTAACTAATTTCAAAAAACTAAAAAACTAAGAATAAAAGTTAATTTTTAGAATTATTAATAATTAAAAAACAGAAAATTCTAATTAATTTAGGTATTCATTAATCTCATAATTTTTACTTTTAAATAATTTTGGAATTTATTTATTTCAAAAATACTATTAAATTGGAAATAAGTTGAAAAATAGAAATACGATCTAAATTTGGCAATTTAAGTAAAGTTAGAAAGATTTCCATTAATTTACGTACATTATGAATCTATTTTATATAAATTTAGTAATTTGAATTTTGTAACATATAAATGGTAATTTGAAATTTTATCAAATTTTGGTATTTTTTTAGTTTCATAATTTGTATTAATTTTGGTATAAAATTATTTTTCACAACTATCTAAAAAATACGAAATTCCAATAAAAAGTTGAAATTCAAAACCTAAATAATTTCGAAGAAAAGAAATTTTTAGAATTATTTTAAAATTAAAAAATAAATTCAAATTAATACCACAAACTTTGAAATTAAAAAACCATGAATAAAATAAATTTTTGAACTATTTAAAAATTAAAGAAAGAAAATTCAAATTAATTTAAGCTTTTGTTAATCTCATTATTACTATTTTATTATAATTTCAAAATTAAATTATTTCAAAAATGCTATTAAATTCGAAATAAGTTGAAAAATTGGAATATTGAATTAAATTGTAATCTCATTATTACTATTTTAATATAATTTCAAAATTAAATTATTTCAAAAATTCTATTAAATTCGAAATAAGTTGAAAAATTGGAATATCCAACTAAATTTGGCAATTTAATTAAAGTTAAATATTTTTCCAATAATTTTCTTAAATTATGAATCTACTCCACGTAAATTTGATAACTTGAACTTGGTAACATATATATGGTAATTCGAATATTTTAAAGTTTTGATAATTTTTATTTTCATAATTAGTATTAAAATTTGGTATAAAACTTAATTTTCATAACTATCTTAAAAATACAAAATTCAAATTAAAATTTAGAATTGCAAACCTAATTAATTTTAAAAAATAATAAATATTTAGAATTATTTAAAAATAATAAATCGTAAATCTAAATTAATATGACAAATTTCAAAATTAAAAATCCATGACTGACAATTTCAAATTTCAAATTCCAAAACAAAACAATTTTGAAAAAATTGAAAATTTCAGAACTATTTAAAAATTAAAAATGAAAATTTTAAATTAATCTACTTAAAATAGGAACATAATCTACTTATAATATGAATTTATTATACATAAATTTGGTAACTTGAATTTGATTTAGAAATAAAATTTTAATTAAATTTAGAAATTAGTGAAATAACTTTTTTTAAATTATATAGAAATGAAAAAATTCAAATTGTTATTATTAGATTGGAATTAAAACTAAAATTTCTAAAAAATAATATTTTTTTGATAACAATTAAAATTAATAAAAATACAACACAAATAAAAATATTAAATAAATTAGACGGGGCTACTTATTTTTAAAAATATAATTTAAATTTTTTGAAATGATTTAATATTATAAAATAAAGGAAATATATTTTCAAAAATATATTATAATTGCTATAATATTTTTAAAAACCGAATATGTTTAAAAAGTTTACTTTATTCACTGTAGTAATAAAAGAACGGAAAAAAATATTTAAATTAATATATTTTAATTATTGTGATGTTTTAAAAAA
>JBAKGM010000365.1:21361004-21384448 GCA_037177215.1 Asparagus racemosus | reverse complement strand
TCACTGCGCAAATTTGAATATCTTTTATTTTCTTTGAGGAGCAACTTCAATTCCAATGCATTACCGTATGTTTAATCCTTGATTATTAATGATGAACTTCCAGAAACCGCACCTAATTACACAAGAGAAGGAGAAGTCAGCATTGCCAAGAAGGGAATCTCCTACGCCTTTAATCTTCCACGACGGTCGTTTAGTGGTCAGGCCTACTCCGTTGAATAGCCTGACAATTGGGTTATGGGCACCAATGGGCATCCTCCTCAGCCTCTGTCATATTCTTATGGGCCTACTTCTGCCTTACAAGTTAGGCCTAATGGGATGTGCGGGGACCGGAATCTAAATCCGAGCCCAGTTGTCAACTCCAAGAGTAGACGGTCATAATAGCCATGGCACCGTTGTGTACATGTGTAATCATAGGACACTACGAGACCCGGTTTTCATATCAGTAGTAGTGCAGAGAAGGGTGAACGCAGTGACATGCAAGATTATATCTCCAATACCGACTGTGAGATTAACAATGGAGAGAAGCAAGGATGAAGCGACCATGTGATGGATGCTCAAGAAACATGGAGATTTGGTGGTGCGTCCGGAGGGGAAAACATGCAGGGACCATTACTTGCTGTGATGTGCCAGTTGCTGTGATGGCAGAGGGGAGCATGTTCTACAGGACAACTGTAAGGGATTACAAGTGCTGAGATTCCTTCTTTTTCCTTATGAATCCCATCCCTTGTTACCCATAGCAATTCCTCCAACTCATCAATCCTTACAACTTCGATAGAGGTGCTGACGGTTACAAATTCAAGATTGCGAATCAAGTTCAGGAGTCGATTGGACAGATGTCGGGATTCAAGTGCACCAATCTCACCAGGAAGTACAAGTATCAAATGCTTGCCAGAGATGATGGCTCCAAATCCAGGCCCTAGAAGATTATTCCCCCAATACTATCTGGAGAATACAAAGTTACAGCAATTATATAGGCATACACGCTACCATAACGGTACAATACTGCTGTTGCTCGTTTGTGTCCTCTTTCTCTGCCAATGCTGTGTGAACCAAGCAATAGTTAGACTATCTATTACAGACACTTGACATAGCACATAATTCGTGTGGGTTTATGTGGTTGATATTTGTAAGTATTAATATAAATTTATTTTTTTAAAATTTGTGGAATTTTCTAAAGAGCGCTCATCCTCTTAGAAAACAGAAGGGGGGTTTTTAATCAAATCTCATCTTTGTTGGATTACCAGAAACATCTTGTTCGACAAAACTCAACTTTCACTAGTATAATCTTTGAATGGACTTGGAAGAGTCCCATAAGCTAAAACAAAGACGAAATCTATGTGCCGTATAAGAAATTGGCGTGGATTTGCCAAATAATCATGAATTTGCTGTTACATGTGATGTTGATTCATCAGTAAAGCTAAAACATATCTCCTTTCTCTCAAAACTACAGGGGGGGGGGGGGGGGGTGAAAAAAAACAGCAGCAGTAGCTATGTATTGTATACATAAGGAATTGACCACATTTATAACAAAGGAACCCCCTCCCCTCTTCCAGTCACCACAAAACCAATTGCGTGGTGATGGGAGTATGCGATGATATGACGGCAGACCCGGCTCTGCAAAATTCATCACCCATCAAAGGAAAATAATCAGCACATGCTCGGAGTATGCGATGATATGACGGAAGACCTGGCTCTGCAAAATTCATCACCCATCAAAGGAAAATAATCAGCACACAGTATGATGAAGCTTTTGACACCATCACCAGAAATGCTTGCTTAGGAACTCCAAACCTATATAGCAGTCATCTACCAATCTCAAAGTCTTGATAAATCAGGAGGACAGTGATAGAGGCAGGTCTTGATAAATCAGGAGGACCTGTTGCCATACTCATTGTGCAGAATGAACACTGAAGAGGGGTGATATTGTTGACTGTGGTGCCGCACACGGAAAGGTGAAATGAAGAACTTATCAATCTCAATGTATGACCACTTAAGGCTAACCTTTTCTGTCCTAGAGATGATTTATGCCATTTTTTACTGATACTACTATCTTCAATCCTCAGATGCGTGCTTTATTTGACGAGAGGGGAGGGCACGTTCATGAAGCTGGACCCTCGATGGCTGTGCAGGTGTTGTCGTTCAATTTTTATGTTGTCTGCCTTTTTCATTTTCATTAATTCTTAGGTTATATTCTGAGATTTATTATACTTGCAATATAAGTGTTGGTTACTATTGTGAGATAGACACCCAAATAAGTGGGTGGATAATATCTTATCTTTGAGATAAGATATTCATAATCCTAATGAGTGTAGGATTCTATCTCTAAGCCCTTTATATATAGATATAGGGTTTTCATGATGAATGAATGAGAGAAAAGATCATAAACCTTCACAAAGCCGTCATCTCCTTCTCCGATCAAGTTCGTGCTTTATGCGGTAGTCGTGGGGTGATATACGGGGGCTCGCCTTACCGGTGTGGTCACCCTCCGGCCGTTGTTCGAAAATCAAGAGTAGTTTCGTGGCAGTCCTTCCAAAAGAAGATACGGGAAAGCTAATCTCTAAACAAGAGTTATTTTTATGTGTGGTTTACAATATGAAACTGTGTTGGGCATAAAAGCTTATTATACTTGTAGTTTGTGATGTTCACCTTTTCTATTTGAATGTTCTCATCCTCAGTTATTTTATTTGTTTCCTGCCTCTATGCCATTGGCTTGAGTGATGTTCCTATTGTCAGTGATGAATTTGAGGTCGTAGATCCTTTAGATGTTTTGCTCAGGAAAAAGCTGAAACATGTGCTGCATCATCGCGGGATGCACGGATATCTGCAAAGGCTGGGGAGGGGACGGTCACTCTATCTTCAATTGCTTCTGCTGTTTTAGCAGGAAAGCATTCTGGATTAGACACGCACCAGCTAAATATTATTCGAAAAGTTGATGTCCAGGTATTGGTTGTCTTATGATTGCATTTTTTTCTTGTTTCATCTAAGTAAGCAAAGAGTATGTTCATGATAAGTTATCCCGGTTGACACGGTATCATTTTCATTAGTAAATAAGGTTCAATTGAAGCAATCTGGAATGCTCTGCAAGTACTCCCCCAGGAAAATATAACTTTGAAACTCCTTCAAGCTTCAGGTGATGTGAGCTCTAGTGATGTGGATCTGGCTGTTGCCACTGAGGCCATTATATTTGGGTTCAGTGTAAAAGCTCCAGGTTCAGTTTAAGAGCTATGCAATCAAAAAGAATGTGGAGATAAGATTATAGAGTCATCTATGAACTTACTCATGAGATGAGGAGTGCAATGAAAGGACGTCTTGAGCCTATTGAGGTAAAAAGACAAAGGATGAGCTAATTGTAACTTTTATATATATTGAAATCCATGTTGATGAATATTCCCCTTCTGAATATTTGGTAGGAACAAATATCTATAGGAGCAGCAGATGTCCGAGCCCCTTTCAGCAGTGGCAGTGGGCATGTGGCTGGATGCATGGTCTATGAAGGAAAAGTGATAAAAGAATGTGGTATTCGTGTTGTTCGAAATGTAAAGACAGTTCACACGGGGAAGATTGATTCTTTATGCCGGGTAAAAGAAGAGGTGAAAGGGGTATGTCCTATAACCAGGCTTGTGGTTTCATATTCTGAAGCTTCCTGATAGTATAATAACTTAGAAGTTAAAATTATATTTTATATTTTATATAATTCAAAAGATATCAATGACAATGTGATCTCTTTTTTAAACAAATAAATAAATGGTGAATGAGAAGATATACCATGCCAGATTCATCTGCGATTGGACTACTTATTGCTTAGTTAATCAGCTTTGCAGCCTTCAATTGGAACTTAACCACTTTCACAAACCAACTCTGCAGAGCTTAGCTAACCTATTCAGTAACGCTGAATGACAGTATCCTTCAATAAAACTATCCTATCTGTTTCCACACCTCATAGCACTTACTGCCCGTATACATGCTTCCAGGATTACCAGTGTGTTGTTGCAGTCAGGATGTCCAGTTAAAGTAATAAACTTTCAACTGCTTGTCGTTTCAACTAATCATCAGATTTAGCAAACTTGTTATCCATATACCCATCTGTGATCTACATTGTAATTTGCAGCTGCGGTAAACATATCCAACTGACAAATACTCCCATAGGAAAATGTCATTTATGTGCCAATCATAACCAAGTCATCTGTGAACAACCAAATGCACCAAAAAATCTTTAAATCGGCAATAGATTGATCCAACATACCAATGAACCATTGTAGTTCACCATCTTATATAAACTACCAGTTCGATACCGAACCACCATTCTTTTATAAGACAGTGTTAATAAAATATCAGAAATTTCAGTTTTACTAGTTTCCTTTCATGGCTTCATGCAACAAACTGATCATGGTCAAATCCACTTAAAAAAAAAATCTATTTTCTTCCTAATTGGTGCTTAAATACTATAGTTCACCTGAAGGTTTTCTTCATAATATACCCCTATGAACCCTTTGTCCTGGATGTAGTGGCTCTGAGTTTTAAATAACTATCTTCTTATATAATTATGTTTGTTACTCTTTGATAGGAGGAAGTTCACTCAATAGGGACAAAACTCTGCTTCAAATTTCAGTTCCTATTTGCCTTTCTTAGCGGTCTTATTCAGAATTGTGGTTGAACATGAGTTAGGATTGGGTTTGAAAATGGGGTCGGACATGACTTTAGTTTGGGTTAGCCTTACCCATTTGCTAAGCACTAGGCATTGTCAGGAACTATTTTGAGTAGTTCTTTTTAGGAATGTTTAACAAAAGATTAGATCAACTAATAGATTTGGTTCTTGTATTTGTTTTTTTTCCCTTCTCATTTTATGAATGCAAAGAGTATTTAAGGGCTAAAATGAGGAAGTTTGCTGAGAAATCAAGAGAAAGTTCACTTGGTTGAATATGGAGAATTTCCTTTGTCCTTTCTCTTTCCTTTTGTTCATGCGTCAGTTTCCCCTTTCTATAGTCTAGGACAGAAGGAAATTGCTCCCTGCAATGTAGCTTCAGCAACAACCCCCCATCCCTCTAAATTTATTATAGTATGTAGGACTTTTCAGCAATTCAGGAAGGAAAACATGCTTTCTGGCAATTTGTTTATATATAATATATAGTAATATCTTTCAATCAAGCTCCATCTCCATCCTAATTTGCAAATAGAACTCTTTTTTTATTTTTCCCTGTTACCTTAATGTACTTTACATTTGTCTTTATTTTCATAGGTTGGTGCTGGCCTAGAATGTGGTATTGGTGTGGTTGACTTCATGTGTTGGGAGATTGGGGACGTTGTTGAGGCCTTCAATGCGGTGAAGAAATAACGGGCCGTTCAAAATTAGGCCCAACATCAACAACTTCAGCTTGGGAAGAATTTATCCAATCCTCATTACGAACCTCGTCGGGCAGTGGATCTTTAGCTTCCACATAATCATTACTAACATGAAATTGATCCACCCAACAGGAGTCATCATCGATTCCAATAGCCACATGCATGCTATCAACTTGCACGCTGCCTTCTTCATTATCTTCTGAGTCATCATTTGTTTCTTCTTCTTCATTTGATCCGGGCGGTAAGCCACACCTAACGTGACCCGAAACGTCATTATATATAGCACTTGACGTCCCACCAAGAGAATGACCGCTTAAATATTATGCTTGAGACCACGGCTCTTGACATGGAGATGTTATAAAACCACTCGATTCATTGTCTAAGTCAAGCATGCGGGAGAATTCTCCAATAGGTCGTGAAACTTGGGTGAATTGTTGAATAGGATAGTGTTCAATGAACAACTCAATAGACACCTACTTCTCGACCAATTGTTTCATATCATTCAACTCATCATCATCCATAATCTCCATGGCAATTGTTCTACTCTCATTTATCTGATAGTTAAAGAACACCTTAATTACATATCCTTCTTTATTGATTTTAGTAACTCTGTGTATTTCCTTTGTCATTTCATCAAAATTATATGACTTAGACATCATAAATAGTTTCTTCGAACCACCTTCATATATAGGCATACAATTCATTCCGGTGCCCAGTCTCCCATTGAATAAGCAAATAATGGGTATAGAGTTCGCCATTAAAACCGAAAATCAACGGTTCATCATATACAACTAATCTACTATTATTGAAAATAAAATCCTATTAAATTAGAAAACAGATTTGTAACCCTATTCTCAATTGAAAAACACCCTATTCTTAGTTAAAAATCTAAAAATTAAACCTAAAAATTTTCAAATCCCAAATCATAAACCCCATTCAACCAGTATCATCATCCACATTATCATTATAAATTACAACTCATATCATAAACCCCAAATCTAAACTCATATCATTCATCTCAAATTTTAACACTAGTATGATAAATCCTTATCAATAATCAACCTAACAAGAAAATAGAGTAAATTTTCACCTTAATTTGAGTTAGATCTGGTCAGAGAACTCCGCGAGAACGGTCAGAAGATAAAAACGGCGATTTCACGGTCGTCGAGGGCGGCTGGTTCTCATAGCGGCGGTCGGCGGGAGGCGGCGGCGGTCGGGCAGTCGGCGGGAGGACGAGTTGGGTCGGAGAGGGCGGCGGGCGGGTTGTCTCGAAGGGGGAAAAAGTGAAAAGGAGAGAAGAGAGAAGTGAAGAGAGAGAGAGAAACGAGTAGCTGGGTTTAAGTGGGCAAGTAGCCGGGAGTAGTAGTCCCGGCTGTTTGGTCTTTTGCAAAATCGACCCCTCTGCTTAAAGAGCGGTCAGTTTTGCTAATAAATATGTTAAAGGGTCGATTTTGCCCTTTAATTTTGAAAAAGGGCTGATTTTAAAATTTTCTCCCTTCAAAAACTTTCAAATGTATTTTATATTGTTTTTTATCCTAATTTATAGGGTGATCTGCAAAAAGTAGAAAATTGTTGAGTCTTATGCAAAAAGCTAAAGTTATTGGGAATTTAGTGGGATTTTAAAAAAAGTTTTATTGTGGATTTACTGCAATACGCTGAAAGTTTTTTGAGGTTTAGGGTAATTTACCCTAAAAAAATCACTAGTTGTCCAAGATATGAGGAAACCTTGGGCAGTGCATGAAGATCATCTCGAACTTAGTAGCATGACGTTCTATCATCATTTATCTCACATGCATGCAAATATCGAAGTTGGTTCTCTCATGTTCACTTAATGTGCACATGAGCTAGTCATCTATCGAACATTAACGCGTTATAATACCTTGTGATGTTCAAATACGAACATGTGACACTTTTTCTTTTGGTCGGTCGGTCGAGAAAATGAAGGAAAAACTTCCGCAGATTTAACCGTCGGCAAACCGCCCACTCGCCGAAGATCTCGCCATATCTTGATTTGTTGCGGCCAAAATTAAAGATGTTGTTGGGTCCTATTCCACTTTTTGAGATGAATTAAAAGCTACCTAGTTGGAAACGTTTGATTATTATTCTTTGGTCATGCATGATATAAGATAAAAATCTTGGAAAAATGGTGTTAAGGCCCCAAAAATTGAACCAGCATGTGGCTAAGCCCGATGTATTATTTTTATTGTGTATTGGCCCTAAGTACAATAGCCATTTGTGATTTAGTCCCTATTCACACTGGCCCAAGAAAAAACCCAAAATAATTCCACAAATAGCCCTCCATATTCCTCTCTATCTCTCCCCCCAAACCCCCCCCCAAAAAAAACCCCCCTCCCTCTCTCTCTTTCGTGGAGATTACAATCATGATGAGATTTCTCCTCTCTCTTCCTCCTCTCAACTCAACCCTCTCCACCAAACCCTAAATCATGGATTCTTCATCCCTTAAACCCTTTACCCATCAATTATGGATTGAGAGTTGGAGGATGGAGAATGGGTTAAGAAATAGCAGCTGTGTTGGATGCAATCAAGAAATGGATAGCAAGCAGGAGAGATGAGGTCGTCGACGATGGGGGGAGGGGGTTTGGTGTTGGAGGGGTTGGGGTTGGTTTTGACGATAAGGGATGATGATGATGATGGTTTAGAGAGGAAGAGAGATTTGTGGGGGTTGTGGAGTTGGGGGTTCTGTGAGGGGGGAAGAGGAGGAGAGAAGAAGTTGAGGACATTGAGGTTGAGGAGGAAGATTTGGTTAGGGATGATAACAGACGGGATGTTGTTGAAGAAGTCTACGCTTCGAATGGGAGGGAGGTGAAGGAGTAAACAATCTTTGAAACATAAGAGAGAGATTTGCGCAAGCATTTCAGCTTGGTGATTCTGAATATGGCACAAAAATGATCGGGGAAACAACACTCAGGATACTTAGATGGCTTTTATTGATGGTGGAAAAAACTCACATTAAACACTAGTCTTTTTTATGTAATATTTATGGAAATATTTAGTTTTGCTTGATTCATTTGAATGATAATTTACTAGTTAGCTATCTCATAATTGTTCTTATTGTTGTTGAGGAAATACAATACATATTAACCATCTCAAATAACCTTGGTTCGTTCCTGTTAACTATACACAATATATGTTATTAATCTCAGGTAACTGCTAATCTTGGTATGCTCCTATTAATTATACACAATACATGTTAACTATCTCATGAAACTAGTAACCTTGGTCTATTCCTGTCAACTATACATAATGCATGTTAACTATCTCATGTAACTACTAACCTTGATATACTCCTATCAACTATACACCATACATGTTAACTATCTCATGTAACTGCTAACCTTGGTTTGTTTCTATTAAGTATATACATTACATGTTAACTATCTCATGTAATTGCTAACCTTGCATTGAACTTCCATCCGGACTTGAGGTACATGTCCTCAGTGGCAGAGGCATTATAGATGTCATTAAATTTTTTGATAGCAACAATCACTCGAATGGACAATAATGTTTTAGAACTGTTTGATAAAATCCCAAAAGAAACTTTGGATACATTCATCTGGACTTCTTTGATCAGTGGGTACATTAGAAATGGGGAAAAAAGTCAAAATTTAAAAAAAATAAAGTTTAGAAATGGAAAATAAATTCATCCTCTCCATTGAGCTCCTATACTACATGTATAAAAAAATATTAAATAGGTACATGATATAATTAACAATTACTTAATATTAAATAGAAACAGAGAAAGTTTAACAGATATGATATAGTTAACATGACAGTGGATATAGTTAACAGGTACTAGACATAGTTAACATATATTAAATATAGTTAACAAAAACTAGATATAGTTAACATATACTGGATATAGTTGACAGACACATGTTAAGTTTATAGCACAACTGTTAAATTTGTATATTGCATGTTAATTGTGAACATTGGTTGTTATGTTTATCCATTTGTTGTTAACTTTGGAGTATAACTGTTAATATTATAGAGTATATATTATAGTTAATATGTTATTGTTAAGTTTTAGTGTTAGATGTCATTTTTAAGAACACCCAAACATTAAGAATATACAATGTTAAAATTTTAAGATTATTGTATAGGTTTATTGAGAACTATGAAGGATTAGCTACCAATTTTATGTTAACTATACCGTGTACCTCTATTAGTTGTTATGTTTATCTATTTGTTGTTAACTTTGGAGTATAACTGTTAATATTATGAAGTATATGTTATAGTTAATATGTTATTGTTAAGTTTTAGTATTAGGTGTCATTTTTAAGAACACCCAAACATTAAGAATATACAATGTTAAAATTTTAATATTATTGTATAGGTTTATTGAGAACTATGAAGGATTAGCTACCAATTATATGTTAATATACCCTGTACCTGTTAATTATAACTGGTTCTTGTTAAGTATCACAAGTACATGTTGATTATAACTAGTTCTTGTTAAATATCACAATTACATGTTAACTATACCATGTACATGTTAATTATAACCAATTCCTGTTATATATCACGTATACCTGTTAACTATACTAGGTACATGTTAGCTATAAATTGTTCTTGTTATGTATCACACATACCTGTTAACTATCGCATTTACATCTTAACTATAAACTACTCTTTTTGTTACAAAATTATATATCCTCATTCCCTTCTTTATCTTCATGATACCAATTTTACGTTGTGAAATGCTTAAGCTCTTAGGAGATGAAATATTTTCTGAAAAGACAATATTTTCCCAAAAAAATGAACTAAAAAGGAAGTAAACTCACTGGAAAACTCACTGAAAATGAAGTATTCTTCATCAATCAAATTCCTAAATTTACATCTAAATACCATAAAACACAACAATAATACAATACAAAACCAAATAATCAACTACATCTAAGTGACCCATTTTCGTCAACTATAATAGGTTCACACCTATCTACTACTGAAGTAGTCCATAAAAAAAAAGGTTACTCAATGTTGTCACGACTGGTACATTCCACCCCTTGGTCTTCTTTATAATAAATTTCATCTTCTTTTATCTCCTAATTATAGTGATATGAAGGAAGGAATAATCTTGTATTGCTATCTTCAGCCGTGTAATGCAAGATCGATCTTTCGAGAAATTTTTTTTTCAAGTGCAATCACAAAGAGCATGGACAAGTATAGTACATAGAATGAAAAGCTTGCTCACAAATATAAAGTATATGCCAATCGCGGTCCCATTGTCTTGTCGATCAGAAGATATGAGAGGAGGAGGAAGAAGAAGTTAGGGTTTTGGAAAGGGAAGAGGGAGGTGATGAGCTTTTGTGAGATTTGCGGCGACGATAGTCGAGGATCGAGAGGAAGAAGAGGAGGTCAGAGATGAGGGACTCATCTTGAAGAGGAGGAGGGGGAAGAAATTAGAGTTTTGGGAAGGGAAAAAGGAGATGATGGGCTTTTGTGGGATTTGTGACGGCGGTCGTCGGGAGCCGAGAGGGAGAGGAGGTCGGAGGTGAGAAGCTTGGCTTGAAGAGGAGGAGGAGGAGGAGGAGGAGGAGGAGGAGGAGGAAGTTAGGGTTATGGGTGGGGGAAGGGGAACTGATGAGTTTTGTGCGATTTGGAAGAATGAAAGGAAGGGTAAACTTGGAATTTTTAGAAAATATATTATACAAAGTGTATTCTGCTAATGTGGAGGGGCTGAATCCTATTTAACTTGAGTTTTGAGGGCTTTTACACATGGGAAATAATAGGAGGGGCTGGGTCACATTGATTCTTAAGGCCTTGACACAAGTTTTCCAAAACTCTTTATAAATCAATATTTACATACTAATGAGATTTCACACTTGGAGGTGTTTGACTGTCCAAGTACATGAGTGCAATTAAAAAAAGCATGGTAAGTTGTTATTTTCACAACTGAATATAACTTTAAGTTACAACTATATTTGAGATTCAAAACTAGTTTTTATGCTGAAATTTACATAAGAAGATGAAGCAATAATCAATTACTTCTAGAAATTTGATCATATGGTAGGAGATAGCATGTTATTGAAACACGGGAGAATTGGAGATGGGCCGTAAGTTGTTATTTTTTTAACTGAATATAACTTGTAGTTAAAACTATATTTGAGATTCAAAACTAGTTTTTATGCTGAAATTTACAAAAAAAGATGAAGCAATAATCAATTACTTAGAAATTTGATCATATGGTTGGAGAAAGCATATCATTGAAACACGGGAGAATTGGAGATGGGCTAAATTTTTTTCTATTATCAACAACCAAATTATGTATAGAAAAGATGGAGTACTGTTTTTTCCCATTATCAACAACCAAATTAGTTGAGAGGACTTTAATTCAAACTAATTGTTAATTTGTATTGGACGTGGGCCCTAATTTCACCATCACAAGTATGATAGTTGCCAACTAATTATGTATAGAAAAGATGGAGTATAAGAACAATTCAACTGAAGACAATCACAAATATTGATATTCACTTTGTTCATAAATTAAAGACTTTAGAAGCTCTCAAAGCTATATATCATCAACTTATAGTTTTGAACAACACCATATTCATTAATTGATTCAGGTAAAAAAACAAGACCTACTTACACATGAAGTGATGAAACATCCTTGGCCACTTCCAAAATCCTAACATCAGGACTGAGTGACCTTACCTGTTCCATGAAAAAAAACACAACTAAAAAAAATACACAAAAAAGAAAAGTTACACCCAACATCAACAATGCAAACAAATATTTGCACAAACAATTTACATATAACGTGACTGCTCTGCCTTTCTATCCGGCACGGACAACTTGAGCACCCATTTGGCCATCGATGCCGCCGGCGACCTCAACTGCCGACCGAAGCTTCCTCGGCCTCTGCGGGTCCCATCATCGGACTCTATGAATGTCACGAGCCGGCTCACTGCGAGATCGAGCGTCTCCTCGCTCATATTAGCAAAGCAAATCCTAAACCACCCAGGCTCATTGCAGTGACATGACGAGCCAGGGGAAACATTTAGTCTCACATGGAATAAGATCTTCTTCCACAAATCCATCTCCCCTTCGAAATTGTTGGGCTTTAGTAAGTGTCTCATATCGGCCCAACAGAACAAGCCTGCATTGCTCTCCAAGCAAGTAATTCCGGCCCGTTGAAGCCCATTAACGAGCTTCTCGTGCCTCTCCTTGAGCCTCCTCTTGTTTTCAATCAAGTATTTTCTAGTGAACTTTTTATCGGCCAGCATTACCGATAAAAGATACTGTGTTTGTGATGATATGAGCCCGAAGCTCGACATTTTTGTAGCTGCAGTTATAACTGTTTGGTTAGCAGAGCAGACTACACCAACTCGGAAACCAGGGAGACCGAGGTCTTTCGATAGACTATACACAATGTGGACTCGGTCAGATAAATCAACTCGACCCTCTGTGACCTCGGCAACACTGACGAAGCTCGAACCATCGAAGCTGGTGCCGGAGTAGACTTCATCGCTAACCAAATGAATGTCTTTCAACGCGACGAAGTTGACAAGGGTTTCAAGTTCAGGTCGGGTCGCAGTCGTGCCTAACGGGTTCGATGGATTGGTTATGAGGACGCCTTTGACACGTAGCTTATGCTTTGTTGCGCGTTTGTACGCGCCTTCGAGGGCATTTTTGGTAATGTGGAAGTTGTTGGAGCTTGAGCAATGGATCGGGACAATTTCGACTCCGGTTCTCCATTTGAGGTCGCGGTCAAACCCTGGGTAGTAGGGGGTTGGGAGGAGGAAGGCGTCGCCTGGGTCAGCGAGGCAGAACATGAGTGTCTCGTTGGCGGATGTGGCGCCGGCAGTGAGGACCATGTTGTTAGGGTCGAACTCAATTTTATTCCCTCTCAGCTCAGCCATAAAATCTGCCAATGCCTGCAAACATGTTTAATTATTTAATGAATAATTATAATAATTTATTTCGAATCACTATAAAATAAACTTAGAATGAATTATATGGTCATCCACATCCTACAGAATCTATGTTGATTCTATGGTAGGCTTCCAAGTTGTAGAGATTGTAGTAGGCGGGGACTAAAATCCGCTGACGGGGCGAAGCGCCATATAGCACATGGGCTCATTTTTGCTTAAGGGGGAAAAAACAATTTGGAAAAAAGAAAACTTGAAAAGTAACATGGGTTTTATGACGAGGATGAGACAATAATTAGCAAACACTTACACTTTAATTAACTCGCTTCATTAAATGGGCTTACATTTTTAAAGGCAGGCAGGCCATGATAATTCTGGAACAGAGCCATATCTCTAAACACCGACGCTCCACCGTCACTCTTGAACTCAGCAACCTCACGGTTGCTTTTGAGCCAAGACTCGAGAATATCGAAAGATAGCTGCACAAGATCAAAATTAAGAAAGAAGAAAGTGAGAACAATGTCGAGACAAAGAGAAGTAAATAACTAGTAATATTTCGCAGATATGAAAATACAATGGAAACCTGATTCTCAGCGAGTCCCATCTGAATGATTCCCGATGGATTATGAACCGGATCATATGGATTCCTCTCGTACTCTTGCCATCCAAGAAAATACGAAGAATCCTGCCCGTGGGAACACGTAACCTTTCTTGATAACATGATTGATCAAGAAGGAATTGAAATTTGATTGAAGAAGAGAATGAAGTACGAAATTTGATATATATGAGTGATAGTAGAATGACAGTTAAAGGAATGGGAGACTTTGGTTTTGAGTTGCTTTTGGTTGGAGGAGTTGTGGTATTTATAGAGAACATCTTGTAGAAGGAATGGGGGATGTAACTATGATTTTGACCAATAGGAGAGCGAATTAAAGATTTATTTTTTGTTACCGCGTAGATTACATCAGAAGGGAGACAGGGACCAAACAGGAGAGAGAAATGCTAATATCTACCGACAGAATATCGTCAAACAAGGAATTAAGTGAAGACCCACAGATTGGATTAAGAAACCTCGCATATGTAACAAGTAGAGAAAAGAAAATAAATCAAATCTGCAATCTCTAATGAGAGAGAAAAGAAAAAGCACCATATTGTTTGAGTTAAATTAAAAGTGTCACCTTTCGTATTTTATAGGGGTAAATTTCACAAAAACACCGGACTTTATTTTTATCACTAAGGCGTGCTTGGCAACATGAATGTAACTGGAAACTAGAACAAAAATTAGAAAGCAACTTTACTTTCCAATTTTTTTATTGTTTGGCACGTGAAAAGTAATTGGGAAGTGAAATATGCTACATCACATTCTTTGTCCCGTTCACTTTCTTAAAAAAAATAGAAAAGTGGACAGAAGGTGTAAAAAAAGGACAGATAAAATTATATTTTATATATTTATTCTTTCATTTTTTCCACTTTCCAAATTGATTGTCTTTATTTTAAAATTTTAATCTCGTTAAGCCCCTCGGACTCGTCTCACATGTCATCTCCAAGCAAATTTCGATTTTATCGTTACCTACACTTTTGGACCATTCAGTGCATGATTTTTATCCAAATACACATCATGGAAAAAGTATACGACTTGAAAATTTCCGTAGACTAGCATATGAGAAATTATGTACTCATGGTTTAGCATCAATAGAAATCTACTGAGCTAGTCTTTTCAATATGCCTTGTAGAAAATTAATTTCCTATGCTTTCTCTTTCTTCAACTATGTATATTTCCTTATGATTTTATTTAAATAATATTTTCAAGGGCTTTACTCACAATGGTCACTATAAATTTCATTTTCACTTTATATATGCTAAAGAGAGTGTTTAAAAAAAATCAAAATTTTCAGTATCTAATTTGGATATAAAATAAATGTGTATAAAGTAATAAAATGGATGCCATGTCATCAGCCGCCTTAACTTTCCACATTTTCACTTTCATGCAAACAAGATTTGTAAACAGAAAGTTAAGAGAAAATACTTTTTGCGGAAAGTACTTTCTGCTTCACTTTCTACTTTTTGTTTACTCTCTGATTGCCAAACAAGCCCTAAACCTCCCGACTTTCCCACGAGACTGCAATATCAACATCATCAACCTTGAACCCATAACTTTAATCCAGGGTTAGTTTCAGCTGTAAAGATCCATGTAATGATTCTTCAATCACAAAAAGATTTTTTTTTTCAATTGAACGAGTTTAGATGGGGAAACTATCTTGAAAATTTAACCTATATTTTTATAAGTTCTAATGTTAGAAGCAAGATTTTGTAGAGAATACAAGAGCTTTGAAATTTTTAAATAAGGGAAATAAATGATCGAGAGCTCTAACTATGACGTGCACAAAGAAAAAGAAATTGATGGCATATTTGGATAGAGAGATTTCATTTTAAATTATGGAATTGAGTCAATTTCAATAATTGGATGCAAAAGTAATTCAGAACTTGGAATTTGCCCAATTCAACCAGCCTTTAATCTTATAGGGGGCCTAAATGACAACAAAATGGATGTCATTTCTAGTTCCAGTTCTATTTTACTCACTTGTCATCTCTCTATCTCTGGACTCTCAACTCGCGATCCTCTCTCTCTCTCTCTCTCTCTCTCTCTCTCTCTCTCTCCCTCTCTCTCTCTCTCTTTCAAAAAATAAATTTGTGGAATATAGTATAAAAGATTTCATTTACCGAAGAATTTTTGGGAAAAAGATTTAAAACTGAATTTATTTTTGAAAGTCAAAACAAATTCAACATGTATGTAAAGCACCATTGTTCTTGACTCAACCAACTCTCTATTCCGGAATACACCAACCGCTTAAAATGAAAAAAAGAAAAAAGGATAAAAATAATAAAACAAATCCATCAGAGCGAATAACAATAAGTACCACCTGGAGATAGGATCTAAAGAACAAAAGAGTAAAAATATGAATCACTATACAATAAAATCAGATGAAAGAAAGCTCAAGAGGATATATTCATCAATGATCAAAAAATGAGATACTACTGATGTTATGTCAACAATTAACCTAAATGATCTTCCTCTTAGAGTCGACATGTGGCCCAGGTCAACACTAATCATCAAATCAGTCGGGCCCCAGCTGAGGGTGACTCGGGTAGCATGGACACTTGTCCCTTCCCGAGCAAGGCCGAGTCGAGACAAGCTCTCACTCGGCCCCATCATTTGAGTCGACCACCTTCATTCTTTTAGAGTCAGGTCGACAACTTGCGAGGCTTATAAAAAGCAGTACTTGTCGTCCCGCCTGTAAAGCCAGATTGAGAGGTGGTTTGTCCTCGAACTCCTCACCACTAGCTGGCCATCGTCATCATTTCCTCTGCCATGGGTCTCTTGACTCACCATACTTCATCAGCGCCATGCCTTCTTAATCAACAATATCACGCCAAGCTCAATGATGATTCATCTCATCTGCAGCCGACACCTGTATACTATCTATCAATTCAGCTGCCAGCCTGGATTCGGCCAGAGTTACACATTTACCCCTGTTAGCTGGGTATTGATATGACTTCATCGCCTACTGTCTGAAGGATCTACTTCTTCTAGCCCGATCCCCCCCATTGGGGCCAGGTACGCCATTTCAGGCTAGTTAACATCATCATTTGTACACCTAGAACTACTTTTAGTTCATTGATTCCCTACGCAAGCTCTATACTGACTTGATTGTCAGAGGAATCACCGGAGAACCCAACTTCGGCCCTCTAATGTGTCTATTTTGCAACTTTCTTATCCTCCACAAGGATCTGTCATCTAAGGAGATGGGGGGACCCTCGTCTTCCGTATCATCCCCAAGCCCCATCGCTAATTCGAGATTATCCACAGGGATCTGTCGAGATTATACCCAAGCCCCTTTTCAGATTCATGGCAGTCGAAAGATTTCACCGTAAGACTATGATGGCAGATCTGCCATAAAATAGGCGCAGCTTTGGAGAACACATCTCCAAGGTAATCAAACCAAACATAATCTCATAAATGAGATATTTTTGTGTTGTATACCTATATGCAGTTTTTGCCGCTCGAAAGACCTTGGTACCTAGGGTAAAATCAAGGCACGTCATCAACTCGGTCGACTCCGACATAAAAACCTTGGTACCTTTTTAGCGTAATACCAAGGCACGCCATCGACAAAAAGACCTTGGCATCTTCCTAAGTCCAAGGCACGTACCCTAAGACCTTGGTGTCATCATGAGTAAACCCAAGGTATGGAGTCGAGTCCTCCCACTCACCAAACATGGAGCCGAGTCACCTCGAACCAAAAAACAAATTTGTACTCACAGAGCATGTTGAAAACTCTTAAACACAAGAACACAATCTCAAAGGTACATAGTTCAAATTGACAAAAATATCTCTTTATTCATGTGTGAAACTATTTATACTATAAAAGTACAACTAAAAAAAGAAGAGAAGATACATTGGGGCCCCTAAGGGGTCGGACTCGGAAGGTGCACAGGACTTAGAGATGCGGGCGGATTGACACTAGAGACAGAAGTAGGAGTTGAGTGTGGAGAAGCAGCAGCAGTGGAGAAGCAGCAACAGTGGTTGGCCGAGGAGCCAACTGGACTTCAGACTTGGCCTCCTTGTCTTTCTTCTCCCCAGGCTTACTTACCCAACTATCATGAGTAGAGCTCTAGCCTGCCTCCCTAGCTGACTCTTCACCATCCTCGACATCGCTCTCGCCATCGAGCATGAGCCCCTTCCCTATTTCTCTATCTCCTAAAGTGCACTAAGGCAATTGGCCACTCTAGGAGGATAGTGGAAGCGATCGGGGTCATTTAGGATCTCAACTGGAAGCTGCGCCTCCAGATAGCCATAGTCAGCTTTGCAAGCCAGTGCCACCTCCACCTTCTTGAGAGTGCTCTGGTGATAGCTTTCAACAATCTTGAATCTATGGGCCTCAGACTCCAGATGAGCGAGGTGGCCTCGCAAGGCCTAGATTTCAACGAGGGCTGACACCCTCTGTCACTCGGCCTCCAGCCCAGCTAGAGTACTCTCCTGCCTCAACTTCTTGTGAGCAGTGTGCTCCTCCTTCAACTGGTCCTAGTGGCTCTCGACATTCTGGCGAGCTAATCGAGCCCGCTCGAAGGCTATGGTTCTCTCTCACCTCTTGAGCTTGACCTCATCCTGCAAGTATTTTATCCTCCCGTCTCGCTCATGGAGATCGTGCTTGAGATGGCCAAGGTCTTCTTTGAGCCTGCCGATCTCGGTCGACTTCTTGGTATTCGAAGTCTTCAGGCCATCAATCATCTTCTCCCTCATCTCCACCTCCCAGGCCATTTTTCCTTGCCCCTCTTCCAGATGACCCATTCCTCCTCCTTGGCACCTAGCGACAAGAGAGCCTTCTTGAGGTTAGCCTTCTGGTCCTCCAACTCTTCTTGAAGTTTGAGGAAAGAGGTTCGGACTTGCTCATAGCGGCCG
The DNA here is from genome assembly GCA_037177215.1 of Asparagus racemosus. NCBI lineage: Eukaryota > Viridiplantae > Streptophyta > Magnoliopsida > Asparagales > Asparagaceae > Asparagus > Asparagus racemosus. The sequence continues at coordinate 21,365,758 of JBAKGM010000365.1, read as the reverse complement.
AACAGCTCCTGTTCCACCAGAGCTCCCCGAACCTTGTAGCTCTTCAAGCATTGATGAAGGCTGACATCTGACATCTCCCTGAGGATCTCATCATCGCGAGAGTGATAGAATTGCTCGCCTACTCAGGTTTGGGTGAGTCAAGACTCCAGAACTGACCCCCTCTTGTCAAGATATCGCCAAGGCACATGTCTGTACTCTTGGGACGGCTCTCTATCATAGCGGTGACCAATTTTGGAAGACCCCATCATCAGCTCCTCAGCTAGTCCCACTTCTTCGCCTCGAGCTCATCGATGCGATGAGGAAATGGTCATCTGAACCTCTAAGTAGGAGACGCCCCCTCATCAGCTGGCTCTTTCCCCTACTTATGGGCTAACTCGGCAAGCGTGTCGGGAGCCACCTCTCTCGTTATTAGGGCTTCAGCCTTGGCCATAGAGATTTCAACCCCCTCATCTGGGCCAGGGGACCTGTCGTCAATGATGACGATGTCAGGACAGCAACAGCGTCCTCCCTTGCTTCCTGAGGTGGGATCTCCACCGACGGCTGGCTCCTTACATCCCTTAGAGTAGCAGAGCCCTCGCCTACCTCCATAGCAGCCTTAGTCATCTTTTTGGGGCCTCGGCTACCCACTTTCTTTAGCCTTCTCTTCTTCTCAGACCTCTCGGCCTGAGTCGTAGCAGCCCTCGACCTGGCCAATCCAGCCACTATTTTAGCTACCTGGGCCTGCGCCCTCTCAGCCTCTTTAGGAGCTAGATCAAAGCGGAGGTGCTTCTTCTACCTCGTCGAAGGCCCTCCCCAAGTTAGAGTAGGTGGAGCCACCGGCATCGCCTCAGTCTCCTCTAAGGCCAATGTCAGCGTGGCGACCAGCGTTTCATCCTCCACAGTAGGAGGAACAGAGGAGATGCCGACAACTCGCAGGACCGAGTTGTCGAAGAGGTCCTCAATCTACTGAGAGTCGATGTACGCCTTGATCATCTCCAGCACACGCCTCTCAGTGCTCGACAGCAGCCCTAGTTTCAGTGCCTCCTTCTTGATCTCGGGCTAGCTAGAGTAGCCCAAGTTGGAGTTATCACCGGACACCCATATGAACTTCTCCTTCCAGTCCTGTTGGACTTAGGAGCGTTGGTGATGGTTTTATCCCCCACCTCCAAGACTAGGAGGTAGTAGTGGGCCTCATGCTAGTTCACCTTTACACAAACAAGGTGGCTAAGGAGCCCTAGAGTCGGATCGACTCCCAGCCAATTGCAGATCACCATGAACCCCACCAAAGTTGCGATAGAGTTTGAATTCATTTGCGATGGCGACACCCCCAGTACCTCGAAGACTCAGCGGAGGAAGGCTTGTAGTGGCAAGCGCAGCCCATACTCAAGTGTTTGAGATACACTGGAGCTAGATCATTGCCATGGTTGAAGACCTCCTGCGATATTGTTAGTGTCGTTAGGGCAAATGCCCTAGGAATGTGAAACTTGCCATAGAGCGCCTCCAGCTGCGGCGATGACACATTTGAGAAACTTCCTCAGCTGATTGATTTGGGCCTCATTCTTAGCGATCGGAGTTGAACAAGCTGTTGTATCTGTGAATTCACCAGAGAAGAAATGTAGAGAAGATCGTAGTTCTTTTGTAGTCAAAGAGTTTGAGAATTTTCGAGAGCAGCAACCTCTCCCTTCTCGCAGCGGCCGTACTTATAGGTAGGAGGGCCAATAGGTGGCAAGATCACAATAGTCAACTCTGCTCCCAACCAATGAACAAGATTATTCCTAGAATACGAGGCGGTGGCTCCACCGGTGCGTCCCTCGTCTTAATCAGCCCACAATCGTCGCATGAGAATCGAGGCAGCAGCAACCCAGAATTATCCTCTGATGTCAGTAACATCGCATCTGAAGAGACTCTTCAGCACGCCTCATAAATGCTCCTATGGACACAGCTAGCTATAGTCTATGTCACTCAGACTCGGCTACTCCTAGTCCAAGCAAAAGGGCTAGTATTATGTCAACAATTAGCCTAAGTGTTAATTAATAATCACATTTTTATTATAAAATTATACCTTCATTATCTATCTTATATAAATAAATATACCACTAATAATTATTTTTATCTTAATTTGCATGTTAATAAAGAAATAATGAATAAAAGGCCAAAAGACTCAAACTCCCTGATTTTCTACCATTTATTGAAGTCTAAATATGAAGATAAAAAAGGCCTAAGAAAGCTCAATGATCCATGAAGAAATCGGGTCAAGAAAATCACAAAAAACTAAATTTGCGCAAACCAATCGGTCGGCCAACCAATTGGCTAACCGGTAGGCCAACCGATTGGTTCGCAAGAGATTTGATATAATAGCTAATATTTAATTCCTTGGTTGCTAAGTTTTATCCAATGGTTCTCCTTCATTGCTGTAGGCTATAAATAGGAGTAGAGGGTGAGCGGTTTGAGTGTGAAATATTTTGTAAAAACTCTAATTAGAGAGGAGGGTTACTCTTAATTGAGAAGACCTACCAAATTTATAGCTTTTTGTTGCAATTAATAAAAATATATTTTCACCCCTTCATATTTTCTTTTCTTCTCTTTGTCCAAAAATGAAAAGATGATGAAGATGAAGATAAGATGAAGATGAGGGTTTGCTTTTTATTTCTTTTTTTCTTTTCTAGTAATATTTTATTTTCTAACTTATTTAATACTTTGTAGAGTAGATTTACATTCATGTTTTACTCTCATGTATTTACTTTCATGTCTTTACTTTCTTGTATTTATTTTGTAATTCAAATTTTATTTTTTATACTATTCACCTTGAGGCCAGAACCCTCTTGGGATTAGTTTTATTTTAGTCAGTTTTCTTTTCTTTAATTCACCTTGAGGTTAGAACCTTCTAGAAAATTATCCTTTTCTAAATGTGGAATTAATACTTGTGGGAATTCTAGAAATTGTTTGAAATTAGCTTTATATCCTACTTATTCACATAAGAGTGGAATTAGCTAAGTAGATCTATTCTAGATTTCTCATATCTTTAATTAATCATCTAAATTTTACATTCTTGATCTTCCTCTTTGTTCTTGCTTTTTATTTATTTGTTTTATTTTCCTTTATTATCTTCTTTATTTTCCTTCATTTTATTCATCATTCTTTCTCCTCTCTCAATCTCATTTTGTTTTTATTTGTACTCAATCACAAACACTATCATATCTCTCCACAACCCATCACCTTTCTTTTATTCACTCCTAATTGTCACATACACAACATAAGAACCGATATTGCTTAACTTTTACAACACCTTCCTCATGGGATCGATAACTTTTTATACTATAACTTGATAGTTGTATACTTGCAACTTTAGGTTCACACTTATTTACCTACCATCGCCACCCTCTTCTTGGCCGCCTCCCTATCCCTCTTCTCCTCAGCCAACTCCTTTTCAAAGTCAGCAGCAAATAGCTCTTAAGGGCCAAATGCAAGCCCACACTTGGTATTTCTCAAAGCATCTCCACGTCTCTGGGGAGGGTGAATTGCTCCATAGCCTAAATTTGAGCCATTCCCGACTACAGGACTGAACTATTCTTATCGAGGGGTCTCTGATCGATGAACCTCTCGCCCTCTGGGATCACCTCCATATGAGAGTCGACTAGCGTAGTATCCCTAATTAGCGCCACCTTGACTTATTCCCACACTCCTTCGTCGCGCTCAGAGACACAGTGGCGAAAAGGTCAGCGGAACCCGCTCTCAAAAGTGGCAGTACCAGCAGCCTGTTGAGCATCAACGGGTTGGGGGAAGGCTCCCTCCTTGACCAGCTTTCCACCCTGCCTCTGAGCTGACTCAGGTCTTAGAGCTGGAGCTGGCGAATCTTTAGTTCTGACAATTGGGATGGCTAGCTCAGCTATCGATTCTCCCCCCTCCTGACTTCGAGGGGAGGCTTCATCAACCAGGACGACATCTGCAGGAACTATTGGAGGGACGACTAGGAGCGAACCCCCAATGGAGTCGACTGAAGCCAATTCGATTGTCCCACTAGGACCTTGTCTCCTAACTAGCTTCCTCCTCTTCTTATCTAACTGCTCCTTCTTGACAAAGGAGCTCGGTACGGCCAATTTAGCTACAATTTCTTCCACCTTAGACCACATGCCGGCCAGCTCACCAGGGGCCAGATTACCGCTTAGATGTTTCTATGGCTTCGGGACCGAAGCTGGCATTCTAGAGCTCAAACCCTCCCCCTTCTTCCGAGAAGCGTCCAAAGGACATGCTCGAAGAGTCGCCCGAGTCTTATCTGTCTCAGTGGGAGGAACCCCAGAGATGCCTATGGCTCGAAGCGAAGCCGACTCAAAGAGATTGCTTATCTCTTTCGACCCGGCATAGGAGGGATCTTTTCCAGCTGTCGACCCTTGTTGGCCGAGAGAATGCTAAGCTTGAGTGCTTCCTTCTTGATCTCTAGCTAGATGGGGCAAGCTAGAATTAGGTCGACACCTATAGCCCAAACGTACCATTCCTTCTAATCCCTGTTGGACTCTGGGATGTCCGACATGAACTTGCAACTAGCAGTGTAATGGAAGAAGCACTGGGCGTCATTCTTCATTGTTTTAATGCCGACGAGGTTGCCAAACAAGTGCACGCATGGCTCGACACTGACCTGGTGGTAGATCACTAGGAACCCCAAAAGGACGGCAATAGCATTGGGGGTGAACTGAGATGGGGACATGATTATCACATTTTAATTACAAATTAATACCCTCATTATCCATTTTATATGAATAAATACCCTGCTAATAACT
>JBAKGM010000365.1:21342521-21356438 GCA_037177215.1 Asparagus racemosus | reverse complement strand
CGTTGAGATGATACTCACGTGGATTGGTTAAGATAAGTTTGTGTAATTCATTAACCAATCCATCGAAAGTACATGATTTCGACATGAACAACGGTTTCGTCACACCTCCTTCTTATACCGGCATATTATTCTCGAGATAGTTAATCTTTCCATCATGCGAACAAAGAATTACGATTCGATCGTTCATCGTTACCTCTGAGGAGAAAAAATTTCCATATCAACTAATATTACACGAAAAGTAATAATATTAATATTTACAAATTAATTCCCTAATATCAAATTTTCATCTTTCCATAATTCTAACACATTCATAATTTAAAAACTAATACATTAATTTTTATAAATTACGATTAAATCCTATAATATCAATTTTCGTAACATAATTTTCCATCTAACTTAATAATAATAATAATATTATTATTTCTTCACATAATTCTTAAATAATTCAAAATAAAATCCAAAAATGTAAACTTAAACAAGTTATTACGACGAAATAGTGAGAATATGTGACAATTTAGAAGAAAAATAAAAAAAGTTAAAAATTTTACCAAAATATTGTGAAAGTCCTAATCTTAAACTCCGGCGAACTCCGGCCCTAAAGCATGTTGGCGACGGCGGGAGCGGTGTTGGCCGGCGGCGGTGGGACCGGCGCACGTCGGCGACGACTGTTGAGTCGGATTTGAGTGCGGGTGGAGAGAGAGAGAGAACGCGAAGAAAGAGAATGAGATAAAGAGAGAGGGGGAGGCCCGTGGTTGGGCATATTACCCAAACTTCATGGGATTTCAACTCCCGTGAAGTTTAGGAAACAAACTTCACGGGAGTTGAAATCCCGTGAAGTTGTAGGTTTAGTTTAACGGAGAACTCGAATTGAGCTCTCTGTTGGCCCAAACTTCACGGGATTTGAAATCCTGTGAAGTTTGGCGCCACTGCTTTTTTAATTAGATTGTGTAATTAACTCGTAAACTTCACGATATTTAAAATCCCGTAAAGTTTACGAGTTTTATTTGCCAAATTCGACTCAGTTTCAACCATGTGGCTGAAACTGGGTTGAATTTGGCAAATAAAACTCAAAAAGGTCGAAATTTACAAATAAAAGTCTGAAAGGGTCTATTTCTAAAATTTGTCAATGGTTAGGATTTCATCTCTTACACGTGCAAAGCGCGTGCCCCGACTGGCGCCTCTCTGCCAACTTTTTCCCACTCCGCCCTTTTCCCTTATTCATCTTATAATAAAAATAATAAAATAATGGCCTATAATAATTGAGAGAGAGAGAGCGAGAGAGAGAGCGCAAAGCTGAAGAGGGGAAAAAAAACCCAATTCCAAAAAAAAAAACAAAAAATGAACAGAGGCCGAGGCTACGGCGGCGGTGGAGGGAGATTTCCGAGAGTGCCACCGTCGCGGTGGTCGGGAGGCGACGGCCGTCACCACCCATACCGTGGTCTGCAGGACTACCGCACCGGAGGTGGTCCCGGGTTTCGCCTGGGCCCCGCTGGAGCTGGCAGAGGGTTTCACGGTCCTGTAAGAGGTAATTACAAGTTCTTGTGGTTACTGTATTAGTGTTTGTAATCAAGCCCTAATTTCTTTTTTTTGGTTAGTTTTGTTAGATGGTAGTGATGGGGGCAGTTTAGTCAAACTCTTTGTGGGAGCTATTCCCCGGACTGCAACTGAAGGGGATGTAAGTTTGAAATTTCTTTTCCCTCGATTAAGGCCATTTCTTTTCAGGTAAGTTCATATCTGAAGGATCTATACTGACAACCTCAAGTAAGTTTATGTTTCTCAAGAATGTCTTAATTATAAAGAGTAAAACTTTACCATTATAATGCAAATTGGCTAAAATTTAAGCGTATATTTGATTTAGACATGGGGTAGGTGATATCTCTCTTTAACTAAAATGTATTTGAGTTCGTTATATCAGGAAAAGTGACTCGATCATGGAAAGGGTTGGTCAGGTACTACCTGTAGGAAAGCAAATAAGCTACAATTTTACATAAACTTTGAAAGTTGGACCAATTTAATCAAATTAAGTTTAACTAATTTAATACTCTCTCCTCCCAAGCTAATACATATTTTATATCATGAATACTTCATATGTTAAAGTAAATTTTTCTCTCTCTACATTATACTTTGGTGAAAACATCCTGTCATCACCTCTTTGAACTTCAAGCTAACATGCAATGTGACATCTTCCTCAACCAACACTGTATCATAGAGGAAGTGATAATCTAATGCGTTTGCACGCTCGTGATACATCAGAATTTTCATGCTTATTATCATAATGTATCACCATAGTCGAAGATACAAACACATCAGTCTCCCGAAGGAGAGGCTAAACTCACATCATCTCAATGAGAGCATGAGCGATAACTCGATATTCATCCTCAATATTAGATTGAACAACAACGGTCTGCTTCTTACTTGGGGGTGTTTGGGAAGGCTTATTTTTTGAAGCTTATAAGTTATGCTGGCTTTTAATGGCTTTTGGCTTTTTTGATAAAAAATAATAAAAATTGTTTGAGTAGAATAGTAATTTGCTTGGTCAAACCTAGCTTTTTTAAGTGAGCTTATAAGCTAGTTTTTCAAAAGTTGGGGTGTGCCAGTTTTTTAAAATGAGACTTATAAGCCAACTTATTTGGCATTTTACCAAACAGGTAGAAATAAAAAGCTAGCTTAATAGCTCGTTTGACCAAAATATATGCCTCCCCAAACACCCTCTTGGTCAAGTCCTGCAAAAACTAAATAGCCATAAGGAAAACAATGATCAGGAATATCATCTGTGTAATCAATATTCAAATAACAAATTACATCAAAATGAGCTTAGAAACGATAAAAGAGACTCTTGTTAGGGGTGTCTTCAGGATACCACAACACAATAGATTGCATTCTGTTAAGGTCTATGTGGAATCTATATATATTAACTCAAATGACTAAAGATTGTAATAACAAGGTGAATCATTACGATCTAAATGAGTTTTTTCATCAATCTGTGTTATTTCCTAGGATCAACCAAAGTGTCTTACAAGGTTATTGATAACGGATAATGTCGCATAGCGGTGAGGCACTTCTAAGGCTATTTGGGGCTATTGTGGCAAAGTAGTGGTAAAAAGCACAAAGTCGAAAAGCAGTCTAATTTAAATATGTACAAATATTCAAAAAAAAGAAAAATTAAAGAGAAATTTAGAAAATCTAAAAATCTATATTTGATGATCTGAAGAGATCCTAAGCATGAAATAGACATGTAACTATCATCAAAGAGTCGTCGTCTTCAAGAAGATGAGGTGAGCGAGAGGAGGTGCTGTTGTGGTGAGAAGATGTGTGAGGAGGTGCCAGAGGTTATGGGAGGCGGTGGGAGGGGGCAGGGAGATGCTGAAAGTTGCGGGAGGTGGCGGGATGCGATGGGAGGCAGCGACCTTTTTGGGGGCTAGGGTTTTTTTAGAGTTGGATCGTGAGGGGGAGACTCAAGAGAGGAAAAATTCACAACTGGTACTTAAAACATTGGGTCTTGCAGGTGCTGGTCAGGTTTAATTAAAAAAAGTTCTGAAATCACTTTTAAATAGCGGTAAAAAAGCGGATTTGCAGTCGCCCGCTATTGATCACTAGGGTGTGCTATTGGTCGCTTTTGCAAGCGAAAAACGCATATTCTGCAATATGTCACTGCTATTGGGCGATATCGTTGCGGAAGAGGCCGCTAACGCTATTTGCTTCGTCCCTCGCGAAGTAGCTGTAAAAAAATATGTGAATTGTGTAGGTGGCATGCTCATATGCATATTAAATTTTCACATGTTGATACACCTTAAATAAGTTATTAATTAATATTGGTTTCTACAAATGTTAGGAACAATTAGTATGGGCTGATGAACATCAATAAGTTTAGTCCCTCGCTAAGTAGGTGTAAAAAATATGTTGTAATTTTAAAGAAGTAACATTTGTACACATATATTTTGTGTACTAGGACTACCAGGATCCATAGGAATGTAGGGGTAACCAATGAATGCACAACTCTCATGAAGAGGACTGTTAGACATGTAGACGAAGAATGGATGACTTGAGATAATCTAGAAAACTCATCTTGAAGAGACCAAAAACAGCCTTTGACAATAAGGAGTTGACCTTGTAGTTTCAAAGAAGAAATCACTCAACCAGGCTTCTTTAGAAATATGATAAGGGGATAGTGTTGATTGAGTTCATTAATCATATCTTTGAAGTGGCTACAACAATCCTCTAGGGTTTTTTTCTCCTTGTTTGACATTGAAAATATTATGATAGGCTTGAGAACCTGGGATGCATTCGGCTTCCTTATTTTCAAGAACCATTTTTCAAGTCTGTTTTGTAGTGTCATCATACATAAAATTATCAGGAACAATTGATTCCATACTATGCCATAACCAGGTCATCACCGGGAAATTATCACATCTCTAATTCTCATTCGGTTTGTCAATAATATCCTTAATTCTCATTAGGTTTGTCAATAATATTGCTATTTCATACTTTGTTAGAGGATAATTGGTTAGCAGCAGTACACACCTATACTTCACTAAGACTGCTTTTACTCTTCGGGTATAAAACATTAATCTGAAGGCTTACATGTTATGTTAAGAAAAGTGACTCAATTCCGAAGAAAGATGTTGAGGTATGTTTTATAAGAAAGTAAGACACATACTGAACTAATTAACTAATACCAACTACTCTACTAAAGTCAAGACACAAATAATGCCATGAAGCCAATATAACAGTCTTGCATTTGATATATGTATTAATCTTCATTCTGAAAACTGTAGAGTTGAAGTGGGGAAAGTGGGGAACAATTCTCTAGGCTGATGTTGCTTCATCATCATGGCAACTTTCATCATAGTCATTGCTTGCTTGAATAAGTTTCTTCATGAAATCTATAGTTTTCATGAAATTGATTTGGAATCTTGTGGCTTCAACTAAAGTTGTCATTATGCTGATCGTCATATGTTCCACTTCTCCGTTATAACGAACATCTATCCTATTTTTGGTCCCACCATGGTGTGGTAATTATAGCGAACCCTTTCCTTGTTTCCCAATCAATGATCAATATTCATCTTGTATGCAACTGCAGTGAGCTCAGATGTAGTGGGAAATACTTATGGCTCATAATGAAGTAAATCAGCGGAAGGTGAGGTAGCCACCCTAACAGGAGAAGAAACAATTGTCTTTTCAAGCTGTGAATCTTTTATTTGTAAAGAAGAGAACTGTAGCCTTAGAAGAAATGCTGGGGCTTTTAGGTCTCAAAATATGTCTAAGATGATAATGATACTCAATTTTGATATCATCGAACCAAAGGTGTGGATTCAAATGGTGAAAAGTGATTCTGTGTGATAATAACTTAAGTTGGAAATGAAACTACTAGTTTGACACAAGTTCTATTCTCTATGATCAGTTCCTCTGACCTACTCCCTTTGACAGCAAAGAGGTAGGTCATATATATGCAAAAAATAAGATGAGTGGTCACTAAATACTAGTTACTTGCCATTGGGTGCTCCTCTTTTTCTCCTTGTTCTGTTATAGAACTATACAGAAGTTGATACTTCCCGTCATTGTTTTAAATATTCCCGACATGGCCCGATATATCGCTCGATATATCCTTTTACAGTGCTTGCCACAACCGATATGGTCTCTAAATATCCTTAACCGCTTTTTGGCTTTTTTGCGCGATATATCCCGATATGGTTGATATATCAACCGATATGTTGGCCGATATATCCTCCTATATGGCTTGCCACAAAACAATATACCTCGTGTGGCAATGTTTGGGTGAGATTTCATGGTTTTCCCATTATAGCAAATGACATTTTGGTCTAAAAAATTAGACGAAATGTTGCAACATTGATTTGTACTTTTGTTTGTTTTACAAGGTTGACTAGTGATCCTAAACATATGTTATTTACATTTTGTATACTTAGATTTCATTAAATATGTTGGGATTACGTTTTAGTGCATTATACTATATATGCAAACATCCATTTTGTATACTTAGATTTCATTAAGTATGTTGGGATTACATTTTAGTGCATTATACTATATATGCAAACATCCATTATGGCGTTCTGATATTTACCATATGTCCCTGATATTTCCCCAATATCCGCAATCCGATATGAATTTGGCCATCCGATATTTCCCCGATATCCGATATTTAAAACCTTGCTTCCCATATCACATCAGATGTTTAACTAACAGGGAGGTTTCCTCTCAGGTTCGACCCTTATTTGAGGAGCATGGGGATGTTTCTGAAGTGATTTTTGTCAAGGATCGGATAACAGGCCAGCAACAAAGTATGATGTAATGTTTCTCTGTTTGAGTTATTATCTGCCTAAGCAGCAATTCTTCTTTATCGGTTTCCTGGACCACTGCAAATGGTCTGTGTTGTGCTAGAGATTTCTCTGCTAATTTTCTTTCTGTGCATCCAGAAGAAGTATCAATAGAAAGGAAATAATTAAAGCTGTTTGTGTATAGAAGTTTTATCTGGAATTCAGATTAATTCTTCACTTCTCCTGGATCACTCTATCAACCATTTCACTTTTATCATTATAGACTAAAGGAATACCTTGAATTTTGCAGTGTTGTTAGGTCGTGATGTTTAGCGGTCTGATGTATGTTTCCCTGTCATTTAGAGTTTACAAATATCCACGCAAATATGATGATAAATACATGAAGCAAACTATTGGAATTTATTGACAAGAGAACATTTTCTATCTTTGGTACTTATTTTATTTGAAAATACTGATCTATATTAACCACATCAAATAGGTGTATTAGTTGAATACTAGAAGCACTTAGCAATTATTTGCCTATGCAGCGATTGCAATTTCTATCTTCTGCAACACCTTCGTCCATTGCTCGAGTTTTGTGAATAGAGCTCCATGACAGAATAGTCATGCATTAGTGTTGTTTCTTTTCTCCTTTTCTTTATGTCTTTGTTTAGGTAGTACCAGTCTAAGTCGTACATGCTGGTAATATAGATTTTTGTTTGGGGTCATGTAAAATCTTGGAACAAACATAACCTTTTTAATTTACAGGTTATTGTTTTATAAAGTATGCAATGTTGGGGGATGCAGAAAGGGCCATTGAAGCTTTGCATAACCAATATACGCTACCTGGGGCAAGTGTTAGACATATGCTCTGTCCAGCAGCTTCTACCAATTGTCTTATTAAGCAAGGCATTTGTTTTATCTTTTTCAGGGTTCAGGTCCCATCCAAGTAAGGTATGCAGATGGGGAACGGGAGCGCCTTGGTATTTCACGGCCAAAAGTGTTTTCTTGTACTTCCATCACCCTGTTAACATACTTATCCATTTTAAATAATGGTCAAAGTAGCCCTTGCATATGATGAGTTTTCCTCAAGGAATACATCTGTCTCTGTTATCTAGCTACTTTTCTTTGCCTGTAACGTTGTTCCTTGATAATTTATTTCCAAGTACTTCACTAGTGTTGTTGCTTTAAGTAAATCTTAAAATGAAACTTGAAGTAGGTTTTTTTAAATGAATGTGTATGTGCATGTGTTTGTTTTTTTATGTGTGTGACTGAGTAGCTTGTGTTTATGTTGGTAAGGTTGAATGTGTCTGACTATCTGTTTTACTGGTAGAAAAACACGAATCTTTAGTACCTAAAATCAATTTGTCATCAGTCTATCCACTATCTTGCAAGGATATGTGATCTGGGGATGTAATTAGAAACTGATGCATAGTTCACAGTCCACATTCTGACTGTAGCAGCTGATTTTGTTGTGTGTTAATTTGCCAAGACACCAAATTTAATGATGAAGTTCAAGATTGAGTAATTAAGATTTTGCATGAGTTGAGTAGAAGAACAGGTTGAGCAGTGGGGGTGTATCTTAGGTTACAGAAGAACAAAGAATAAATAAACAAAAGGTGAGTGATAGGAAGAGTTAACGAAGAGAACTTATCTTTTCTAGTCTTAAAGCCTACCTTATCCAGGGTTTGTTCTAACTTCAACCCTTGACCTCAGCTTAATAGGTGTTTGACTTCTGCTTTGGAATAGGGATATAATTGTTGGTACAACATACAGGGTTCACACTAGGCTTTGGATAAAGTTTGTGTTGTCAAGGATAGGATTGTGTGTGGAGCTAGGCACAGGGTTACTTTTGATGCATTATTTTTCTCTAAATAGTATTTCAAGATTCAAAAGATTTATCATTAGTATTGGAAGATCTCATATTATGGTTACCTTCTATGAAGATGTCTAGATTTAATATATTAGTTCAATACAGTAGCTCTCTCTTTAGAAGTTTTCTTTATTATAGATTTCCTTATTAGAGTTTTACTTTTATATAGATTTTACGAAGTGTATAAATATGGGGTATTAGCCTCTCTTCATAATCAATGAGAATATAGTTTTTCTTCTCTTTCTTTTATATCAACAGGGTGGATGTTTGGTATCTTTTTCTATCTTAACAAACCGAGATAGAGACACATTATGTCATCACTCTTTAACCCAGTATAAGGTGCTATCACTCTAAAAGAGCAAGGGTTATTTGATAGATTGGTAAAGTATAAGGGCTATTTAAAATTTGCTTACCTTTCTTAAAAGGATAATACTTATGCACAAGAGATTTTTTCAACTCTCCTCTGGGCATAGAACGGTCTATCAAATCCTAAACTAAGTGATCAAACGAAACTAATATGCAAAGTAAACGCAAACTAACACTAAAAATGCAGCGGAAGGTAACTTTAAATATTGAAGTTTTATAAACTAACGACTGACAGTAATAACGATGCAGAAATGACAACAATGAGATATTTGATTGAACAATACCTAAGGTGTGAAGAATCTTAGACGTTCTGTAGGTTCAAATTGAGCAATTAGTGTTTGCAGGGAGTTTCAAAACAGATGATTAATTCAAAATAAGACCAATAGATTAACACTTCGGATTAACCACTAAACCACAGAAATAAATCGAATGAATTGAAGAGGAGTAGAGGTCTGAAGCTTGATGAGTTTGCAAGGATGGCAATGAGGCAACGGTCAAGATCTAGGTGTCGGATCTGTAGTGTAGCGGTTGGATGGCTTTGCGGTGTTGGTTGTCAATGATCAGTGGTGGAAAGTGAAGTTCAAGGCCGAAGAGGATGATGGAGGCGAGAGCTCTGTTTTGGACCTGAGAGGAGAAAAACAAAAGCATAGGGGATTTTGGGGTTCTCTGCGATTGGTGAGGGGGGTTTTATTGGGGGAAAGTTTTGAGGAACTTGAATGAGATCTAATGGTGGAAATTAATTTGGAAATATAATTAAAAAAACTATTGGAATCACTCTAAGAACTTCAGATATCAATATTTTCTCATTCAACTTCAGTGACGATTACATAAAAGTTCCTCTCTTTTATGGAGATTTAAATAAACGAAAGATAAATCTTATCTAAAAACATGTAAATACTTATTATACCTAAACAAATCAAATCAAACAATCTCAACCCTATCTATAACCTTGTTCTTATCCTAACAATAACCAAATAAAATCTGAATTATCTGAAATCAAATAAAATCTGAGATCTCACTGAGATCTACAATGCCAAGCCCCTCTGGAATAAAATCTGGTATACTGATCCCTACCAGCTTTCACTAATATGCTGTGGATAAAAAGAGTTGAGAAATTTAAGAATAAGGAAATTAGTAATACCTAATTTCTTAATATTTGGTATTCCAATGGGAAAAGCATATGCTATCTAACCACTTGATTATCGCCACTCAGTTATTGGCATTACACGCAGTTAGATGTTGTTTCTTCACTTACAAACAAACCGACAATACCCTAAAGAATCAACATCCCAAGATAAATAGTAAGTAAAAATGAATAAGAAAAAAGAAAAAAGATGTTGAAAAGAAAAGAAGAGAAAAACCTAAGGAAAAAAAAACAATGGGAATAGTGGAAGTACTTGAAGACATCCTTAGATAGAGTAAATTGGATGAAATTACTTTTAGAGCTAATCTGATTGCTTTAATGTATTAAGCTTTAGAGTGAAATAAGTTTTTTAGAGGATCCTTTTGGTGAGTGGTGAAACTAAGGAGAATGAGCTTTCATTTTCTTATTAACATTGTCCATATATTCATTCTACATGCAAAAAAAAGGTAATGACAGGACTTTTACGATTCAAAGATGCATGGATAATGTGGATGAGAGCTTTCATGGCATACCTGCACAAACCAAAAGTTTATTTTTATACTGTTTTTAGGATATTTGTCCAGAAAAAGAAGGAACAAGAAAGCTTCAGGCAGTATATATTTTTTCGGTTCTGGAATCAAATAACTTCCTGATATTTATAAAATGATCAGAGTGCCACATACATACAAGTTTATACTAAATGCCCTTTCATTAATTAAAAAGAGGTCATAGGCATTATGCATAAAAGATTTTGCTATTTTTTCCTAAATTTTCCTTGTATTGCTGATATGTTATTAACAGTTAATCATAATTAGTTGTTAATACCAACCTAAGTGCTTGATATTGATCCAAGTTTTATCTTTGTACTTATCCTGACCCTAGTCATAGCATAACCCTGTTCCTAACACTAACCTTTTGATGTTGCTTCTAGTAAGAATTCCCTAATCCTAGTTCTATCCCTACCTCAAATCAGATATGTAACCTTCGGCAAATCTAAAATCCATTTCCCATACGATATAAACCAAAAATTTCTTGCACAAACCAAAAGTTCTTTTTTGTACTTTTTTTTAAAGTTTGGATATAAGACTGGAAAGTGTAGCCAGAAAAAGAGGGAATAGGATATTTAGACAACATATATTTTGCTGTTCTACAATTGAAACACTGCCTGATATTTATAATGTCACAAAGGCCAAAGGGTTAAGCTTATGTAGTAACTTAAACAATAAATAGTAATTTCCTGTGTAGGTTGCACTCATGCGCCAACAAAAGGAGCGGTATATGTATCTGATGCATGTCAGATTTAACTCGCAGATACTCTAGTATTCTTTTTGAGTACTTCTTTAAGGATCCAGTACATATCCAGTACTATTCCCTTCCTAACTCGAGAATCAAATGTTTTGACATTCGGCAAGCTAAAATACGATTCCCATATGATATAAATTGAAATGTATATGTATCATTCAAACCTTTTTGAGTAGCTAGAAGGGTTAAAGATAGGGAGGAGGGAGAAGGATAAGGGCTTGGGATAGGTTTAGTGATGGAAGTGTTTATAGAAATAGAACTTGAGTTAAGATAAAACAATAATAACACTTTTTTAATTAATCCACTAAATTTTAATTAACATTCACAGGAATACTTTGTATTTGAAGAAAGACATCATACGATGTTGATATAAGTAATAGGTATGTATGACATCATGGTGCGAGCATTTATATTTTAAAAAATGCTACAAATAGGGGGTTATCTGAAATTTCCATTATTATAATAACTTTGCATATAAAGGACCCCATAACAACAGTTGAGAAGAAACTAAACGAAAATAGTAAAGAAAAGGAAGAGAGAAGCAAACGAGCATAGACAAAATCGGTGGATGCTACTTTAGCTTAGGTGATAGAAATCTCCCCTTGGTGGAATCAGGAATTGCTGAACAATTTTGTGGGTAGTCTTGAAAACTTTGGCATGGAGGAACAGCAAACGAACTTAATTTTGTCTGTTAATACTGGTACCTGGAGTATTATGCTAAGTATTTAAAAAACAATATTTATTTCATGGTTGAAATTTAGTATAAGGAACTTACCAAGTGTCAAAAAACCGTAGATACAGATTATTGATGCTTATGACAATTAAATAATGTTTTATTTGTATTTATGTAACATTGTCACCGGATCATGCACCAACTATGAAACCAATCTCACATTTATGAATATGTTCATTTCATGATACAATAGTTACAAACTAGTCCATGCTGTATATCTACATTAATTCAAAACTGGAATCTGGATTATTTGCTGGATCCTTAGAGAAGTACCCAAAACAAAGACTTGAGTATCTACTAGAGTTGTATTTGACATGCATCAGACGGCTACTTTTGTTGGCACTTGAGTGCAAACTGCCTAGGGTTTACTATTTATTGGTTAAGTTACTACTTAAACTTAACCCTTTGTAACATAATATGAGCAATGTTATAGAAGGCGCTAGGCGGACTGGGCGTTCGAGCCGCGGCCTAGCGCCTAGACGCCTAGGCGTACGTTTAGGCGGCGCCTAGGTATTTGCCTATTTTTAAATTTATTTAATTATAATAATTCACAAAAATATGTATTAAGTTCATATAAAATCACAAAAAAATAAATAACAAGCTTAGATCCATAATCAACCATGCATAAATACTAAATAGTTAAATTAGTAACCAAATACTAAGAAACATCACCATACCCAACATAATAAGTCATGACAATAGTAAATATCGCAAACTCAAAAGTCTAATGCTCAAGAATAAAAAAACATGAATAGGCTAGTTGTCTAAATGTCTAGCACGAGATAATCATATAATCTAATGAAATCATCGTCAATCATCATCATAATGGAAATCCTTCCCCGCATGATCGCTCTCCTCCGACTCCTAGTTCATGTCCACGAAGTCCTCATTCCTCGTCTGTGACATCATCGTCGGAGGCAAGAGACTCTTCTTCGCTAGTAATCATTGAAGGTCATGCATCTCCTGCTATTCTTTTACTCATTCGGTTCGCCGCAACCTCAGCCGCTCAAGATACATTCTCCACCAACGTCCAACTAACACCCGAACCGGGATAAGTCTCTTCCTTGTCATCGGAGGGGAGTCCATCTAGGATCCATGCAGGTGCTGTAGTACGATCCTGCGTTGTTAGCACGTTTTCGTCTTCTCCTCTCTTCTTTTGCTTGAGCTTGGCATTGAACTTCACAAACACAAGATCCTCCAACCTCTTCGACTCTAATCGATTTCTCTTCTTCGTGTGAATCTTTAAACAAGAAAAGAACAAATTAGTAAAGTCATAAATGGATAACTTCATTTTATTAATTTTAGATATTTATGTAATTTACCCCCTCAAATGTGCTTTAGTTCCTCTCGCATCCGGAAGAACTGCTAGTGAGATTAAGAACCTTCATCGCCAAGTTTTGCAGAAAGGGACAATCCATACATATACCACCAACTAGCTATAAACACATTGTCTCAATTGAATTCACCAGTGCAAAAAATAACTTATGATTGATAATTTACTATATTCAATTTATAAACTAAATTTACCTTGGTTGAAGTCTACTTTCTGCTTAGATTTCACTGCCAAACTTCTACCAAATGAGCCATTACCCTCGCTCTACTTCTCCATGAACTCCTTAGTAACCTCAGCTTGGTGTTACTCATCGGGATAGAGTAGCTCCACCACATCTAGAAACCCCTCCTCCCCCTCTCTAGAGTTCTTATCAACATCATCGCGAAAGAAGTAGTAAGGGTTAAGGACATAAGCTGTCATATGCAAGGGTATATATAATCGATCCTTAGACTTGGAATGTATAATATCAATCACCGACTTGCATAGGCTCTCCTGTTTCTTCAAAACAAGCTTGATTTCCTCCTTTGTGTCTTCAAGCATCCCCACGACAAATCCCATTGAGGGTTTATAGTCACTATCGACCACCCTCAACATGCGGAAAAGAGGAGCATAGATCTTCAATAACTTTTTTACAGATTGCCACCAACTCTCACACAGGACAATGGCCTCCACTTTTCTACCCCTTGCGGTCTTAGAATGCTTGCTTTTCCTCCATTCTTCATCAGAAAACATGAGTCTTAGCTTCAGCTTCTTCTCATGAACACTCTGCAGGGTCAAGAATGCAGTGGCGAAGCGAGTGACTCCGGGTCTAACAATCTCCCTCATCTCACACATGCGGCGCATCATGTTCAAGATCTTGTGGTGGCTATAGATGAAGACGGTAAGGGCCTTCGCTTTTTCAATTGTTTCTTTGAA
>JBAKGM010000365.1:21321289-21336530 GCA_037177215.1 Asparagus racemosus | reverse complement strand
CTCACCTACAATTTAAAATTCAAATCTACTACTAAAACAAAAATCAAATAGCAAATATGGAAGTTTGTCCTCATCAGGTAGACTAATAGGCTCTCGACTATTTGACGAAGTTGTATTTTCTCAACGTATCATGCCACATTCCCGATAGGTAGCAAGTTTGCACCCTCTTGCACCATCCACCATCTTAGCTAAAAATCTACCATGTTGATCGTGACAAACGTCTGATTTTCTAGCTCTTATAGTCCAAGGCTTCATGTGTAATCGTTAAGGATAGGGGTAAGAATGTACACATTTGAGCTGGGATAGAGTCATAAATAATTGCCCATTGAAGCACTCAAGCCATATGATAATGATATAACTCAAAAATAGAGTTGGGCATAAAAGACTCGAGCGAAAGTTCACATATAATTATATAATTTGGTTCAGCCAGTGTATTGTGAATGTGAAGGGTGACAAACAACAGTTAAACACATTCATAACACACATACCAAGGTGTGGTTAAAGTTTTAAGAACATATGATAATGAATGGATAAGATATAGTATCAAACAACTCATCAAAAACATGTGCACTAATCTGTGCCTGTTTTCAGGCGGCTGAGGGTTACAACTAGTCGGCATTTACGCGGCTGACTTGAAAGTCCAGTTGGCGAAATGGCTCACAACAGAGGATTGGGATCCTGGAAAATTTGTTAGACTATCCTGATATAAAGATGCTGAATTGGGGTTCCAGCCGGCTGATACGGGTTCAGCTATTTTGTCTACAAATCAAAAGTCAAACTTTTCTCCAGATTCTAGGGATTCTATCAGAGATGTTAGAAGGGGAATCTACATGAATATGAACTTATTGCTTGTAAAACCAACTCTTGTTCTAACTAGGTTTTTTGTCGAAACATCAAAACTATGATAAAGGTCTAATCTTTCATCAAGAGACTAACCATAAAAAAACTAATATTAACATAACCAATGTCAAAGATGTGGAAATTCAGAGCCGTAGCATTCCTGATAGCAACTCTCATGTCCTTACTATATATGATCACAGATTTTACCGGAACTATCAGTATATGGGAAAAGCGACATAGGGAATAACATGAACTGATTGATAAAATTTAAAGAAACATCTGCATCTTATGTATAACGCGCAGGAGTAAGGATTCAAAGGTGGAAGATAGCAAGTGGTTCTTGCCTGAGATTAATATACAAATAAAAGGTGCTCCAAAAGGTTGAAACTTGACGAATGGCATCAAAAACTAGATTTCCCCTCTCCTACCTTGGACTGCCAGCATATATGACTTCAGGGATCCAAAATCTGATGTCCTAGGGTTTAGGTCAGGTACTATAGAGAGTTAAGCCTATTGGGTTGGCTTGCAGTTTGACCGCTTTTGACATAAACCCATTAATGCTTTTTAACACAAAAACCCATATAAATCCCTCCATTTAACTAAACTAACCCTAGGAAAATAGTCAAACACAATAGCTAAGAGGATTTGACTTGATTATGTCAATGGAAAACCTAACTGTAATGGTTATACGGTTAATAGTGGAATGAGATGTTATACTAATTCTGTTAGAAGCTTTGAAATTTAACACAAAATTAACTTGAGGAGTAAACTAACGAATTTGAGATGATTTTGAAGGTAGATTGATAATATGACGATTTAGATTTGGGGGTTGTAGAAATAAAAACCTTGTTTAGTAAGTTGTTTCTACTCATATTTTCAAGCGTGTTCATCCTATTTCTGGGGCTAGAAAGTTCACCCTGAAGCCAAAGACAATTGAAGTTTATTTTTGTTTCTAGTGTTTGGTTGAACTTTAATTTCTCTTGTTGCATGCTCCTTATCGTAACTTCAAGCAATTTCTTTCAATATTATAACAATAATTCTCAATGCAGGCTGAAGCCTGACCATACCGTGCCAGTGGATGGACATTTGCCACCAAATACTTCAAGACTAATTAGTCAAGAATCGGTTGGACCTTCTTCTCAGGTTAGTAATTGTTGAGAAATAGATAATGCATAGATATTATTCATGTAACCCTAACCTCTCTTAAATGGAGGTTAGGAGGATATTACAAAATAGGTATAATATAAAATCATATCCAATCAAATCCCGAATAACTCTCAATCACATATTCTTAATATATTATTCCTAATCTAATAGATCTATATAATATTCCTTAACACTCCCCTCAAGCTGGAGTATATGTATCATACATGCCCAGTTTGCTACAGATGAATTGCACACGTGGTTTTCCTAATGACTTTGTGAGAATATCTGCTACCTGATCTCCTGAAACATGTCGAGTCGCAATATTCTTCTGCTCCATAACTTGGTTACGCACAATATGACAATCCACTTCAATGTGTTTAGTTCTCTCGTGAAATACTGGATTGTTTGCAATATGAAGTGCTGCCTGGTTATCACAGTATAACCGTATGGGAGATGTAGGATCATATCCCAACTTCTTTAATAGCCGTTGTATCCAAATCATTTAGCAAGTGACATTAGCCATGGCACGATACTCCGATTCTGCACTTGATCTTGACACAACAGCTTGCTTCTTGCTTTTCCATGAGACCAAGTTTCCTCTCACAAACTCAGTAGCCTGTAGTTGATCTTCTATCAGCAGAGGATCAAGCCCAATCAGCATATGAGAATCCTGCCACTCTCAGATGTCCGGATTTAGAATATAACAATCCTCTTTCAGGAGCACTCTTCAAATATCAAAAAATTCTCAAGACTGTATCAAAGCGTGTTGTCCGTGGTTCTGCCATAAACTAGTTTACCACACTCACTGAATATGCAATGTCTGGTCTGGTCACAGTAAGGTAGTTCAACTTTCCTACTAGTCTCCTGTATTTTCCTGGATCATGCAGTTGCTCCCCCTGTCCTGACATTAGTTTGTGATTGAAATTTGTTGGTGCATCCACTGGTTTGCATCCAAGAAGCCCTGCTTCAGATAGCATATCCAATGTGTATTTCCTCAAGGACATGAAAATACCTTGGTAGATCTAGCTATCTCAATGCCTAGAAAATAGTGAAGAACTTCCAGATCTTTAGCTTGGAAGCGCTGCTGTATAAACTTCTTTAAATCATAAATCCGTACTGCATCATCTCCTAATATAACAATTTCAACATACACCACTAGTAGAATACTCTTCCTTGCTTGATTTTGAAAGAACACAGAATAATCGCTTGAGTTACGATGTAGACAAGTAGTGATCAAACTCATGTGTGGACAAGTAGTGATCAAACTCATGATTAAAATACTCTTTTGCATTGTCACATCTAAAAGACTTTTATTTTCAACCCAAATTGATTGTGAATCTCATAACAAAAATATTTAAAATGCATAGACTTCAGATATGTCTTTCATTAAGTAAAGCCATGTGACACGAGAAAAATCATCGATAAATAGATGTAATATCGAAAACCAAGCAATGATTCTGTGGAACAAGGTCCCTAGATATCAAAATGCACAAGTTCAAATAAATGTTTGACACGATTATTGACTCTAGATAAATAAGACATTCTATGATGTTTTCCCATCTGACATGACTCATACTCCAAACGACTCATACTCAAAGCAGGAACTAACTTCCTTAAATTGTCTAACGATGGATGACCCAGCTTACAGTGCATTTCAAAAACTTTTTCACTACTATTGATACATTCCATAGGTCCATACTGTCCATCCAAATAGTAGAGACCTCTTGCCTCAGTTCCTGTGCCAATCGTCCGATGGGTGCCAAGTTCCTAAAAAAGATAGCGATCAGAAAATAATGTTACCGAGCAATTCAAAGCTCTAGTAATTCTACAAATGGACAATAAGTTGCAAGAAAATTTTGAAACATGCAAAACAGAGGACAATGGTAACATTGATGAAGCATGTGCAGTTCCAACACCACAAATTTTGGACTTATATCCATCAGCAATAGTTATATTTGGAAAGAAATTGTTGAGCTTAATGGATGTCAAGATACCTGAATTCCCAGTCATGCGATCAGTTGCACCTGAATCGATAGTGCAAGTAGTGGGTGCTAATGATGAAGAGAGACCAGCAAAGGAAGTACCTGACTTGGCGAGTGTGGCAGTAGAGGTGGTCGGTGTCAAGGATGAGTTCTGCATCTGAAAAAACATTTGGAACTGTGCATACTCATCATCTATTATGGTGACCGTAGGGTTACTGACAGCAATCGGAGTTTGAGAAACACTAACGGTAATCGGTGTGCTCTCGGTGGTGGCCACGACATGTGCTGAGGGCTTGAAGTGGCCCTGTAGTAAATGACAGTTGAACTTAGTGTGACCCTCCTTGTAATACCGGTAAAAAAAAATAGGTCCACCACTCTGCTCGGTATAAGAACCACCGGCATGACCGCCAGTGTGTCCTCTTCTTCCAGCTACCCTGCTTGGAAAGCCACCTCGTCCCGTTCACCTGATGACCGAATGTAAGCTGCTAGGGCTGAGCGATCTGATAAATCTCCTCAGCACTGAGAACCGTCAGGAAAGGAGCGCTATAACAAGCGATATGTCTCAGCTAGTGAGTTAGCTGTAGAACTCTCAAGTATCTGTGGTCTGGCTGATGAAAACTCCTGAGGGATACCACCCAGAAAGTACAAAACTGACATCTGCTCTCTCTGCAACTACATCTGTTGAACGTCAGTAGTGATGGGAAATATGGTATGCCACTTCTCGTGCATCCGTCGGAACTCGGAATAGTAGTCTTTCCAAGTTCGATCACCTTTTTGAATGCGAATTATCTTCTGGTGGATATCATAGGCTTGAGAGAGATTGTCCTTTTTTAGAATAGTGGATAGCTAGATAGTCCCATAGCTTCTTCGTAGTCTTAGTGTGAGGAACCATATCCTGAATGTTCGGCTTCATGGTGTTGAGTATCTGGGTGTAGATGATGACGTCATCTCCCTCCCAGTCTTCCATGAGCAGATTTGGTGGATCCTAGATAATATGGTGTCTCTTCCTCCTACCCTTCGAGCTCATCTCTACAATATTTTTCCATTGCATGTAATTTTTTCCATCTAACTTACGATCAGTAAGTTTTAAGAATACCACTTCCTGAACATTTGATGTGAGTTTGATATCTCCTGAACCGGTCATAACTACAAAGAAACTGTCTCCAAATACACACCCAAGCAAATTCTAAAAAAAAAACTCACCACAAATCTCCAAATGAAACCAAGATGCTAAACCCCACAAAGAAAAGATGTAATCAAATAGAAGTAAGTTCTAACACGTCATATGATATTTTTTCGGTTTTGTTAGTAACAGAACATATTCTTTTTTTTTCATATTCTTTTTTTTTCTTTCTTTTTTTAATAAAAATTATAAATAAATAAATAAATAAATATATATACATAATTAGTAAAGATCCGAAGAAATTGGATCTGGGAAGTTGATGACGACATCGGGGCGATGAGGATTGACAACGACATCGGAGCCAAGTCGTGACGACAAAGCAATGACGTCGGCGGGGAGGGTTGACGATGATGACGAGATGGAGACGGCGATAGCGCTGGAGAAGACGATGATGAAGATGGTGTTGATGTTGGAGAAGATGAAACGGCGAGGGTTGAAGATGACGACGAGCAGATGGTGCAGAGATGGCGCTGAGGTTTAGGGTTAGGGTTAGGTCTAGGAGGAAGAAGATACGTTTAGGGTTAGGTTTAGGATTAGGGGAGGCTCTGATACCATGTTGAGAAATAGATAATGCAGAGATATTATTTATCTAACTCTTAACATCTCTTAACTAGAGGTTAGGAGGATATTATAAAATAGGTATGATATAAAATCATATCCAATCACATCCCGAATATCTCTCAATTACGTATTCCTAATATATTATTCCTAGTCTAATATATCTCTATAATATTCCTTAACAGTAATGAAGGGTTTGGAAGCACATAGGTTTCAAAGGCAACTTCATGTTACCATCTGAAGTTACCATAACCCTT
Source organism: Asparagus racemosus (assembly GCA_037177215.1). Lineage (NCBI taxonomy): Eukaryota > Viridiplantae > Streptophyta > Magnoliopsida > Asparagales > Asparagaceae > Asparagus > Asparagus racemosus. Next base: position 21,330,564 of record JBAKGM010000365.1, on the reverse strand, counting down.
TTTAAGTTTTCTTGCTAATGTTATGTGTTTCTCCAGAATGTGGTTGTTTGCTGATTTGCTAAGTATATTATTCATCTGCATTCTTGTTCTCTTTAAAACTTAGGTTCATATTATGGGCATCCCTGCTGATCGTACAAACTTTACGCAATCGAGCCTTGCAGTGTCAATATCTTCACCTCAACAGGTGCCCATAATCTTAGTTTCTCTTTTAAATTCCGAGTCAGGTTATTTTATCTGATATAAATTTATTTCTATTCCAAACTAATATTTCATATATTGTTTAAAAAATTGTTCAACTCACTGGTTAGCAAGGGCCAGTATGCAAATGCCACTGATGTCTTTGAACATATATAGGTTCAACAGATTGAGCAGCTTCAAACCTCTTTTACTGTTGCTGATTCACAGCCTCCAATCCAGCAGAATTCCCAAGCAGATGCCACACGAACACCACTGAGCCTGCAGAGGCAAGGTGTGTCTGATGTTACTGATCAACAGAAGCTGCCTGTCTCTTCCATCTCCCAACAATTGCTTCACACTCCTCTACGACAATCACCATCTTCTCTCAGACAGGTACAAGATCTAGTAAGCTGAGCTTTCGGTCATTGTTTTCACCACTTTCGGCATCTTCAGAGAATCCACTCTCATACTACATAGGTTTTCACCACTTTCAGCATCTTCGGAGAATCCCCTCTCATACTACATAGTATAGGTGAAGAGCATTTACTTTGCTAGCATTAAAAGGAATTGAAACTTAGAAAATGCTTCATATGATTATAATGTCCAGTCTTGCACTTTGTTTGTTTGCGAGTTCTCTGTCTTTATGAATCTTTTATATCTATGAGCGGTAGAACCAGAAGCACTAGAAAGCCTTTAATATAGCTAATTTGGTGAAAAAAGGATTCATGTGTCATTTGTGGTATAGCTGTTGAGCATTTTCTTATTTCTTGTTTAAAATTTTACACTTGTGTTCTGCAATCTCTACAGAATAGCAGGACACAATCAGCATCCAGCCTTCCTACTGCACCAGCTTCAACTATGTCATCAGTGGTATCAATAGCTATTCCATTAGCCAGGCACATGACTTTTCACATATCCTGTAATTGGTCAGAGCACACATGTCCTGATGGATTTAAATACTATTATAACTGCATAACCCGCGAAAGTATGGTGAGCTCCTTTTTCCTTTTTACTTCAGAGCTAACTGTACCCCCCCCCCCCCCAATGCTCCTTTATCCATCATAGTCAATGAGTGATTGTTATGTAGTGGGAAAAACCTGATGAATATGCACATTTTGAGCAAACGAAAGGACAGAATCAGCAGCAGCAGCATCAGCCAGCACTTCATTCCAAACTGCCGAATTCACCTTCGCAAACTCAGTTGAAGTCGCAGAGTCCGTCTCCACAAGTTTGCTAATTACAAGAAGCATATCCTCAGGTGCGGAACATACAGTACTAACATTTGCAATTCCTGCAGCCATTTATAATAGATGTCTAATTTCACATAGGTGATTTAATTGCTCAACTTATGGTCCTATATACTAAAGTTATTGGAGATGACAGTGCATAGCTACAATTCATCTCCAATAGCTTATCATATGTAATAAAATTGTGCTTATGACAAAGAATAGTTGGCTCAGTTGGTACTACTGTAGCTTTTAACTATTATTTAGGTCCCATGCAAAGCACGGGTTGTTCTTAAAATGCTATTTGTTAAGAATCATCAGTATGTGTTTGTACATGATATGAAATTCAATTTACATAAATCAAATATGACATATATATGGCTTATATACTCTTAGTTGCAATATGATGATGTGTAAATAAAATGCATTCACTATAAATGTAACATTAACTAAAGAGCAACATCAAATCATAAGAAAACTTGTAAGATGCCATGACAACTGAGATATATGACATAACAATCTAATTCAAGTAAATGTTAATATTGAACTGAAACACAACAATCTCAAAATTACTGTAAGGCTATCTTGCTTAACAATTTATTTTCTTACAAAATGATGTCTCATTATTCCTGAGGCAAACACCCCAGCACAGCAAAACATACGTACAAACACTGCAACAAAGACTTTATCCCAAAATTTTGGGGATAACAATACAATTATACATTATACAAATCTTTGATACATTGATCAAGTGAATGTTCAAATATACAATATACACAACTTTATTATGCCATCTCAAAATCTTGCCAACATCACTATCATCTTGCATTAAAGTTAAAGTGTAGAGTGCAAGTAGTAACCATGTGAATGCATATTGAAATAATTCCTGTTAGCTCATCTTCAATCCATAATACTTTCATGTCATACACAATTCCAGCAAAATTCTTGTAGATTATGGCAACAACTCTGCAAAAACTAATATCTATAGTGTGCATAGATATATACAGATATAATAATACAAATATAAGTTTTTAAAAAACATGCATTAATTGGACATGCTGCAAATCTAATCTCACTATTATTCATACTGTTCTAACCTTCTAAAAGTACATCATAACAACTTTTACTGAGCCTAGCTAAGCTATGAATCTATGATAAGTCTATGATATGCAAAGGTATATAATACATGAATCATCAATTGTTTAAAATTTAAAGGAGAAGAATGCTTCTCGTTCAAAATTTGGAAACAGTAAGCAGCACATAAACTTGGTAAACTTTTGGTGTTTCAACGCATTGTTACTGCACAACCTCAAACTGATTTTTCTTGAAGCTTTGCTCTGTCGTAATCAACACAAAATCACAAAACCATGCACCGGTAGAAATTTAAGTTTCGACATAGGAGAGTAATAGAAATCACTTCTCTCTTTTCTCGTCACAGTTCTTTTTGACCTTATGATAGGGATCAGGAACATAACATGGTTGGTAGATTTATCTATAAAGGAAGCTGACATATTAATGAATACAAAACAAAAGTATCTCCACAATCAGGTAAAATGCAATAAAAGCTGAAAAAAGTTGAAACTTTTTGGAAAAAGTTCAACGCAACTAAAAATTAAAGACAAATCACAACCTCCAATGTACCTTCACCATCATCATTGCCCCAAAGAACTACTAATATACTTAATCAGTGGTATCAGAATCAAAGTATATAGAACCGAAGAGCGTTGTCCAAGAACATCTTACTTCCGATGATCAAGTATTTGAGCAAATATCATATCAATGTATAGAGTAGACTTGATTCAATGTTCCCCAGTTCATCATGTCAGAATTCAATAGTCTAAGGATTTAAAGAAACCTATACATGAAGACAGATTAAGTCGCATCAAATCAAATCTTGCAAATTGTGTTTAGTTTTCATATCATATATCATAGAACAAAATGTCTTGTAAGTATATGTGCAACTTCTACAATGACAAATTAAGTAGAATCAAAGGAAAAGAAAATAAAAACAGAAAATTTATAACAAATCAACTCAAAACCACCCCCTATATTATCTCATCTGTTAAGTTATACTATTTATACTATTTAAGAATAATTTACGTCACCTAGATGGATGAGTACTTTCTAATTTGTCAGTCTACTTGCGTCAGATATTCAAAAATATATACTGTGCAATATAAAAAATCAACAATAAAATGGAATATTCACTCAAATAAAAAAGTTAGTTTTAAAGTAATTAAGTATTATTTGATATTATCTTGCATATTACTGATTTCAGTAATTAAAAATAATGTTTAAATAGTATAACTATTCGATTTAAAGTATCTTAGAACATTACTTAATATTTCAGTATGAGTGAATACTTTTCTGCTATCAATAAATCTAAGCTGTACATTAAATAGAAAGCTAAGATGAGAGGCAAAGTGTCAATTTCATTTACTGTTCATATGGAGGAGGATATCCTTGTGCATGCTTTTACCAGTAACAATTCACTCAACAACAGATATAACACCTTTATGTGAAGATGAAGTGAAACTGATATCAATTCAATGATAATAAATATATGTCATAATCATGTTTTTTTTATCGCATGTCATAATCACGTTAAGTATATAAAATATATCATGTAGAACTTATATTGAATGTTATTTTTTAGGAAAATAAAGCTTGAGATATGTAGCAAAAGGTTATATGCTTACTCAGATGATGAAATAAAAAATTAAAGGTTTGCTTACTCTGATGGAAAACTTGAAGGCCTATTGCATTCGGACTTTAGGCAAGCAAGTCCGCACAATATCTTATAAACTAAAACATACATTTGTCATAGTGTCCACACTCAAAATTGCCTGTAAGATGAAGAATGTGATGCTATAGGAACTTGTATAGTGATGAGTGATGAAAGAACGCCAAAGTTGTGTGATACCAATTGGAAAGAACAGTTTTTTTAAATTTTTTTTTAATTTTTATTTTATAAATAGAAAGAATAGTTTGCATGATATATTAATATGAAGGACATGGCAATTTTGTAGAAATATTTTCTTATCAAATATTGGCCAGGTAAACCAGAAGACTCTAACATGTTAGGATCACTTATCAATGAAGATAAAAAAAGCATAAAGGGTAGCAGAAATCACACACATCCAATCAATTACACGAACAGGAAAATAAAGCTTCAGGTATGTAGCAAAAGGGCATATGCAATGCTTAAGTACTGAAATAAAAAAATATAGGTTTGCTTACTTTGATGGAAAACTTGAAGGCCTACTACATTCAGACTTTAGGCGAGAAAGTCTACACAACAATATCTTATAAGCTAAAATACATACCTTTGTCATAGTTTCCATATTCCAGATTGCCTGTAAGATGAAAAATGTGACGCTGTAGAAACATGTATACTGATGAGTGCGAAAGAACGCCAAAGTTGTTTGATACCAATTAGAAGGAATACTTTTTTTGATAAAAATTAGAAAGAATAGTTTGCATGCTATATTAATATCAAGGACATGGAAATTTTACAGTAAAATTTTCTTGGTAGATATTGGCCAGATAAATCAAAAGACTAGCATGCTTGGATCACTGATCAATAAAGATAAAAAGAAGCATAAGGGATAGTAAAAATCTTGCATGTTGTATTAATATCAAGGACATGGAAATTTTACAGTAATATTTTCTTGGTAGATATTGTCCAGATAAATCAAAAGACTGGCATGCTAGGATCACTGATTAATAAAGATAAAAAGAAGCATAAAGGATAGCAGATATCACACAGCCAATCAGCTACACGAAGAGGAAATTAAGCTTCAGATATGTAGCAATATGTTGTATGCATACTTAGATGCTGAAATAAAAAATGATATATATTTGCTTACTTTGATGGAAAACATGAAGGCCTGTTGCATTCAGTCTTTAGGCGAAAATCCACAAAATATTATCTTATAAATTAAAATACATACCTTTGTCATAGTGAATACTCAAAATTGTCTGTAAGATGAAAGATGTGACGCTGTTGGAACATGTGTAGTGATGAGTGATGAAAGAACGCCAGAGCTGTGTGATACCAATTAGAGTGAATAGTTTTTTAATAAAAAATAGAAAAAATTGTTTGCATGATATATTAATATCAAGGACATGAAAATTTTGTAGAAAAGTTTTCTTGGCAGATAGTAGCTATGTAAGCAAATGCTTCGCATGCTAGGATCACTGATCAATGAAAATAAAAAGAAGCAAAGGTAGGAGAAATCACAAACACACATCCAATCTGCTACATAAACTGGGAAATACAGCTTTAGGTATGTAGTGAAAGGGTATATGCATGCTCAGGTTCTGAAAAAAAAGAAGGTTTTCTTACTTCGATGGAAAAATTGAAGGCCTATTGCATTTGGATAGGCAAGCAAGTACACGCAACAATATCTTATAAACTAAAATACATACCTTTATCATAGTTCCTATATTTGAAATTGCCTGTAAGATGAAAAATGTGACGTTGTAGGAACATGTACAGTGATGAGTGACGAAAGAACGCGAAAGTTGTGTGATACCAATTACAATTTATATTTTTTTTGATAAAAGAACAGAAAGAGTAGTTTGCATGATATATCAATCTCAAGGACATGAAAGTTTTATAGAAAATAAATTTTGGCATACATCGGCCAGATGAGTCAAAGGACTAACATGCTAGGATCATTGCTTAGTGCTTAACTAAGATAAAAGAATCATAAAGGGCGACAAAAATCACACGCACATCCAATAAGCTACATGAACAGGTAAAAAATTATAAAAAATAAATGTGAATAGCCAAAGAGAACCTAATCAAGTATTTAATATTATTAAATAGCTGAAATAAAGATCTAGAAATTGCGCAATCCATAGACCCCTCCATCATCAACACCTCTGCAGATTATGGCTTCCACTTCTCTACCAACCAAAATTAGATTATGTGTTAGAATAATATGCAATTTTCATAAATAGACATAAAAAACTAATTGAAATGCTCTACAATCACGCTCTTGCTTGAAAGACTTAACTGAAGCCTATGCCATCTCTCTTCTGCAGTCATCAAACCAAAAGACAATCAGTTTCAATGCTAATTACACAAAATCAACTTCACTAACTCTAAATAAAACTAACACAGATAGCCAAAATGGAAAAAAAGAAAATAAAGAAAAAACAGAAAAAAATGATATTCACATACACATTTGCTCAAATGATGGAACTTCTGGGGTTTTGTTTGTTTATTTGCTTTCGAGTAATTTGAGGAAAGAAGTTGGTATATACATGATAATTTCAAAAATCGAAGGTCACCTTTGGGAGAGAGAAGAAAGAAGAGAGATAATTAAGGGTTAGGTCTAGAGTTTGAGGAGGTCAGGTCGAGGCTATGGTTCAAAAGGAGGATGTAGTTATGGTGAAGAGGATCTAGTGATGACTGAGGTTAGATGGAGAGAACCGATATTTGAGATCGGAGTCGAGCGGTTTTATTTCACGAAAACGTTTTAGGAGTGGTTACTGTGTTGATTAATTTTGTTTGATAAAGAATTGGTAGGCTTTTTGAAATTTAAATTTTGATTGCTAGGTCTTTTAAATTTCAAATTCTTTTGTAAGTAGGCTAATGTGGCTACATTTGATTGAGCCCTGGTGGATTTTACTGTTCATTGTGTTATTCGGAGGTTCTTCATTCATTATGAAAGTAGTTGGTGAGAAGGGTCTTTGGTTTGATTCTCTCCACCATTTTTTCCCCAATTTATTCTTATTTTACTCATAAACCCAAAGTTCAATCCTATTGATTTTGGGACCCATCTACTTTAAAAAGTTTTCTTCTCCATTTTTATTTCTTCTTTTGGTGATAAACTCGAACTTTACCCTATTTATTTTGAAACCCATCTACTTAAGTAATATTTTTTTCAATATTAGTTCTTAAATCTTTCATATTTGTAAATTGATACCTCAAATCATAAAAATTGCTATTCGGTCCCATAATTCTTAAGATATTTAGACATTGGTCCCTCAAAAATCATTAAAATTGCTATCATGTCCCTTAATTCTTAAGTTATTTTTTAATTAGTTTTATCAAGCAGTTGTCACTGTAGTTTTTAATGAGAATGATCACTAGTTCGATTCCCTCCATCAGTTTTTCCTAATGTATTATTATTTAACTTATAAACTCAAAGTTCTACCCCATTTATTTTGAAACCCGTTTACTGTCAAATATTTCTTTCCATTTTTTTTCTTCTTTTGCTAATAAACTCAAAGTTTACACATTTATTTTGAAGCCCATCTACTTAAGTAAATATTTTTATCAGTATTTGTCCTGTAAATCTTTTATATTTTGAAATTGATATATCAAATCATGAAAATTGCTATTAGGTCCAATAATTCTGTAGATAATTAGACATTAGTCTCTCAAAAATCATTAAAATTGCTATTAGGTTCCTTAATTCTTAAATTATTTTGGAATTAGTCTCTCCAATCAGTTGGTACTGTATCACTCAATGTGAACGATCTCTTGTTTGATTTCGTCCACTATTATTTCCCATTTTGTTCTTTCTTACTTATAAACTCAAAGTTCTATCCCATTTATTTTGAAACCCATCTACTTCAAAAAGACTTTATTTTCATTTTTTGTTCTTTTGCTAATTTTCCTAAAGTTTACCCCATTTATTATGACACCCATCTCCTTAAATATATAATGTAAGTCCCTTAAGTCTTTCATATTTTGAAATTGATACCTCAAATCAATAAAATTGTATTAGGTCCCATAATTGTTAAGCTATTTAGGCATTGGTTTGTAAGAATCATTAAAATTACTATTAGGTCCATAATTCTTAAATTATCATGGAATTAGTCTCTCCAATTAAGATAGAAGCAACAACTAAAGAGATTAATTTGAAAAGGATGACAAGAGCTTGGGGTCCTAATAACAACTTCCTTGATTTCAGGGACTAATTTTAAAACAACTTCAGAATCTAAGAACCGTTAGCAATGTCAACGGTTTCAGGGACTATTTTCAAAGCAAGAAAGATTTAAAGGACTAGTATGAAAACCCCTTAAAGAAAGGTTTCTATAGCTATGTGGCTAAGTTTTATCTCGTTTATTTTCAAATCCACCCACTTCTTCTTTGAAGGTCTTATGGCTATTGAACTAAAAATTTTAGCTACATCTACTTTTAAATCCACCTACTTTAAAAATCACTCTTAGACCATAATATTTAACCGAATTAATTTTAAATTCATTTTGTATTTCAGCATTTTGGTAAACAATGTATTTATCAAAAAAATTTGGTATATAATGTAAGTTGCTATATTTTATTGACGCTTGCTATACATTTTCTAAATTATAAGGTATATAGTAAAACAAAATATTTTATCCATTATATTTTGAGTTTTTTTTACGCTAATTCCATGACATCACAAACTATAGATATGTTTTTTTTCTATAAACCCAAAGTTGTACTCTCATTTATTTTTAAACCCGCTCACTTTCCAAAAAGGATTTACCTATAAACCGAAAGTTTTGCAACCATTTACTTTAAGACTTACCAACCTCGTAAGTCATCGTATATCCAACATATACACGGAATAATTAATTTTGGACCTGTTTTATATTTTAGAAGTTCGATGTCGATGTACGTTGATATATTTTTTTAACTTGCTATATTTTTGTTCAAAGTAATTAGGTGTATATTGTATCTTTAAACCAAATGCTTAAACTACTATATTTTGTCTTTTCTTTACATAGATGTCGGGCCATCACGCAGGTCAATTTTGCTCGTTGATCTCTGAAAATACTAAGCTTTTGGTATTGAACTAATGCTATTTTTATAGTACAAGTGTCAAATAAATACGTTGTAGATTAGTGCTTGCCCTACTATATATATAT
>JBAKGM010000365.1:21273094-21298897 GCA_037177215.1 Asparagus racemosus | reverse complement strand
ATGGTTCGTCGGTTTGCGAACCAACCTTCACGAGTCAGTTGCGGGGACTGATAAGCGATTTTTTCAACGCCTACAGTGAAGGCCCATCGATGGTTAAGACAAAAGATTCCAGAATTATTGATTTAATCACAACAGTTCATTGATCCCTTTCATCTCTAACTTTCACTGTGACTAGAATATATCTTTCCTAATTAATCAAAGGCTATCTAAGATTGAAAGAGATAAATTTGACGGAGGGGAGTCCATGGTTTTAATGAGAGTTCAAAAGAGAGAAATTCTAGAGTTTGTTTGAGAAGATTGACTTGCTGATTTGAATCCCCAAAGCCTCAAGAAACTCTTTCTCGTCGCACTCATCATTTTCGGATCATCTCAGCAAGGAGAGTTACCCTTAGTTTCATCATCCACACCGCTATTCATTAGGATTCACTTTGATTCATCGAAGGGCCTTTTGTTGATCAAAAAGTACTATAAGATCTTTCTTTATCTTCTATGCTTAAACTGTGTTTGTTGGTTTGTTTCAAACTTGTTTTTCACGGCATACTCAAACTTGTGATACATGAGGGTTAGTGCTAGTTAGGGTTAGGTGTTACTCACTATAGTGAGTTAGGTTAGATGACTGATTTCGGGTAGATTTCAGAATGCGGTCTTTGTAAGTTTACTAAATTGGGTTGTGATTTAAGAGAATTATTGGCATAGTGAGGAAGTCCCTTCATGATTTGGAAGAGTGAATTTAGGATTGTTATCCGAACTATTATAAAATCTTGCATGTCCTTGGTTAGTTTTTTTTAATCTTTTCTGCTGCATATTCTATAGTCTTAGCTAGAAACAATAGCAACCCTATTCAACCCCCTCCCCTCCTAGTCTTGCATCTCAGATCCAACTGGTGACATGTGTACCATTTTTGTTCTCTGTTGTTTTTTCATCTTCTTCTATCCACGGGTCATGTAACTACCACAAATTTCTCAGCTGCCAACAACATCTCCAATAGTTTCTCAAAAAAGAAAGGAAAAAAAGAAGCATCTCTAATGTAGAGCATACAATTCAAGGGTTGTCATTTAAAGAGGTGCAGTACTCGCAATGTGGAAGCGGCATTCTCTACCAAGTGCCTCTCCCTGCCAACCTATTCTTCTCCACCACCACAGCCTTGCCATCAGGTTGAGGGCTGGAAGCCTGTCGTCCGGAGGAGCCAACTCCAGCGCCTTCTGCATTTCCTCAAGAACCATTCCAGTGCCGTATGTCAAGAGGGTATTGCTCATCATCATTGTCTTCCAACATTATCTCTCCAACATTAACCGCTTAATTCACTAGTAGAAAAATTAGCAAACTAGACGGATCAAACTAGACGGAGTTTCCGTCTAGATTGCTTCCTAGACGGAATTCGAACATCCGTCTAGGTTGATTTTCGTCTAGCTAGACCAAACTAGATAGATTTCCGTCTAGGTTGACTCAACGTAGACAGAATTATACTAGACGGACTTTTATAGACGGATTTCCATCTCATTTGGTCTAACTAGACGAATTTCTTGGTAATCTAGACGGAATTTTCCGTCTAGGTTGCATCTTTTTCTAATAGTGATTTTCTAATAATCACTGCCACCTTCCCCTTCATCGTATCCCCTGCCATCACTCTCTAGGCTTACAATGCATCTGTTGCCGCGAGGAAACTCAAACGTAGACAGACCGGCCAAGAAGATCATGTAGTTATCAATACACAGTACTAGAACCAATAGTACTATTAGTAGGATGTTCAAATGTGAAAAACTCAGATGCCATGGCTCGTTGCGGATTAATGGAGATATGGCACCCACAAATGCGTGTTGGGCGGTGAGCACGAGCTATTTTGCGATAGTGCCACCTGGAACACCGTTAGTGCCTACTCAGGATGGACCTGAAGAACAAGAAGCAGGATGAAGGCATAGGCAGGAGCAGGGGGAGGTGGATTTGAGTGGGAGCATGTGGAGTGGTTGTAGCAGCGTTGGCCTTATCTGCAGGATTCATAACAGTATTCATCATTAAGAAGAAGAATAACGCAAGGAAATGGAGTCAGGACTCAACCATTCCTTGACACTACAGCATCTAAGTTTTTTAATAAATTAACCACTAGCTACGTAATACGCCATAAATTAGTTTGCTTGTAAACATATTTACTAAATTCATGATCGTAGTGTGTTTTGTGAGTAGTGCACTGTAGTTTTCAGTCAGAGCTGATTTTAATCAAATCGTAACCTTCCTAAAAAAAGAAACCTTTTTATTTGCAGAATTTGTTAACGTTGTATCCGAAATTTCCAGATTCTATATACAATTGAACTGTATTAGCCTATAACGGAAAAACATGATTATCAGACCAAAGCATGCAGTACGCCCCATTATATTTAGATCAAGATTCGCTGGTGAGAAATTAAAGCATGAATATTGAGACCAAAGCATTAGGCGTCTCTTTTCGCGTCTAAATCTCGTCAGGTCCATCATGATTGCCATGCCTCCATTCACGGTGGACCTGGCTCAAATTGTTTTTCATAACCCGGCAAGATTACGTTACAGATGACCTGATAAGTTTTTCGTTAATTTCTATCACCACTTTGTCACCGCCTATTCTTTCTTGAACAGAACAAGCGTTAAGTATCCTCTGCCAATCTACGACATCTCCTCCTATATCGTCAATTTGTCATACATCGACTTCTCCAACTGACATTTGTGATTGCAACAGACTTTAACATACACGAGAGGTTTTCCGTCCAGATTTCAAAAGAAATAATTGAAAGAAATACATCAGGGAAGACCTTTTTACTCTATGGCTAACTTCATGTTTCAGGTCTACGCAGTGAATTCATCAAAAGAGAGGATTTGTACAGAATGGTGGTACTTGAACTAATGACGCATCCATCGCCACAACCATTTTGAAGGAAATCATGCCCAGGATATAAGCCAGGTAGTGCAAGTTTATTCGCTATATCCCTGTAGTTGCACTATGGGACCAGTACTCCTTCACAAGTTCTCCAAATAGGGATCCCTTAGTTCTCATCAGTTTCATTGGTTCATCATATTCCACCATTATCCCTGCAAGAAAAAAGGCACAGGCTTCTTCGTAAGATGCAACATTTATTCAAACCTTCCTTATTAACTAGTTAAGCTAGAACCAAGGCAAACTACTATGTGTAGAAAATCCATCCTTTCCTTTGTTGACCGATCATAATCCTTACATGTTATGCCTATCTCCTCAGAGAGTACATGGGCTAAAAGAACATATACGCTAATGAAAAAGACATGTAACCTTGCTAAATTTTGTGTTCATGCATAACGACCGCAAGATTAATTTCTTTTCCAAAAAAACATTTGCTAGCTTAATCTACAGTAGCTGATATAGTGTTGCAGTAAGGTTGATGTGTGAAGTCACAGATGTGTAAAGTCAAATGAAGTATAGCTCAACAATTGCTGGTTCGTTTCTAAGAATTTAAAATAGGTAACAGGAGAGGCACATGCGTGCAAGCACACAATACATTCACATAAATATGAAATTTCTGAATACTGTATAACTTATCAAAGGGACTCACCATCGCTAATAGAGAGCACCATCGTGCAGTTCATCACAGTTGGTATCCGATGGGCAACAGTTATGACAGTGCAGTCTGCAAATTCACTTCTAATTGTCTTCTGAAGAATAGCATCTGTGGCATTGTCTATTGATGCTGTGGCTTCATCAAGTACCAATATACGACTTCTCTTTAATAGTGCACGCGCCAAGCAAAATAACTGTCTCTGCCCCATGCTCCAATTTGATCCATCTTCCACAACTGCAGAATAGAATGGTTGTCAATAGAAAGTTGATATGTATGATATAAGACGATGAAAAAAACTTACCCAGTGAGTCAAGGCCCTTTACTTTCTGCTCAACAGCCTCTCGAAGTTGACATTTATCAAGAACCTGCAGCACACACGAAAATGAATATACAGAATCTTCGTTACCATGATTTACGCGACAAGAACAATAATTATGCGGAATTAAAAAATACAGTTTTTACAAGGAACACTTTCTTTGAGGGATATTTTCAGAAGGAACATTAGATAAAAAGTATATCACCTCCCATATTTTCTGATCTGTGTACTGTCCTAAAGGATCCAGATTGTATCTGACAGATCCATTGAAGAGAGTTGGATCTTGTGGAATAATCCCAAAGCAAGACCTCAAATCATGGAGGCCAATAGTGGTGATGTCAAGGCCATCAACAACAATTCTTCCTTCAGCAGGTTCAACTAGACGAAACAATGCAGCTATTAGAGTGCTCTTCCCACTTCCTGTCCTGCCTACTATCCCAATCTTATGTCCTCCTTCAAATGTGCAACTGATTCCATAAAGTACGAGTGGCCCATCAGCTCTATATCTTATCTGTTTGATGCACACTCTCATGTTTAGTGGTAACCTTTTTCAGTTGCTAGTTGCTAGTTTCATTATTATTTTTTTAAATGAGGTTATATACCTGCAAACCTTCTAGCTCTACTCTACCGACAACAGGCCAATTGGGAGATGGTCGGTTGCCTTCAATCACTTCTGGAGCTTCACTTGATATGTGCATGTATTGACTCAGGCGTTCCACCGAGATTATATAGTTTGCAAGTGTGCACTGATTTTGTATTGAGAAAACAAGCGACATGTTTAGTGAAAGACCATAAGACAGAGCCATCCCAATAAAACCTGCAGAAAAAATAGAGAGATGAAACGCAATAATATTTTCTAGGTCAGGTCCACTTGTGAAACTAAAGTAGGAAAGTGACAGTAACAGAAAATATGACACTATTCATGACACAAGGGGCAACAAACTAAGAGAAACATGGAAAATAGAAAAGAAAACCAGACACACACAAAAAAAGTTTACTACTCACCGGAGCTAAAAGTTCCTTTAGGAAGCATAACCATGGCAAGGGCAGAGGAAGAAATAATAGCAGCACTCACTGTCTCCAATCGCTGGATCAACCACTCATTTGCAGCAAAATTATGGAAAAAAGAACTGGCATTCTTGTCAATAAGTTCCAAACTCTTAGCAAAGAACCGATCTTCCTCTTCGAAAGCCCTGATTGTTACAGTTCCTGATATGGCTTCGGATAGATGATTTGCTAAAGTAGATCTTGTGGTGCCATTTATCCTCATCAATTCTTTTGCAGAAGCAACGTAATACCTCTATAGGTGCCCCCCAAAAAAGCAGAACATGAGTACTTATGTTCACTATATAATAGAACAATATAAGACATTGTTGATTATGATACCTGCAATTTTATAGTTAAATATACCAATGGGATAGCAACAAATAAGACTTGCCAAGTAACTACACTCAGCACACCAAGATTGCTGAGTACATTTATGCTAGCACTGAAGCTAAATATTAAACTGAACGGCACATCAAGGTCAACTATACTCAAATCAGAAGAAACCTGCATGCAAACAATAAATAAAAAGCTAAATCTAGTCCAAGAAATTCAACAAAGTATTAACAACGTAAACTAAAGACAAACTTCCAATTTCTTACACGACTCAGTATCCTTCCCAGAGGAGTCGAATCAAAGAATGACATGGGCGCACGAAATAGTGAGTTGAGCAACTGAGAAAATAAGGACTTTGATGAGTGCATACCAAGAGTTACTATCAATAGGGATCTAAACAACAAGAAAATGACCGTGCTAAGCCCAATTGCCAAGTACACTACGACAAGCTGCAACATGCTCACTCGAGGATTTTGAACATTGGCAGCCATCCATGAGTTCTGTGAGATCTGTCCGGCGACAAATATCACATGACAAAGAACTGAGAAGGAGAAATAAAAGAAGCCCTTGTCCTGACTCAAGTACTGTAGGTAAGGCTTGAGGCCTGTATCACCTGTTTCCCTCTCCTCTTTCTTAATAAGCTGATCTTCTCCCGATACTTCAGCCATCACGGGCTGTTTAAAGCTTTCTGCCTCATTAATTTCTCGCATAGATGTTCTTTGTTTTTCTCGATAAACTATCTCGTCAAGAGTTTCTGACTCAACAGTGTCCTTGTGTGCATCAACAAGGTCTTGGAATTCTTTGCAGCCTTCCAGTAATTCACGGTATGAACCAGAATGCAAGACTTCCCCATCCAACATCAACTGCACAGGTGTAGCATCGATTTGAGTTTACTGGCCAATTATAAGTCAATTAACAACTTCAAGTGCATGATAGTTTTTCATATATCAGTTAACTGTGAATTTGAATATATTGAACTTTAAAACTCAATAGACATATTTCCTCAAAGGAAAAAACAGTAAGCATTTATAACTGGTATGAACAAAGATGACCAAGCAAGAACAAGCTGATACGAGGCCTAACCAAAATACGATTGAAGGCTGGAAGGAAATCCACTTGGTGAGTCACTAAGAGAACTGTCTTGGCTGATAGAGCTTCCATGACATACTCCTGCATAGAGTTCAATTAGCTTCCACAGTAACTGAGAAGAAAATATGCTAAAAATGTGCACTCATTTTAAAGTAAGTGACAATGGTATAATTTAGAAACTAGTACATTAAAAAGACTAGAAGCGGTGTGGGCATCAACAGCACTGAAAGGATCATCAAGGAGATATATGTCCGCATCTTGATATAGAGCGCGGGCAAGCTGAAGACGTTGCTTCTGACCACCACTAAGATTTACCCCTCTTTCCCCAATCTCAGTAAGATCTCCAAAAGATAACATCTCGATGTCCTTCAGTAAAGAACACTTCTTTAGTGTTTCGTGGTATCTTTCATTGTCCATAGGGGAGCCAAATAAGATGTTGTCTTGTACTGTTCCACTTTGGATCCATGCATTTTGAGAAACGTATGCAATTTTCCCACAAACCTGTACCTGCATTTTAAGAAGGGGATGTCATTATGAATTGCCAGTTATTATTCACGTAGTGTTTCTCATATCCTTTCAGGATTAAAAAAAACAGCTTTTAATCTCATAGAAACCTGTATGAGATCAGATAATCTCAAAAAGCTTTGCACGGATAACTTTATTATTGAATCTGAAAAGAAGTTATTCCATGAAAGGAGTTATTCCATCATTTTGAACGATCAACAAAACTAAAGAACAAAAAAAGATAAATGAATAAGTGCAGATATTCAATAAAAAAAGAAGCTCGATGTGCTTCTAAGAGCACAATTAGCCCTTGGTATCAAATTTGTCTTTGACTGGAATACATTTATCCCTTTGGCAAGTGTCACCCATGGATATTTATATCCACACAAAGACATATGCTGAGGGACCTCTACAAATTCTAGTCAGAAGTATAATTCCTTGGAGGCATAATCTTACAGAAACTACAACAAAGTTACGGGTTTCTGTTTAGTTCCTTAATGCAGTGGGTGTTTCCACACCTGTAAAATCTAGATGCAAGGCAAGATTTTTAGCTGAGATTGAGATAAATAAATATGTTGAATGAATGAAATTACCATGCCATCTGTCTTCAGAATTTCACCAAGAATTGCTGCCAAGAGAGTGGATTTTCCTGAGCCAACCTCGCCACAGATTGCTACCTTGTCTCCAGCCTGGGCATATAAATTTACATTCCTCAGTGCAGGCTTCACTGAAGTGTGATCCCAAGAGAAACTAGCTGACTTTATGATGATTGGTTGGTTGAGCTTTGCAGGTAACATCTTTCTAACATGGTCATTCTGTAGCTCCTGTGCATCAAGAAATTTTTTGATTCGTGTGAAAGCAACTTTGGCCTGAATCATAACTCCTATAACATCAGGAATTTGGCGAACCGGATCTTGAACAAGTCTCAGTGTTGCTAGGCAAGTAAAAACATTTGCTGCGTTAAGAGGAATGCTGTGAAAGTAGCATGCTAAGAATGTTGCAGCTGAAACCAATACTGGAGATGACCAAAATAGGAAGCTATTATAAGATCGGCGTTGCTGAAATGCTGATAACCATCTACATTCAACTTCGCGGAGACCTTGGATAACCTTGTTGGAGTGAGTTTCCCAAGCATAAAGCTTCAATACTTTCATGTAGATCAAAGCCTCAGAGAGAGCCTTGAGCCTCTCATCCTGGGCGGCCATGAGTTTCGTCTGATATTTATGCTGCAGCTTTGCCAGTGGTGCATTGCAGGCCACAGTCAGAATGATCATGACCATTGCAGATACCGTCGCGATGCCAACAGATTTGTAAAGAATAGCCAAAGCAATGCAAAGCTGAAAGCTAGTTGACCAAGTCTGGTGAAACCAAAATGGAAATTCACCAATCCTGTATGCATCAACGGTTATATAATTCATGATCTCCCCGGACGAATGGACAAGCTTTGCGGAGCTGGACAGCTTCAGTTGCTTCTTGAAGATTGCTGCTGACAGCAATGACCTTAATTGTAGTCCTAACCTTCTGGCCCGAAAATACCACTGCCTCTGGGATAATGACTCCACGAGTTTTATGAGAAATAGCCCCAAGGCTAACAAATATCCTTCATATCTGAAAGCCTCTTTCCCCGACGTCACGTTGATGAATTCTTCAAGAAGCAGCGGACCAGAAGACAGCATAAGCACTTTAAGCAATGCGAAGACACCAGTGATTAGAATTTCCTTTTGATGGCATGAAACCATTGCCCACAAGATGGACCCTGAACCCTTTTGCTTCTGGCTGTTGAACGTCTCCAGAAAAACAGAATAACAGGTAGCTGCCCGATCTGCCACGGCTAATTGAGGGATATCTTTATCCTCTAATAGCTTCTCATAACCCTTCTTCATCAGAGGGTTCAGCCACCAGAATGACATTCTACTGAGAAACCCAGCTCTCGTGAAGTCATCACCACAAAATTCACTCGAGGGCTCATCATTCAGTGGCTCATATGAGGAAGCGCTAGGGTCTTGAGCAGCTCTGGATTGCTCCAAGGAACAAAGAAGCAAAAGGACTGCCCCTGGTAAAGAAGATATATCTAACAAATTCTTGATAAATACGTGTTTCTTCTGTATGACATCTAAAACCGAGGAAATGCAGAGAAATCCAGCGAAGACGGTGACAATCAAGGACCAAAGCCGAAGGCTTCTTCTCCCAGTGTAGGGCACCAAACTAATAAGAAGCCAGGTGACACCTTGAGTTAACAACACTATCCACCCATGTAAAGGGGTGAGTTCCAACCCCGTCCTAAGTTTTTCCTCGAAAACCCACGACCCCAGTCCCAGATAAAGCAACCCCAAACAGCCGCTCCATGTCGAACACAACGCTCGATATCGTGAAGTAAGGATGGAGATGGATGGAGAATGATGATCGTAAGTTGTCGGTGAAACTTTACAAAACGCAAGGTCGACCAAAAACACAACGGAGATGAAGGCATCAACCGCGATGACCGTAAGGTGGTTTGTACAAGTCGAAGCATATAACATAGAAATGAGCAGTCCACATTTGCCTCCATATTCATTCACACAAACAGATTCACCACCACAAAAGGCCATACCAACACTTAAGATTCCAAACCTTATTTGTTTAAGTTGAAACGAAAGTACCAATGTACCTTATCTGTTTAAGTTGAAACGAAAGTACTAATGTAATTCCAAGTCTGCATGAAAGCAGGGGTGCGTAAATTAAAACAAGAAAAAAAACAATAAAAGATAAGGCTTACTCAGAAAATATTCAGTTCCTCCCCTGCGGCATCTAGTGAGTCCTTCTCCATCAGAACAACTCGTCGCGATCCTTGTTCTAAGCCACCCTCTCTGTTCACGAAGAAAGAGATTACTAGTTACGGTGTTTGATCAAAGTTCATGTATGAATTACCCTAGAATATTATGTACTCTTAAAGAAACTCCATTGTGTGTTCGTTTATGCTAGAATTTTAAGTAGGAGCAGGAGAAGAATGCCTGTTTTCTTCATAAAATGAAAAAAAAAAAGCGGGTAAATATAAATAAGTAAGTACTATGAAGATATCATCAGTTACAATTGCAATATCAAATGTTGTTGGTTGAGCGAATCATGATGCGTAAAGGAGCCTAAGAAGGGAGAAGGAGGGTGGAAAGGGTGAGAGAAACGAACAAGAAGAGAAGAGATGATAACGTTAAAGAATGGTGTCGTCTGGGTCCGTGTGATAATCAATGGTCGGCAGGTGAGGGAAAAGCTTCATTGCTTTATCCTTCCGTATAAACGAGCCCTAGCAGGTGAAGGCTCTCCACAAAGAGTTTGCGTAACATTCTTTAGACCATTTTGCCCCCCAATAACTTATAAAAATCACAAGCAATGTCACGTGTCACAAACTAAGTTTAGATGAGAGTGTAGCCGGGTGTTACCGCCATCGCTAGGATCTTAACGCCTCGTTTATTATGCATGAATGGAGTCAAGTGAGAATGGAAAGAAGGTGGGAATTGAATGGAATAAATGTATGAATGGAATGCTAATTCTCATTCTCGTATTTGGGCACGTTTAGAGAATGAAATGGGAATGACAATCTTATTCTCTTTCCCACGTTTGGTATCATTTATTCACAAGTGAGAATAAAATTTAGTTTTCTAATAATGCCCTAACCAAAACACAAAATTTAAAAACATTATACTATTTTAAAAATGACTAAATTATTCATTTTTTGAGAAAAATAGGTTTTATAGAAATGATATTTTTTCTTATAGAAATAATTTTTCATGTGATAGTTATATTTTGGCACAACCCCTCAGCAACAATTTCGAACTTTTGGCTCACAAATTGAAAAACAATTTTCATAGAAATTATTTTTGATTATAAATAATTATAATTCCACCTTTCTAACTTCTAATGTTGCATGTCTGTTATTTGTACGAGCAGCTAATGTTACTAACAACATTGTGCGCTAGTGATGAGAAGAATGCCTCATAAGAGATATCGCATATAGTCAAAAAGATTTCTTATCTAGATGCCAACATGATTGCATATATATATATAGGACTTAATAAAATGAGAAGACATCAAAATTCATGAATTAAACACATTATTTCTTGTTGTTATTCATCAAATTCCTAAAGTTACTAATTATGAGCCTATAGATTACTTTACACATGTAGTTGTGTCTGAATTCGTAACCAGTTATGTAGAGCACTAAAACCTAATTTCTCAATTTCTACATCTGTTCTTCTCATTCTCCTAGTAATTGCTAAACATTGTCTTTTATTAGTTATTGAAATAAGCTTGCAGTAACCATTTGTTAAGAGGATATTTATTCAACTTTTTGCTTCATTCAGTAATTAGCCAGGGATGGTTTATAGAGAGAATTGAAGAATTGTTTCTCTTGAACATGTTTTGTGCATTTGGAACTTATGAAGTTGACTTAAGAGGAGATTTTTTTAAAAATTTGCTAATCATTCAATAATTAGCTAGAGATGCTCTACAGACAAAATTGAAAAATTGTTTCCCAGTAATCTAACACCAAACACCAAAGATAAAATATATATTAGCTACCTAATCGCCAATAGGTTACCTAACCGAGTCGCCAAAAGATAAAAAAAATTCTTGTAAAAATTAGGTAAAGATTAGCCACACATATAATTGAGGCGAAGGCGATTTTTTTTTTTCTTCTGCAGACGCGATGGAACTAGGGCAGGGTCGAACTAGTATTTTTATATTTTATATCTATTTGTATATTTGTACGAGTAACTAATAATATTTTTCTACAAAATAATTTTTCACATGGGAATTTATATCTATTTGTATCTTTTAAGGAGGGTATAATCGGAAATTATTCTATTATTTTCATTCCCACCTAAGTGGAAATATCATTTCTTTGTTAAATGGTTGGGAATGACAATTCCCACATAAAGTGAGAATTTATAAGAAGTGGGAATACTAATTCTAGCATCTAAAATACATCATGTTTGATAGGAATGAATAAAGAGTGTGAATTGCATTCTATTCTCACTTATTCCCGTGTACCAAACGAGGCTTAAAAGTGAACACCTGTTCATTACTCGAATTGGGCT
This sequence comes from Asparagus racemosus, assembly GCA_037177215.1. Classification (NCBI taxonomy): domain Eukaryota; kingdom Viridiplantae; phylum Streptophyta; class Magnoliopsida; order Asparagales; family Asparagaceae; genus Asparagus; species Asparagus racemosus. The sequence continues at coordinate 21,286,982 of JBAKGM010000365.1, read as the reverse complement.
TGGGCCATTTACAAAGTAGGATTGGTTTAATTGCCCTTAAATGCCCTATAGTTTCCCTTACTTTGCATTTATATACCCTCACTTCTCTTGCAACTTTTTCTTATACTTAGGTATACTAAAGTTTTAAAATTTTGCACTTTAATATCCACACTTATATGCAAATCATGAGAATTTTCTTACAAAATTAACGGAGGGTAGTTTTATTCAAAATTGGTGATCTGGCGTCATTTTTCAGAAATATCAAGATATGGGGTAACTTAAAAAATATTATAAATTTGGTGGTAAACACAGGAAAATCTGTAAATAATTAATTAAGGAGCAATGGTATTCTAACTCATCTATGAGATACGAGCATTAGGAAGTGCATTTGGATCTTCACAAGAAATATATATATTACTATTGAGATTAATTAAAAAAATCATCTCTGCAGTCTTATGTTTATCACCAACGAACTTGTGTACTAGCACTTATAATCTGGTAACATTATTACGTTTTGTATAATCATCTACAACTTAATTAAATTTTATAATTTACTTTAAATTTTAATATTCATCCAAGCACGTGTTTTGTACTTAATCATATTTTCATTCAAGACAAGTCGATAATTATAATAAAAATTATTATTTCAAATTTCCTTTACATTATAGTGTGTTGATATCTGTAATCACACAGTCACTAAACCACTGTTGGATTAGAGCTTAAGTAAGCGGAGCCCGCTTTCCCTCCTAATGCTTAGCAGATGCTCTTGATCCGGCGGTTCACCTGTGGAAAAAAGCGGAGTTAGGATCTCAGGTGGTCACTCCGACGATCAAGTTAGTATGGGCAATTTTTATCAAGGAAATAGAATTAACGCTAGGGTTTTCTATTGTCTAAAATTGCTTACCTTGATTACTCTTGATTTTTCCTTTTATACGAGGGTCGAAGAGCATATTGGTCACTTTAGCTGACCGGGGTGGTGCGCTAGCCCTAATCCCACGTGTACCGATTGGACGATGTGACTGGGACACGCGAGGACTGTTGCTCCAGACAATGCTGGCAGGTGTCGGTTGAAGAGCGACGCAGGGATGCGCACTATTCCCTTAACATTAATGTGGATAGGACTTGTAGAGCGTCGGGCATTAATGGTCCGAGGTACCTTAAATATTGTGTGAATGGGGAGAATCAATGCACTGATTCTGCTATTAATGCGATGTCGACTTGCCGTCGTGGGCCGCAGTTTGGTACAACTGTCACCTAGGGATGAGCGCTCAGGCCGACTAGGCAATGGCTCTTGTTCGCCACCGAGAGTGGACGGCTGGTGCGGTTGCTCATATCACTTAGGTGGGTGGACGCCTGGCACACTAAATCAAGTCGTCCATAAAGGGGAGGCCGGCTAACACCGCCTTTCGTGCCGTCCACGAAGGGGAGGCCGACTAACACCGTCTTTCGTGTCGTCCACGAAGGAGAGGCCGGCTAACACCGCCTTGCGTGCCGTCCACGAAGGGGAGACCGGCTAACACCGCCTTTCGTGCCGTCCACGAAGGGGAGCCGGCTAACGGTAAAGCTGTACGAGCTGTCCGTGCGGGTTCGGCTGGCGAGAGCCAACGCCTTGAGCATGGGGATTTATTTTAATTTCCAAGATTAATGATGGAAAGCGTTCAGGACCATAACATAGTGAGTTAGAGAAGTTAACGGTTTTCTTAACAAAAGGATTATATGGCAAGAAAACTGAAGATTTAAGGGACTAATAAACAAATAATAAAATTTGAGGGATTATTTAGCAATTAAAGATGATTCAAGGGACTAATATGCAATTAAATTTATATTTTAATATCTAAAATCTAAGAAGTTGCCAAGTGGCAACTATAGGGCCTTGTTTTAGTGTATATATAGATTTCTTTAACCTTGTGCAACGACTATAGGAAGCATATACATGCAGCTTTATTATGCAACAAATATAGGGAGCAGGCACGCGTGTTGCATGTGCTCTTCCTATTAGTGGTTTATAAAAGAAGGTAAATGACATGAAAAAACTATAGACCCCGTTTGGAATAGGGTTAAGGAAGAGACATGAAAGAGAAGTATTAATGTAGTTAGTCTATTCGATAATTCGAATGACTAAATTATTAAACTGTTGAATAAATTTTATTTTAGCTATTGTGATCAGTTTTAGTTTTTTTAGAAAGAACGAGGATTTTGACTATTTTTAGAGTCAGAAGATTGTGTGCTGACCAACAAAACAAGAATTGGGTGGATATTTGGCTAGTTCATCGATCTGCTGAGAAAAACTACCCTACTAATTTTAACTGATCATGCTGCTATCCCCACAAGGATTAACAATAAGGTTAAAGTAGTTGGTGCTCGTGCTGGTGGTGGGTTATTGACACGCTAAGCATATGCACAGACAGGTGAAACTTTATAGATGGTGCTAATGAGTACAAGATATTTATCGATGTGACATGTCTCCAGCTAGTGTGAAGATGTGTGGTAGACATATGACTATATGAGATTATCTAGCTTGCAGAGGGATATTCTCTCTCCTCTTTGAGTGATTGCAGATCTTATTCCCTATAGCTTTACTTCATATGTCAAACCCATAAAGCCTCATGTTTCACAACTTTAGAAGAGCCCACCAAGAACATATCATGAGTAAATCGGGGGCATATCAAGTTTCAATGATGTGAACCCCTCAGAATTAACAGCCATATTGTATGCTAACAAGTTAGTGGGTACCAAGGCGGCGGTGCTTTTACACTTTATTCTATTCAAATGCCTCATAATTATGAAGAAAAAGGCATTCAATTTCGCACACAATGTGCTTTTACACTTTATTCTATTAAAATGCCTAATAATTAAGAAGAAAAAGACGTGCAATTTCGGACACAAATTTGTGTGCAGTATTAATTATTAGATATTTGACTCATGGTTGTCACCTCAATAATTTTCAACGTGGGTAGTTGAACAAAAGCACTTCCTGCAAAATTCTTAGATGCTACATGAGAATTTCTGTCTTTAGAGCCAACAAAATAGAATCTAGGGCTCAGATGGGCAACTCTTTAAAACTAAATAATATTTAAATATGATCTCGTTTTAGAGTGTTTTGTTAATTGACAAAAATTAAATCAGAAGTGATCAATTTAATTTAGAGTCTTTAAACTGGTTTAGTTGTGGACTAGAAGAGAGTTGATCCACAACTAAGCTAGTTCTCATCAAAATCAGTTTAGGGGTCAAATATGACCCAATTTCAATAAGTTGGCAAACACACCCTAGCACTCACTAACCCACGCAAAGCCATTGGAAAGTTATTCTTTCAGTCACATAACTCATAGCTTCTGTAGTTAATTTTTATATCATATAAGAACCTAGTATTTATTATTATTATTATTATTATTATTTTCAGCTTCATGGTGATGGTTGGTGATAAAACTCCAGACACAGTGACCCATAGTTTTCTTATATTTCTTTACTATGTCACTCCTAAAATTTCTTTTTCCTTGACCAACAGAACCATTAAGCTACAATCAGACAATAAACATAGCAATTCAGTCATGCACCTTTGAGAAGCAACCAATAAGACAACATCACGCGTCTTATCAAGAAACCAGCTACAGAGATGAACCGTCTAAACAAACATACCAAACGAGTTGGCCAGCATCCTGAGTGGCATGGACACTTATTCCCTGTTTAAGGTTGATTGACCTTAGATCCTGTTACTCTCCAAGACCGACATTTACGGAGTATAAGACATGATGGTGACACATACGCTAATACCTAACAGATCTCCACCCATTTTACAATATCTATATTTACACATATTTTCACAAATCACATCAACATATAATATAAAATGTAACGGTCCGTAAAAACCGACTGAGCGGGGCTTGGGATATACATAAAATTGGGCATGATCCTATCGTGGAGAGTCGATCTGCTCAATTTTTATACATATGCTCATGTTCAATCAATAATATCAAAAGTGAAATAAAATAGCAAAAACACATACATCATCAGTATCACCAGATTAATAGCAGGGTTCACAAAATACCAAAATAGCAAGAATAGCTAAATGGAACAATGTATACCACATAGTCTGATCATAGAGTTACAAAATACATCATTACATGTCCAACTACTCAATAGTACAACAAAAAAAAGGTAAACAAAAGTTTACTTCAACTTTAACTAAGCTTGAGCTAATCTTCTGCGGGGTTTGTGATCCCATTGCCCTTGATTGGATCGGTACCTATGGATGGATGCAAAAACTAATAGGGGTCAGCGCAAGGCCCAATAGGCAATCAAAAAAGTATATTCGGTGTATGACTATGGTGGGGAAGGAATGGCAGTGCAAACATTTAAATAGAAACTTGCAGATATGAATAATGAATTACTAAATCTCAGAATGTAAGTTGCTAATATCAATTAGTGAATAATCAAACTCAATAATCATGATTCTAAATTCCCCGATCATGGAATAAATATCAATAAGTGCCTTCATATAAAACACACAGCGGCGAGCTTCCTCGCATAAAGGGCAATGTCCCCTAGGACTATTTTTATTTATCACCCACCGATGACACATAAAGGGTAGTAATCCATGAATTTAGAGCATCAAACTAATAATAAATTAATAACAAGTATCACCAATCAAGGCAATAGAGTCATCGAGATAAGAGATGACTCATCATATCACAATCAACTTTGGGGTTTCAATGGCACAATACTGAAACAAACAAAGGTATATCTATGAACAATAATCGGCAATCAACCCACACATGGTAATTCAATTAAGAACAATTGAACATGAAAATTTTAAGAACGTAAACAATCGAACTCTCAACGAATTGAGAGGGTACAATGAAAGGATACCTGCCATACATGGCAAGTTCCTCGGTGCCCAAATGTATGTCCAAGGGTCCTGCTCCCATACACACATACATGGGTACTCATGTAAGACTCTAAGCAACTGAGACTAGAGTTATCTATTTAATAAGTTGTCTTATGCTATATGATGCTTGACAAGGTTACATATGCACTCCCCTAGCATTTATACATAGCAAGGATAGCAAATAGGTAACAAACTGCAATAACAAAAAGGACAATAAAATGTTATCCGAAAAGTATGCAACTAGTGTTAAAATATTCTTACATTAGTCTAGTTTCTAGAACATTAATTTTCTCATCTTTCCAATATCCAGAGGGTAAGTTATACTTGAAAATATAAGACATGCATGGTCCAGCTAAAAGTATAGATTGCATTGAAGGATATACGTGGCTGATTGAGGGTCCACATGATATCCGAATTGCATGGAATTAATGCCAAACTCTTTCTATATGAATCTAGGTTCTAGAATATCAAGGGTTTCTTTGAATCCAATAATGAGAAACTACGTTATACAAATTTATGTTGATATGCACAAACCGGGTATACATATTATATCAGAAAATACCAAGGGCTAATTAACGGTCCAAATGATGTCTGAATTAAATAAAACAAGAGCCAAAATACTCAAATACGAATTCATTTCTCAAATCATCAGCTAGGTTGTGAATGTCCATAGCAAGCAAGGAATTATAGTATTAAAAGTGGATAGATATTAGCAGATAGTAATATGTAGAAAATAGAATCATGACTTGAATCTCTTAATAGAGTTGGTCAACCAAAATGGATCCAAAATTTTTCTTAAAAAATCTTAATAAAATAATCAAAGTAAGTCTATTTTCTAATTCAAAAGTCCTTATCGTCATAACCCAAATATAGGGAATGATATAAACAATCAGGAAGGGTCAACTTATCTATCTAGGACACTAGCACTGATTTTAGCTATAGATTTGAAATAACAATTGACCTCCAAATTATCCCAAACTAGATTCAAAGAAAAGATAATTGAGCATATTTTCTAAAAACATAAAAAATTTCTAAAAATGGACAAGTATAGAGAGAGTTATGCCCTAATTACTACAAGATGGTTCTACTGAAAAATTTTCTGCACGAATTTGTGCTACAAAAACCAATATGCAAGCTACTCTATCATGCATGCATTAAATTCAAACGATCAACCAGATCAAAAACCATTCCAATTCCATATTAAAATACTAAGAAACATGCAAGATTATATCTTGTTTGATTAAAATGCATATAGATGTGGCCTTTTACACTCAAGAATATGCATCCTCATACACCTTCCATATCCCACATGCAAGCAAATCCCGCCAAACATGTGTATGTATGATTAAATAAGCTCTAGGACATGAAAATTTCAGTCTAATATCAAGAGAATTAAGAAAAATGAGGACTTGATTGAGATAGTACCTAGGAGAGAAGATAGAGTCCTAGTTTCTTCTCCAAAACCTTCTTTCTAGCTCATTTCTTCTTCTAGACTTGAGAGAGAGAGAGAGGGGTCTTGAGAGATGTTTTAATGGTGAAACATAGAAGAAAGAGGAGAGAATGAGGTCACTGTTGGCTAGTCTAGAGGAGGGAGAGAGGAGTGTTGGGGGTTTTTTTTCTTTGAAATGAGAATGAGGGAGAGAGAATGAGAGGTTGAGTGTTATATACCCTAGCCCGTGTGATTTGTAATCTTGGACTATGGCAAAGTTTGACAGTTAAAATGCAAAATTCCCCTCCCTAACACGGCTGCCTACAAATGAGTAAAATGCATAAGTACATGGTTTTAGAAGGGATTTAATCATGCTTAATTAATTTTAAACAATATTTAAGTCTCGGGGAAAGAAGGGTTATCATGATAAGGGTTATTATACACACTATAGATTGATTAAGCAATCTTAATGAAACATAAATAAATTTATACTCTCATGCTATTGAGTTGAATGCATTGAAATTGCCGATTTTATGGATCGGTACCGGTAAGGGTATTCGAGTATCAAAGCGAAAGAATATAAAATATTATACACTTCCCCTCTTAAAGGAAATTTCATCTCCAAAATTTAACATGCCCCTAAAACAAATGTGAGTATATCTTTTGCATCTTGGCTTCTGTTTCCCATGTTGCCTCCTCAACACCGTGATTTTTCATAAAACATTACCTAGGAATACAAACTTGTTCATTAAAGTCTAGCACTCGAACGAGCTACTTATAAGATAGATCCTTCCACGGGAGCACGCCTTGGTAAGAAATGATGTATCCTAGGTCTGGCACATATTTCTTCAGATTGGAGATATAAAGCATGTCATAAATCTTCTCCAAATCTGATGGTAAGGTTGGGCGATAAGTAACACGTCCAATCCTCTCTAATATCTCAAACGGACCAATGCATCTCAGTTGGAGTTTGCCTTTCTTTCCATCTCTAGACATGCCTTTGGTTGGTGTAGCCTTCAGAAACATATGATTACCGACTTGGAATTCTAGGTCCTTGCATCGATGATCTGCATGGTTCTTCTGTCTAGTTTGTGTTGTCCTTATATGTTACCAAATGATTTTGGATCTTCTCCATCATTTCCTAAATTAGATCAGGTGCGAGTAGTTGTCGGTCACTGGTTTCTTCCTAGCAGATAGGGGATCTAGATCATCTCCCATATAAAGCTTCATACAACGTCATACTAATGCTCGAATACAAACTATTGTTGCAGGCAAACTCTACTACTTGCAAATGCGAGGCCTAGTTTCCTCCAAATTTCAATGTTCAACCTCTCAGCATGTCCTCGAGGGCCTATATCATTCTCTTTGATTGTGCATCAATCTAAATATGTGCTAAAGTGCTGAACTTCAATCCAGTCCCCAAAGCTCTATGTAGATTCTTTTAGAATCTTGAAATTTTTTCATAGTATAAGACATCTTGTAGGCAATGAAGTGTGCTAACTTGGTCATTCGATCAACCACTACCAATATGACATCTCCTTTCACTGAGCGGGGTAGTCCAGTGATGAAGTCCATAGTGATGTGGTCCCACTTCCATTATGGAACAGGCAATGGTTTCAATAGTCCTGAGAATTTTTAATATTCAATCTTCGCCTGTTGGCATATTAGTCACTTTGATACATATTCGGCTATCTCCTCAATTCCACTAGAAGTTCTATCATAAATTATGGTACATCTTGATGCTTCCCGAATGAAAATTTTAAGGGATTTGGTGAGCTTCTCTCAATATCTGCTCTCTTTATTCTTGGGTATGCAAAGGCGATTACCCATCTTAAGAGCACCATCATGAATTTTAAAATCTGAATATTTACCTTGCTCTACCTTCTTCTTTATCTCACTTAGCTATTCTCCTTTTGTTGCTTATTTAACAAATCTTTATTTTAAAAGAATGCATTCTAACTTTAATCTCCATTCTTCCTGGTTCTCTGATCAACTCGACCTGTTAAGTTAATAAACAAGTGGACGCAACCTGATTCTTTCGACTGAGTGCATCTGCGACCATATTAGCTTTACCTAGATGGTAAATGATGTTCATATCATAATCTTTCAGCAACTCTAACCAGCTCCTTTATTTTATATTAATCTCTTTCTGAGTAAAGATGTTCTTTAAACTCTTACGATTGGTGTAGATGATAAATATCACTACATATAAATAGTGTCTCTAGATTTTCAAGGAAAAAATTATAACAGTAAGTTTCAGATCATGAATTGCGTAGTTCTTCTTATGAGATCTTAATTGCTGAGACATAAGCTACCACCTTCTCATTTTGCATCAAACCACAGCCCAAACCTCAGGAAGACGCATCACTACATATTAGAAACTAATCTGAACTCATAGGGGTAGTGAGGATAGGAGCGATTACCACTCATTTCTTTAGCTCCTGAAAATGCTCCTCGCATTTCTCACTCCCTATAAACTTGGCATATAACTGTTTCTCTCAAAGTCTGCAATACAATTTTCAAATATTCTTCATGCTGCTCGAAACTCTTAGAATAAATCAGGATGTTATCAATGAAAACCACCACAAAAAATTGATACAAATATGGCTGAAATATCCAATTCATCAAATCCATAAATGCAGCCAGTGTGTTAGTCAATCCAAATAGCATCACTAGAAATTCATAGTGAGCATATTGAGTCCTAAATACAGTCTTCTGTATGTTGTCGGGTTTAATCTTTAATTGATGGTACCTAACCTCAAGTCGATCTTGGGAAAATATTAAGCTCCTTGAAGCTGATCAAATAGATTAGCTATCTTAGAGAGTGGATACTTATTCTTAACTGTTATTCTATTCAGCTCTCTATAGTCTATACAGAGTCTCACACTCCTATCTTTATTCTTCATAAATAAAATCGGTGCTTCCCATGTAGACACGTTAGGTCTGATGAATCCCTTATCCAATAACTTTTAAAGCTGCTCCTTCAGTTCCTTCATCTCAATAGGTGCCAATCTATAAGAGGCCTTAGATATAGAGGTGGTCCCTAGAGCCAAGTCTATGGCAAACTCTATTTCTAGATCTAGTGGCAATCCTAGCAAGTCTTTCAGAAATATATATGGGTAATCTCTCACAATAGGTATCTCCGACAACTTGTTCTCATTTAACTGGTCACTCTTCACACAAGCCAAATATCCACTATAGTCCTGTCTCAAGAGTTTAGTAGCCTTCATAAATGAGATTAGGTGTCAGAGTGGACTTCTACTCTCTCCTTAAAAAACAAGATCCTTACCTTCTTCTAATTTAAAGTTTATCAGTTTTCTCAAAGAATATATAGTTGCAGGATGAGATGCTAATCAATCCTCCTTAGGATAACATTACAATCTGACATATCAATGCACATCAAGTCTGCATCGATGGTATGATCATGTTACACAGAAGAAAAAGAAAATACATAAATACAATGATCCTATGGGTCAATCCCCGAAGATGAGAAGAGCTACCAACGGTGGACTATATATCAGAGTCCTCACTAGCCATGGGCTCGCTATCATCATGATCAATCTCCTTCTGCTCATCAGCCATTGCAAGATCCACTACCTCGAGCTTATCCTCCAACACTATGAACTAATTTATAGGATCATCCCCCACTCTAGGTTCTCCTCTATAAGCTCGATCTCCACCTCGAGCTCCCAAATGATGGGCTCCTATTCACAGAGTTTGACTCCTACAGGCTCCTCCTCTATGACTTACATATCTAGCTCCTTCTCAGGGTCCTCTACCTCAGGATCCTCCTCCCTAGAGTCCTTCGTATGATCCTCATCCAGGTCCCCCTTTATAGGATCATTTGCCTCGGAGTCTTCAACCTCCGACTCTACATTCCTCGAGTATCTGCCCCTCGACCGGTGTCCTACCAGGGATGATCCTGCCCTATCAATAGTGGTCTCTCCTAGGTCAAAACTCATTAGCTGCCTATATATCTTCGCTAGTAGTAAGCCCCTCTGATCTAGAATCAGATGAATATACATCTGTCACGTCTGTCAAAGTCCATCCACCAGCTAATGCAATATAATAAGTCTATCTACAGTGTATATTACAAGCAAGACATGAATGCTATGTAAGTGTAAGCTCTCTACTACTGGTGTTCCAAACCGACTCTATCTAATCCTACTTTTCCTTGGTATTCTGTGTAGGAATCGTAAGGTGTCAACGTATACTTCGATACCACTCCGTAACAACCCCCAAAACCAACTAGGCCAGGCCTAGGAGGTGCATAAAAATTGGACATAATCCAATCACAATATGGAGAGTCGGCCTGCTTAATTCTTATATACACTCCTCTCCAATCAATAATACCAACGAGCAGAATAAAGTAGCAAAAATATATATACAACAACCAGAATCATAATGTTGACAGCAGAGTCCACAGAATACCAGAATAGCTAAAAAAGCTGAAGAGAATAATGTTACACCACATAGTCTAATCATAGAGTTATAAAATACATCATTACATGTCCAACTATTCAATAATACAACAACAAAAGATAGACAAACAAAAGCTTACTTCTACTTTAATTGAGCTTGCGCTAATCTTCTTCGGGGTTTGTAATCCCCTTGCCCTTGACTGGATCGGTACCTGCGGATGGATGCAAACAATAATAGGGGTGAGCTTAAGGCATGCTAGGCAACCAAAAAAATCTAGGGCGTATAACCATGGTTAGGAAGGAATGGAAGTGTAAACATACAAACTTGTAGATATCAATAACTAATGACTAAAGCTCATAATATAATTTAATAATCGAAAGGAAACATGCTAACATCAATTAGTCAATAATCAAGCTCAATATTCAGGATTCTAAATTCCCCGATCACAGAATAAATATTAATAAACCATGTATGCCTTCATATAAAACACCCACTGGCGGGCTTCTTCGCGGAAAGGACACTGTCCCCTAGGACTATTTTTATTTATCACCCACAAGTGAGTTACCTCATGTAAAGGGCACTAATCCGTGAATATGGAGTATCAAAGCAACAATAAATAATAAATGTCACCAAATCAAGGCAATAGAGTTATCGAAATAAAAGACGGCTCGTCATATCACAATGAATATACTGAAACGAACAAATAAAGGTATAGCTACGAACAATAATTGGCAATCAACCCACGTATGAAGTAATTCAATTAGGCACAAATGAACGTGTAATTTTAGGAAGGTAAACAATCTAACTCACAATGAATTGAGAGAGAACAAGAAAAGGTTACTTACCATATGTGGCGAGCTCCTCGGTGCCGAAATCTAAGTCCAAAGGTCCTACTCCTATACACACATATATGGGTACTCATGTAAGATTCTAAGTAACTAAGACTAGAGTTATCTAATGAATTAACAAGTTGTCTTATGCTATGTGATGCTTGACAAGGTTACATATGCACCCTCCTAGCATGTGTAAATAGCAAGGACAACACATAAGCAACAGATTAGCTCGAACTCAAGTCCCATCCTAAACGGTTTGACTACCCTCCTCGCATGAACGACTGCCTCAACGCTCTTAAGAAAATTGAGCAGAGAGGAGGCGGACTCACATTAGAGTGTGAGAATGGGGATGAGGATGACGAGGAGTCTGTCCAAGGAACGGGTGGAGGTTCTGGTGATGATAGCTAGGTCAGTCAACCGGGTGAGGGTAATGACCAAGCTATTTTGTCGGCTCCCCAGGTGGCTCCTCTACTGACTCCTACAGATTATGCTCTTGCAGCTCCGGGTCCTGCTTCCACTCCGGGTTCTGCTCAGGCTCCGTCTTCGAGTTCGGCTCCGACTCCTGGTTCTGCTCCTTAGGAGCTTTGATGTATCTTTTTTCAAAGCATTGTAAATGCTTTTGATGTGTTATAAATACTTTTGATGTATTGTAAATAATTTTGACGTATGAATAAAGAGATTCCCTTTTGTCAATCTGATATGTGCAATTATATTGTTATGTGTGAGAATATCTATAAACTGTTGTGATCAAGTAACATTAACCTGATTTCAGACCTTGGGTTTACTCTGAGTGGACAACAAGAGCTTAGGGTCGGTGATGACCGAGTTGAGGAGACTCGACTTCGTGCCTTGGTTTTACTCCGAGTGGACACCAGGGTCTTTGATACGTGTCTTGGGTTTATTCATGAATATGACACCTAGGGCTTAGGGTTAGTGATGACCGAGTCAAGATGACTCAGCTTCGTGCCTTGATTTTACTCCGAGTGGACATCAAGAATTTGGTACGTGCATTGGGTTTATTCATGAATATGACACTAAGGGCTTAAAGTTGGTGATGATCGAGTCGAGATGACTCAACTTTGTTCCTTGGTTTTACTCTGAGTAGACACCAAGGTCTTTGGTACGTGTTTTAGGTTTATTCAAGAATATGACACCAAGGACTTAAAGTCGGTGACGACAGGGTTGCGATGACTCGGCATTGTGCCTTGATTTTACTCCAAGTGGACACCAATGTCTTTCGTACGTGCCTTATGTATATTCATTAATATGACATCAAGGGCTTAGGGCTAGTGACGTCCAGGTCGAGATGACTCGGCTTCGTGCCTTGATTTTACTCCGAGTGGACACCAAAGTCTTTAGTAGGATCCTTAGGTTTATTCATGAATATAACACCAAGGTCTTAGGGCCGGCGACGACCGGGTCAAGATGACTCGGCTTTGTGCCTTAGTTTTACTCTGAGTGGACACCAAGGTCTTTTACGTGTTTTTGGTTTATTCATGAATATGACACCAAGGGCTTAGAATACTACAAAAATGTAGAAAAATGAGATGCACAAAATATCCATATATAAACATAAGAGTCTCACAGTTATACTCATTAGAAATATTTTTTGAGGTGTTCTATATTCCAAGAGTGTTGTAAAATTCTTCCATCGAGGCTTATAGTCGGTAAGTGCCAGGCTGAACTTCTTCTATTACGACTTATGACCCTTCCCAATTGGCGGCTAATTTGCCACGCTTGGTATCTCTATCAAAGATGGCCTTGCGGAGAATAAGATCGCCTATTTTGAATCTTTGGGGTCGGACCCTGCTGTTGTAGTAGCGGGCGATGCGTTCCTGATTGATGATTTGCGATCTGAGCGCCTGCTCTCTGATTTCATCAATAAGGTCGAGTTCGACTTGAAGCTTGGCAATGTTGGACTTTTCGTCGAAGTGTTGTAGTCGGATGGTTGGCATGCCGACCTACACCAGGACGACAGCTTCCGCCCCATATATCAGCTTGAACGGGGTTTCCCTATGGAACTTTTATAGGTCATTCTGTATGACCACAAAATTCCGGGTAGCTCCTCAACCCAGTTCCCAACTTCTTTATCCATCTTCTTTAAAGCTTAAAGCAAGCATTTGTTCGCAGCATCAGCGAGGTCATTGCACTTGAGATGCACTACCGAGGTGAATTTAAGTTGAATCTTTCATTCTTCACAGAAGCTACGGAAACCTTTACTGTCAAACTAAGTATCGTTATCCGTGATAAAAGACGTAGGTAACTGATGCGAAACAGGGGAGGGGGTCTATCAGAATTAGCGATCTAAATCGAATAAACATCGTTTCGCCAAAATTCATG
>JBAKGM010000365.1:21218580-21257804 GCA_037177215.1 Asparagus racemosus | reverse complement strand
TTACTATGAGTTTTGACACTTAGGGGACCACAAATATCCGAGTGTATCAACCCTAAAAGTTCATTGGCTCTTTGTCCACCAATAAAAGGTTTTTTGGTCATTTTATCAATTAAACAATGTTCACATGGTGGCAACTGAACATTAGACAGTCTAGGCAACAAATTCATTCTGATAATTTCTTTCATTTTTGAAATACTAGCATGTCTTAGTCTAGAATGCCATAATTTAGACTCAGAAATATAACATGACAAGTAGTTCAAATTGAAATTTTTATTATCAGAATATTACAAACTATTGGAAGAATGCATAATTCATGCTTGGGTACATATTTTCCATAGCATACACTTTATTATTTTTGCCTATAGAAACCTGGTTATTGTAGAACTTAACTTCCAGTCCTTTCTTCATCAAGCTGGGAACAGAGATCAGATTGCGCCGAATTCCTAGCACATAGAACACATCTTTGAGTATAAGAACACTGTCCTCAAAATCCAATCTAGACGAACCAATACCTTCTACATCGAGATAGGTATTGTTTCCCATATAGATTCTCTGTTCTCCTTTCTTCAGCTCAGTGAATTCCATGACTCCATTTTTGTCCATTGCGATATGTCTGGTTGCACCGGAGTCGATCCACCAACCACTAATGTCCGTCATCACAGCATTGCACTCGGTCACTCCGATGAATTCTTTCTTGTTGGTATTTCCTGGCTTATAGCCTCCCTTGTTCTCTTGCTTTTCTCCTTATGGACAGTTAGATTTGAAATGCTCAAACTTTCCACAAGTGTAGCAAGCGCCACGGGGTACTTTTTTCTTAAATTACTGTGATTTTGGACCTCTAAGTTGTGGTTTATTAGGGCCAGCGTTTCTATTTCTTCTAGTTTGTTGCCTCTGGTGCACATAGGTTATTTCCTGTTGTTCCATATTTAGTTCTGGTTTCTTCCTGTTGGCTATTAAATCTTGTTCTATAGCTAAGTTCATTGGCATATCCATAACAGATTTAATGGCAGGATTCATTCTTAACGTAGTGGCAGCTACAGCAAGGGAAGGTGGAAGACTATTCAGTAAAGTTGCCATTTGCATTCTTTCTGGGATTTCGGTCCCGGCAGTAGATAAGTCTTTAACTATGACAATCACTTTATTTATATGTTCTACGACATTGTCTCCCTCTTGCATTCGAGAAGAATTATACTTATGCAAGAGTAGTTGAATATTAACTTCCGAGGCAGTGTCGTATTTATCTTTTATTGATTGCCACATGTCCATGGAAGTTTTACAAGTTTCAAAAACTTTAATTAAATTATCTTCCATGAACATTAGCATAAGGCTTTTCGCCTTTTTGTCTTTCGACTTCCACTGCTCGAACCCCTTCTTTTCCTCAACAGTAGAGGTATCAGTTAAGGTAGGAGCACTAGTTTCGATGACTTCATCTATATTGTCATGTATAAGGCTATATCTAATTTTTCTATGCCACACATCTGTTACCATTAAATTTTTCGATATTTGTCAATTCATTTAGAACCAATTTACTAGCCAATTGGAAGATAACTAAACCTAAAACTAAAATAGATACTTAATCGGAATGTGCGCAGATATCAAACAGTAGAGAAGATTGGATCTGAACCGGGTAGCTGTCGAATCCAAACCAAGAAGAACGAGTAGTATTTTCGGAGTTGCTTCATCGGATCTGCAGTGATGCATGACGGAGTCGTTGGCAGGAAGTCTCGATTTTGAGGAGCTGAAGATAATTTTCTGCCGTAGAGGAATAAAACATAGGCAATGCTATGATTGGAAGTCAAAGACGGAGCCTTTGAACTCTTTCTAGGAGCAAAATATTAAACAAATGGGTGGAGGAGAAGGATAGGTACACGTTGTGGGGTTTGTGAGCATAAAATATAACAAAAAAAATATTTGAAAAGTAGGGAGATGGTTTTCTGGAGAACTGAGAAGAAGGATTAGTAGCTTTCTCCTAGGCAGAAAGATGCAACCTATCGGATATTTAGTGGAACAGAGAAAACTACAGGATAAAGACTCTGATACGAATAAAGTTACTTAGTTGAGAGAAAAGAATATTTTGAAAGCTCCGATGAAGAGGTTAATTTGTTTTTTCATGTGTTCTTTCACAAAAAAAAACCTCTCTTTATATAAGTTATTCTCCCAATCATCTTTATCCAAAATCAGCTTAATTATTTTTCTCATTAACTGCAAATTAAAGTCATTCATAACCCTAATATAAATTCTGATAATGACCCATTAATTTTTCATTAATGGCTAATTATCACACATTATACGCATTGATTATTTGATTGATTTGGTCAACCATTTCTAACATTTGGATCTAGTCAAAATGAGAAATAACAATGTAGAAGACATAATCGGCGTGATATAAACAAAATCGTCTGAAACTTTTCATTTTGTTCCAACTTATAGTCAAACAGTTGCAAGAACAACAGTATACAATGGTAAAATAAACCTCGATTTAGTTTTGCTACAGTGGCTAAATACAAAGAAGGTATAGTACTTGAGGATTTACTGTAATCGGATCAAAGCTTGGGATAACGATGACCCCAGAAGCAATCAATGTGGGAGCTAGAATAACAAGTCACCATATACAAAGAAGTGCACGATGAAGAGCTTTTATATACCTCCATTTTTAGTAGAGCTGTAGAGGATTCCCATTGGGTAACATTGTTTTGCTTCACATTTAGTCGCCATCTTTTGCTGTGAGATGATCGTCCATGCTTTCTCCTCTCTACCAACATTTTGCATTTTTCTCTCTTTGTGGATGTTCTCTCCTGTACTGAGATTGGATGCTATCTCCTGTATCAAGATTGGCGTATCACAATACTTATGTTGATCAGGAGTAGAGAGACGCCGATCTGACATGAATAAGTAAATAAAGAAGGTTGTTGTGGATTAAATTATTCTTTTCTTTTTTAGATTTCATAAATATTGTGCTCCGTGCATTTGATGATGTAAGGACTCTTTCATAACTCAATTCAACTGACCCAGACAAAGTATTTTTATGAACATTTCGAAAAAGGTCAAAATTAACCTTAAACTAAAAAATCTTGTCGTTTTCGTAGTTGGTAAATTTTTAGTTTTCTATGTAGATTAACTCTTGCTATCAAACAAAATTATAGGAAATGATATTACGATTTTACTGATTGAAATTGTCACTAAATAATATAGGTTATTTAGAAGATGCATCCGTATAAAATTCGCATTTATATAGAGCAATGTATTCTAGCTTTTGACCACACAGTTCATATTGGGATTAATCATTTTCTTTTTGTTTGTCTAAGCATTCTCGTATCCAATTCAAATGACCGTATATTAATTTCTTCATTGCTTTTGACCATGATTCGAAAAATTACATAAATCGTGGCTAATAAAGGGTGTTGTACCGATTTTAACCACTTGAATGGTGTAACTAAAATTTTGCTATGTCCACAACTAATATAAAAGTGTGTCCATGTTCAAACATTGCTTTTAACTTGTCCTCTAATTTGTCTGTAAAATATTAATAATGTTACCCATGTAATTTTGTGTCTTTTTATTATAAAACAACATACATGCATAACATGCCTGCATATTCTATTGAAAAATACTATCGAAAATGTAGTATATAGATAATTAAAGTTTTATTATTAACTGAAATTATATTCTACACTACTTACAAAAGAGGATTGGGGTGTCAAAACCCTTTATGGCCTCTTTTGCCCTATCAAACTTCGAGAATGCCCAGTTATTCCCATTACCTCTAATTAATCATTAAGTGAAAATACTCATAACATTTTATTAGTTATGCACCTCCTCACATCCTCAAAAACTTTATTCGTTTATTAGAATATAATTAATAGTTTATAATAATAACAACTATAAAACATGTTATAAACTATTGTAAATAGTTATTCACTATCATAAAATAGTATAAATGAAATATTTAATAAATTATTTAATAATATAACTATTAATAAATTATTCTACTATGTATATCTATTAATAAAATAGTATAAATGAATTATTTAATAAATTATTTTACGCAATTATGATTATCAACAATATAATTATTAATTGTTTAATAGCACCCCGAAGAGGAAATACAATCCAAGACACAATTAGGGCTACATAATACTTATCGAGTCAAGGAGGATATATTCCATAAGTACTCTTAATCCTGCTTTTGTACATCCATCATATATTTTAAGAACTAGGTCATGTGGTCCTCATGCACATACTTATGCTTCTATCTAGCTAAACTACTAAATTCAAAAGAGTAAACCAGTAATATACAGTTGTGATTGTTCAAGTGGACTAAAGTCAACCTCAAGTCAACCTACACTAAAACTAGGTACAAAACAAGACATAGCATGATGGGATTCTGAACTAACAAACTGTACATAAGGGCAAAACTGTAAAATAATCACTCACCAACTCCTTGAAGAGGATTGAACCATCCATAACTCACTGATCCATAAGCTAATAATCACAACCTAGAGAAGAAGGAAGAAATAAGTCTAGGGGTCATCAAGCAAGTGACTCACTGCAAGCACGCAGAAAGAAAACGAAAGTGTATGAGCACTAACTATATCCCGAAGGATACACTCAAAGAGACTGAATACCCAAGGGTTGAAAATCCAAACAGCAAAAAAAGAATGCAAATATCCAATATGATATAACAATATAAAAACTACATCCAGGTAAAATTCATCAATAAAACGAAAGATAGACATAACAACAAAACATGCAAATCTTAATGGTCTCAACATAATTGAACATGCAAAACATCACATAAGAACCTCGGATGAACTAAATTCACATTGTAATCCACATTTTTTATTCACACCAGATTCCACATTACTATCCAAAAAAATTTCTATTTACTTTTTTTTGGGCCAAACAAAATCAAGGAAATAAAAAGAACAAAATTTATTGTTGTTTTTTTTCAATTTTTAAAAAATTTTTTGGGCCTTAACCGAGATGGGCTTGGAAAAGAAAATTAAAACCTTTTATTTATCTACATGAGCTAATTGAAAAGAGAAGAGGAAAATACTTTTTTTCTTTGTTTTCTTTTTCTTTTTTGTTTGATTTTGATTTTTTTAATTTTTCTTTCTTTTTTTTACAAATAGTATGGTTCTTGAAGAACCAACACCCCCTCTTCTTTGATTGTAGAGAATTCTAAAAATAGTTTTAACTGTTGACCATTGATTTTAAAAATATCACCATTTTGAGGATTCTCTATCTCAATTGCTCAATGAGAGAAAACTTGTTTAACAATAAATAGACTAGTCTTGATCTCAATTTTTCTAAAAAATGAAGTTTTCAGTTATACAGTCAAACTTTTTATTCCAGTGCAAAATTTTTTAGAATTATTGCATTATCATGAAAAATCGTTGTTTTCTCTTTATAAATTTTTGAGTTTATCATTTCTCACCTCTTCTAATTTATTTATTTAGGGCATTCTTATTTTTCCTGCTGAGTCTAAATAAAAAAATACGCTACTTGATTGCCCTCATTGCTCGGTGTTAGTTGAACCGGTAAGTGACACACATTTTTAAAAACGTGCCTTTATGGAGACATTTCCAGATTTGTTTTGAATGCTGTTTGATAAGCCCATAACACATTACTCAATTTGATAGACTAATCTTTTCTATTTTGATTTACAGTATTTTCTAAAATTTGTTTGATCTGTATCGGTAACTTCAACTTGTCCACTGGTTTGGGAATGATAATGAGTAGATAATTTATGAGTGAATGAGTATTTCTTCATCAAAGCTTCAAATGAACGGTTATAAAATTGTGTACTGTAATCACTAATTATCACACGTGGTGCTCCAAACTGAGAAAAGATGTGACCTTTGAGAAATTTGACAACCACTTTATTGTCATTAGCTTTACATGCAACCGCTTTTGTCCATTTAGAAATATATTCAACTGCCACTAGAATTTATAAATTTCTAAAAGAATTTAGAAATGGACCCATGAAATCCATTCCCCATACATCGAAAAGTTCAACTGTGAGGATTGGTTGTAGGGGCGTCATGTTTCTCCTAGTGATTCTTCCTACGAACTGACAATGGTTACATGCCTTACAGAAGTCAAAAGCATCTTTGAACAAGCTGGGCCAATACAACCCATACTGCAAGACTTTTTCGATAGTTTTTCTTGGACCAAAGTAGCTCCCACAGGCTTGCTCATGACAAAATAAGAGAACACTCCTAATTTTTTCATATGGAATATAGCTCCTAAAGATCTGATTAGGATAATAATTGAATAGATAGGGATCATCTTAGTAGAAATATTTCATCTGGAAGAGAAAATGGGAGCTATCCTGTTTTGACCAATGCGAAGAGAGGTCTTTCATAAACAGATAGTTCATAACATCCGCAAACCATAGTACAGACAGGACATGTAGGAGTTGCTCATCTGGAAAATGATCGTTTATCAGAATATTTAGTGTTAGTGCATTAGGAAGCCTAGACAAATGATCTGCTATGGGGTAATCTGCTCCTTTTCTAAGGCAAAATATAATAGCTAAGTACTCTTTCTTGGTAACAGAGTAAGTTTACTGCAATCATTCAGTGTCATACTGGCATCGCAGATCACATGAGGCTTTCCATCTATCTGTTGTCCTAAGACAGTACTAATTAAAAAATTGGATGCATCGCACATTAACTCGAAGGGTATGGTGGGTCCAATCCAGTATAAGAATGATAGGAGTTGGGGTTAGCTCCTTCTTTAGATAATCAAATGTCTTAAAGCATTCAAGAGAGAAATTGAATAGTGTATTATTAGCTAAAAAATTGGTCAATGACCTAGCAAGTTTGCTAAAGTCTTTAGTGAACTGTCTGTAAAAACCAGCATGACCAATGAATGATCTTACATCAATGACATTTTTAGGAGGAGGAATGTTAGAAATGAGATTTGCCTAAGATTTGTCAACTTCTATTCCCTTATTAGAATGCCCTAAGAAAATTTTATATTTGACCATGAAGTGACATTTCTCCTAATTGAGAGTCAGATTTTTCTCCTTACACCAAGTTAAGACAAGTTTAAGATGAAGCAAACACTCAAAAAATGAGTCACCAAATATTGAAAAATCATCCACAAAAATCTTTAAGACTAATTAAGTAGACCGGTTCTTAACCAAAAACTCCTTGAGTGAAAAGACCGAAGTTTACTTGCTTAGCTAGCTAGGTAAAGATAGTACTAGAGGGAGATTAAGACTAATTAAGTAACTCTTTCCTTGCGGAGCATTTTATACAACTGTTAAACCTTGCCTTAGACACCAACAAAGTCAAGTAAACTTAAACCGTTTCACTTATGAATTTCTTGTTCTTTAATGAGCTCAAATCCTTAGGGGCCAACATCTATGAGTTTTAGAAGGCTTAGACTTGTATAGTGAGAAAGTAGTGATTTCTGGACTAAGGAAACGATGATGAAATTTCTGACCTTATCTTGATTAGGGGATTTTGTCCTTATGAGTATTTTAAGTGAGTGCTCAAATTACTTTGATGAATTTCTACTAACTATATACAATATAAATCCTAAAAATTAAAAGTAACTACAAGAGTATGCAAAAGGAAATTTTTTTTTAATTGGGGTCAATAATCAAACAAATAGGAGAAAGAGAGTCCTTGTTTGAATTTATTATCTTATTTAATAGTAATTCAAATGGATAGTGAATTTTATTAAGGTCAACAAGAGCAAATTTTTATTTTTTATTAGTTCCACATCGTCTCTAATGTGAAAACCCTCACTAGAGGGTGAAATTGAAAATACTAGAAAAAGAACTCACCTTCGCAAGCAAATCTTCTTCTTCAATCTTCAGTCTTCTTCTTCTAATTTTGTCCTTCACAAGAAACCACACAAAACAAAAAACCAAAATAGAAAAATCCTAATTACAAGCACATTCCCTAGCAATGGCTCCAAAAACTTGATCGGTGGTAAATAATACAAAGTTGTAAGTTTACAACCAGGTTATCGTATAGTATAGATGTTGAACCCATGAGGAAGATATGTGTTTGAAAATTCTAAAATTGGTCTTAGAAGAGTGTAGACAAAAAAGAGTGAACATGAAAGTGTAGAGATGTAGAGAGAGATTTGTCACAAAAATAAAAAGCTAAAATAAGAGGGAAGAAAGAAAAAAATGAGGAGACAAATAAAAAGAAAATAAAGAGGCAACTTAAAAGGAAATAAAAAGAAATGGAAATAAGAAAAGAGAAAGATGTAGGAAGAAGACAAAAATCAACCAAAGAAAAAAAAGAGAGATCAAGAGGTGGAGAGTAAAATCAAATCAAGAAAGATTGAGGAAAAACAAGTGGAGAAGTTAGGAATCTAGAACTGAATCTATTAGTTAATTTCAATTAAGATTTATGAACTACTATCTTTTTATCATATTGTACTTTAAATTTACTAAGCATTTATCAAACTACTTAAAGAAAGAATAACATATCGATATATCCAAGCAAAATTCTCATTCATGAAAAGAACAAGTAACTAGATAATAATCCTGGAAATGAATAATCATAGCCTATCAAACTACTTAAGATAAGTATAGGTTATCAAACTCTTTTTCTACCAATTAGTTCTTTAGTTTATTTTCCTGAGCATAATTATTTAAAGCATAAAAAAATAATTCATAAATAATAAAAGGAATTAAACTAATTTTTTATAATCCTAGATTTCGTAAAGGAATTAGATACTCATATCACGTACAAAACTGAAATCTAGATTATAAAGCATAAAAGTAAATAGAAGAAAAGAAAGAAAAGCAAAACTAAACTAAAAACAATAAAAAGAGCAAAAAATATAAATCTGCTCTGCAAAGCATAAAGAAAAATTACACTATAAGCATGAAATAAATTTAATTTAGCAAACATGAAATAAAAATAGAAAAATAAAATCCTAAAATATGTAATTCTAAAATCAGAAAATAAAAGAGAAAAATAAAAACTTATGTTGCAAGGGTTTGGCTCATTGTGAGCAAATCTTCATCTTCAGCAACAAAAGAAGAGAGAAAATTAAAAAAGAGGAAAAAATTTATTTATTGCAAACTAAAGCTTACAATTTTTGGAAGGCTTTCTCAATTAAGAGTGGTCATCCTCTCCAAATAGAGTTTTTTATAAATTTTTTCACACTCAAACCCCTCACTCTCCATCCCTATTTATAGTCTGCTACAATCAACAAGAGCCTTCGGGTCATTCTTGAGCTCTAAGAAAATAAAAATTAACTATTGATTGAATTCTATTACAAACTTATCGATTAACCCATCAATTAGCCAATCGATTAGTTAATCGATTGGTGCAACGATTGGTTTGTAATAGAATTTGACTCTCTTTGAGTTGACTTGTTGACCTCATCTTCATGGGCTTTTGGGCTTCTTGGCTCGATATTGGGTTTCAATAAAATGTTTTAAAAACTGAGGAACTTTGCTTATTTTGGGCTCTTATTTATTAATCCTTCATTACTTGCAAATTAAAATAAAAAATCATTATTAGTCGATATATATGTATTCAAATAAAATAGGTAATGAGGATATAAAAGTGTAATAAAATGTGATGATCACAAGACGCTTTGAAGCGAACACCAGAGGGGTTGTGGACTAAAGTCTAAAATGAAGAGACGTACGAACGTCTTGAACTTTGCTCGGGGCGAGGGTTGCTGGTTCTTTGATCTACGTGAAGTTTGCCTGGCTTCCAGTAAGGCTAAGGCTGCTATTAGCGAAGCTCACCTTACTATGAGTGAGGGTTAGATCTGACCCCATCTTCACGTTACTACGGATCTTACTGTAGCTCCTGGTATGGCCGTAAGTGACTTCTCGGAGGAAATGAACTCCTCGAACTTTACTTGGTCAAATTCGATGACCAAGATTTCAGCAATAGACCCTCAGCCTTTGTCGTTAGACTGTGACATGATCTTCTGATTAGTTGAGAAAATAGTCCCCAGCAGAACCGCCATCCTATTTCGGAGCTTAAAATTAACAACTTACAATAAAGAAGATTTATAATTTTAAAATTTTAGAAATAAAAAAATTTTATAAAGTCTGGGTTCTTTTCTGTGTGCCGATGGAGTGTCATCCTTGTGCTCCATTAATGGTCTGAACGAGATAATGGGTCTTTTGCTAATTGAAGATCGACTATAGAAGATTGCTAAAGTCTTCTTTCTTTAACAAAGGAATGTTGCTGTTCAAGTTCAACAAAGTTAGCCAAATTCTGATTTGAAAGCTGATTTTCTGATCTAGTAAAGAGAGAGAGATGGTGGTCATTAAATGTGTGTTAATGGGCATTAACTTAGAAGATAGTGGGGTGAACATTTTCCTCAAAAATGGCACATGAAACGGCTCCAGGCGAGGTTCGTCAATAACAGCCATAGGCGAAGTTCATTCTTACAAACTTTGCTAGAACGTGGGCACCCCACTTTCTTTGGTGCATGGGTGATGTGGCCCATATAGACTATTTGGGTAAACCTCGTTTTGGGTGAACTTCACTTGAAACTTCACTTTGACTTGGTCTTGAGAGCGAGCTTCGCTATGACTTGGGCGAGCTTTTGTCATGGTTTGTATTTGGATTATTGTAATTCAATTAAGTGTTTAGCCCATGTGGATTCACTTCTTGAGCTCATATTGGGCTCAAGTATCAGATTCATGTTATCTATACTAAGTATTGGTCCAAGAGAGAGTTTGTATATTTTGACCGTCTACAATACATATTTGACGATCTCCTCCTTCATGCGGTTCCACCAGAAGTTTTGTCAAAGATTTTGGTGCATCTTAGGGAGTGTTATTCATTCTAGATTGTTGGTTTGGACTCGGACAATTTTTAACGAATCCGACATTCTTAGATTAGGACTTGGATTCAGATTTTTTGATTAGAGTTCCGGACCCTTGGATTGGATTTTGATTTTTGTAAGTAGAATTCTTGAACTTTTGGTCTGGATTCTTAAAGTTTTACTTTGGATTCATAAACTGATGGTTGAATTCTCAAACCTAAATTTTAGATTCATAGATTATTTACATTATGAGTTTCAAATTAAATTATTATGTTCAATAATAATCATTAACAAAAAAATAAATATTAATTTAAAAAACCATCCTCATTTTGATTAACGAATGACAACAATGAAACTGAATATGTCTTGTAATCCATATAAACAATTCAAACGAAATGTATGTAATATATTATCAAATATTTGAAATATTTAAGAAATGTTAAATAATGAACATATCTAAGTTAATAATAAATATTAAACATATTAAGTGATTAAATATCATTAAATGTATTTCATTTTAAATGAATTAAATAAATTTATAGAAGTTGATAAAAAAATATTTTAAAATAAATACATTCAATATTAATATATAATAACTTAATATGGAATATTTCTAAAATTAAATATATTTAATTTAAAATATATTAAATGTTTAAATAAGTAAAGAGAAATGGAGAGATTAAATCCACATAGCAACATCACAATCCATCAATTTTAACTTGGACTTTCCCTTAAAATTTTTTCATTAAAAACTATAGAGTTGGAATGGAGTGTGGATTTTAAAATCCTAATCCTAATAACAATTCTAGACACCAATAACACCTTAAATTCAAATCCAAATCCTAGTCCTAAATTAATAACACGTTAAATTCAAATTCAAATCCTAATCCTAAACTAATAACACATTAAATTCAAATCTGAATCCTAGTCCTAAACCAATAACAACTTAAATTTAAATTCAAATTCTAGTCCAAAATGAATAACACCCTAAATTAAAATTCAAGAAAAAGTCTGAGTCTAAATCAACAATCCTCTACCAATAATGCTCCCCCACCCCCCCCCCACCCCACCCCCCGGGGCGCTTCTAGGATGAAGAGTATAAGGGGTTTGGTAAGCCTCTCTCAATATCTACTTCATAAGCTCCTCATTTTTTAGTACGCAAAGGTGATTATCCATCTTAAGAATACCACCATGAATCTAAAAATCTGAATATTTACCTTGCTCTACCTTCTTTTTTGTCTCCCTCGGCTATTTGTTTTCCTTTTGTCTCTCCTTAATTTGATCCATCAGGCTTGATGGTAAGGTCATCTGACAAATCTTTACTTCTAAATGATGCATTCTAACTTCAATCTCTATTCTTTCCAGCTCTCCTCTCAACTTGGCTTGTTTGGTCGTGAACAAGCTGATGAACCTGATTCTTTCAATTGAGTGCATCTGCCACCACATTGGCTTTATCAAGATGGTAAAGGATTTTCATATCATAATTTTTTAACAACTCCAATCATCTACTTAATCTCATGTTAATCTCTGAGTAAAGATGCATTTTAAGTTCTTATGATTGGTGTAACTGTCACAAGTTACTCCAGATAAGTAGTGTCTCCAAATCTTCAAGGTACAAATCACAACAGCAAGTTTCAGATCATAAGTTGGGTAGTTCTTCTCATGTGTCTCAATTGCCTGGAGGCAAAAACTAACACCTTCTCATTCTGAATCAGAACACAACCTAAAAGTTGAAAGATGCATCAATATACCTCACAAACTTACTTGAACTCATATGGATAGTGAGAATGGGAGTGGTTACTAGCCGCTTCTTTAGCTCCTAAAACTACTCCTCGCATTTCTCACTCCACACAAACTTAGCATTCTTACTAATCAAATAAATCAAAGAAGCCAGTAACTGAGAAAAACCTTTGATAAATCTTCTATAATGCCTAGCTAATCTTAAGAAACTCTGAGTCTCCATCACCGAGGTGGGACGTAGCCGGTTCTTAATAGCTTCAACTTTTGCTGGGTCTGTAGATATTGCATCTCCAGCGGTCACATACCCCAAAAAACATTATCTCCTCCAACCAAAATTCATACTTCTTGAACATGGCATACAATTGCTTCTCCCTCAAAGTTTATAATACAATCCTGTAAGTGTCAAAATATCCGACATATATTTTTCTTAAAAATTTCAAAGTGGTGCTACTATCCATGTAGGAGAAAATTGTAATAGGGTAAGCTAATCTCCCCTTGAGCAAGCCATGTCACCAATCTCAAGGAGAGGAGTAATCCCCAAATATTTCACTCCATAGATATATATTAGCATCACTTTAATTGTAAAAGGAAGGGCTGCATGCTTCCAGAAATTTATTTGTTCTTGTTAATTACGCTTATTAAAAGAAACCCATGATTACTAGAAAGCAAAGAATTAAATGAACATCGAAAGTAAAATGCAAACAAATATTTATTTCAATATCTTTGTGATATATTACAAAATTTAAGGAAAAAGAGAAGGAGATGGGATCTTGGGTCTCCAGACTATATTCTTAAGCCCTCCTCCCTAAACACGTGCAGAGAACCTTATCATCATCTCTATCACACTTTAAGTCTCTCTTTTCTCTCAATTTTTTCTCTATCTCTTTTTGTGTGTTTCGTCCTCCTGAATGACAAGAGGGATGTCTATTTATAGGTGTTTCAGGTCTTTTCTATACTGTAATTAACTCAGATTACAATTTGTAAGATAACAATAAAACTAAGGAAAATTTATATTTCCTGGGATTCCTGTCTGCGTACTGATGGAGTGTCGATCTTGTACTCCATTGACGAACCAAATCAAGACCTGTGGGTCTTTTGCTATTGGCGAGGATCGAATCACTTGGAAGCTAGTTCGATCTTCTCTTGTGATATTCCTCTGCATATGCGTGTCTTTTTGTTATTTCTCCGAACTCTCTAAAATGAATGCTCTCCTCTCTTTTTATAGGCTAAAAGAGAGAGTTAATAGCCTCCTTAGCTTGTGGGTTAGTGGCGATTAAAACAGGAGATAGTAGGGGCAATTATCCCCTAAAAATAGCTCTGAAATGATTATTAGGCGGACTTTGTGACCTTGGAGAAGTCCGCTGATGGCGTGGGCAAAGTTCACTGCAGTTGCGGGCGAAGGTCATTACGAAAGTGGGTGCGCCTTATTTGGAAGTGGATGACTTGGTCCACTCGAGTTGACGTGGGCAGAGTTCATTGGTTGGTGAGCTTCGTCTATGAGTTTAAATTTGACACAGAATTCGACTCTAGGCTTGGCCGACTAATGACGCCTTTCGACTCGACATGTGAGTCGACTCACGTTCGATTTGGTCAAGACGAGTCGACATGGGCTGTCTGGTGAGCTTTGCTTATGAGTTTGAATTTAACACAGAATTCAATTCTGGGCGTGGCTGACTATTAGCACCTTTGGACTCGGTTGCATCGACTCGTATTTGACATGGTTGGATCGAGTCGATATGGGTTACTTGGCGAGGGTCGCTTCAATCATCAGGCGACCTTCACTGCTGCTTGTTGGGGTCTTGACTTTGGACACATTCGAAGTGTTTTAGCTTATGAGCGTTCACTTCTTGGATCCAAGCTAGTCATCAGCGTAAGTGAAAATACATTTGACCGTCTACAATAGGGAAGGTTAGGGGAAGTTGTCGCCAAGTATTAGAAAGGGATTGGTGAGGGAGTTATGGTAACTCCCAATGATAACTTTCTTATTAGAACAACTATCACATCTGCCAATCAGAACCAATGTATCTTTCTCTGCCTTTCACCTCTCAAGTGCTTATCACGTTGTATATTTTGTGTTTCTTATCATAAGTGTTATAAGGAGCATGTATACATTCAAGCTAAAATTAGATTTGTATAAGGGTGAGTATCCTTGAGTTGAATTTTGTTGCCAAGACTTATGAACACAAGACAATAACAATGACATGTACCCCCGAGTTTAATTTGTATAAGGTGCTACCATCCTCACACTGAGTTTGATTTGTATGAGTTGCTACCATCCTCACATTGTATTTCATTGATAAGGCTTGTTGAGCCCATCAAATTTGACACATATTAGGAGAAGGCATGCCTCTTTAAATTAATTAATATAGAGAGGCTACCCTCAAGTTAACTATTATAGTTGATCATATGAAGTGTAGACATCTTCAAGTTGATTTATTTTCAAGACTTAATGTGTGGATGACAACCTCAGTAATATTATCAACAAGCATTGACTTATTGTTTGTTGAGACCTGTATAATTTTTGACGTCTATAAGTCCTCAAAAGTTCTTCATGTTGTTGGAAACTCTTAGCACAAATCATGATATCATCAATGAAAACCACAAAAAAATGATCCAAATACGGCTGAAATATTAGACTTATGAAATTCATAAATGCTACCGCTGCCTTCAGTAGTCCAAATGACATCACCAAAAATTCATAGTGACCATACTACATCCTAAATGGAATCTTTGGTATGTCCTCAGGTTTAATCTTTAACTAATGGTAACCTGACCTCATGTCTATCTTGGAAAAATATTGAGTACCTTAGAGCTGATCAAATAGATCATCTATCATAGAGAATGAGTATTTATTCTTAGTTGTCATTCTATTCAACTTTGTGTAGTCTATATAGAGTCTTATACTCCCATCTTTCTTCTTTATAAATAAGACTGGTCCTCCCCATAGAGACACGTTGGGTCTGATAAATCCTTTATCTTGCTCCCTCAATTCCTTCATCTTTGCACGTTCTAATCTATAAGGGGCTTTAGGTATAGGGGCGGTCCTGGGATCAAGTCTATGATAAACTCTGATTCTCAGTATGATGGCAATCTTGACAAGTTTTCTAGAAATACATCTAGGTAGTCCTCGCTCACCATGGGCTCATTAACATCAAGATCAATCTCCTGTTCATCAGCCACTGCTGGATCTCTACCTCAGGCTCATCCTCCTATGCCAGGAACTCATCTACGGGCTCATCCACCATAATATGCATCTCTGGCTCCTCGTCTAGGTCCTACTCCTAGGGATCTTCCTCCTTAGGATCCTCCTTCCTCAATTACCAGTGTTTCACACCGACCTTATCTACTCTTAAGTTCCGTTGGTATTTTGCTTAGGACTCTTAAGATGTCAACCTCTACTCTAATACCATTCTATAAAAGGCCCAAAAACCATAATTAGGGCAGGGCCAAGGAGATATATAAAAATTAGGCGTAACCCGACCATAAGATAGAGGGCCAACCTGCTCAATTCTTATATACTCTCCTATTTAATCAATACTAAAGAGCAGAATAAAGCATCAGAGATATACAACACCTAGAATCACAAATTAACAACAGAATCCACAGAATAACACAATGGCAATAAATCTTAAGGGAACAGTTATATCATACAGTTTTAACATGGAGTTATTACACATCATTACTTGTCCAACAACACAAAATTACTGCTAAAAGATAAGTAGATAAACATTTTTTTCTTTTGCTAAGCACTAGAGCTAGTTTTCTTTGGGATTTGTGATCTCCTTACCTTTAACTAGATCACTACCTGCATGTTGACGCAAAAATAAGTAGAGGTGAGTGTAAGGCTCAATAGGCAAGCATAATGGAAGAATCAGTTATACAATCGTAAGGGGAAAAAGGGAATGATAATGTAGACAATCGAAATTAAAACTAATAGATATCAACAATAAGCTACCAATTCTCATAATATAATTGACGATCGAAATAAAACTTGTGAATATCAGTAATGAATAATCAAGCTCAATATTCAACTTCTAAATTCCCCGATCATATGATATATCAATAAACCATGTACATCTTTATTTATACACCCACCAGTGAGCGTCCGCACACAGGGCTCTTGGTCCCCTAAGGGACATAATAATGTATCAATCTATGAGTCATAGAGCATCATTCAAGCCACTAAATCAATATGTTCTACTAATCAAAGCAAGAGTGTAATTGAGACAAGAAACAGCTTATCACATCTTAATCATTCACCGAATTCCAAAGGCATAATATTGAATTGAATAAGCAATGAAATAATGAAGGACAAGCAATCGGCAATCAATTCCATACGTAAAGCATTTAAAATGAAATACTACGAAGATAAGAAAGTATTTAAGTAAATATCTAAAGGATTGAAAAATAAGGAAAGGGTTGCCTACCTTTCATGTCGGGTTCCTCGGTACCATCAAATGTTTCCAAGAGTCCCGCTACTAGGTGAAGATTTGTTCTTCCCCCTCCTAGCCTCTGCTCCTTTTACTTCTTGAAAGAGGGCTTGTGTAGAGAAGAGAGCTTGAGAAAATTTTAATAAAAGTGAGGGAGAGAGGGGAGAGGGATGGCTGGTTCTAGAGTAAAGGGAGATCAAGAGAGCTTGAGAAAATTTTAATGGAAGTGAAGGAGAGAGGGAGAGGGACGGCTAGTTCTAGAGAGGAAGGGAGAGTAGGGAAATGAAGTCTATGCCTCTCTTTTGCATGCAAGGGGGGGGGGGAGATTGAGTGTAAAACTCAACTTGGCCATGTGATTTTATTGGAAAAAGGGTTTTGATATGATATAATGATTTTATTTTCAAACGAATATCACTCTATTCAAGAGATCATGACAGCCCAAAAAATACAGTGGGTGTAAGGATGGTTTTTTTATTAAGTTTTAATATGAAAAGATTAGGACTTATTAGGGTTAAGATAATAGGTAGAAAGGATTAATTACTATTGATGATTAAGGACATTATAGCTTGATTAATTACCTTAATCAAAGCATGGGCAAATTAACATTCTCATACTATGGGATTATGTGTCTTGAAATTATTGATACAGTATCGATAATGGTATCTGATTATCAAGACAAAAATATTTGAGATATTATAGTATGAAGCCACCTTCGGGAACGTCGACTTACCTTTTACTACAAACTTGTAAAATTGTAGAAAACTAGCACCTTTGAGAAATCATCTTAAGCCCCCTCTTCCAATGAAATAGGAGTAATCACCACTCGCGCATTAATGTCAAGCCTTCTATTGTTGCACTATCTAAGCTCGACTGTTAACTTGTGACAAACTTTTCTTAAGTGGAACTCCCATTTCAAGTCTCCCTGAGAACCAAGTTTGGAGCACACCTCTCTTCTTCATGGTCGTACACCCTCTTGAAGATGAAGGACCACCTTAAACACCAGTTCCTTCAGACACTGATACAAGCCATCTTCACACTTCTTCCTAACTAGGACGAGATTCCTATTATGGTATACAGTTTTGACTCCTCCATATACTTAGGTTTAGTAGCCCATAGTGTCAAACATCCAAATAGATATCAAATTCTTCCTCGTCTTCAGGATTAACTAAACATTCTTCAAGGCGACCATGCTCCCCCTTCTTCCCACCACAATGATCGTTCCTACACCCATGACATAGCACATTGTACCATCCATTGTGTAGATAGTCTCCTTGACTCATTGCACTAGGAAGTCAAACTTGGGAACATATATAAGCTGATGTTCCAGAATCCAATATCCAACCCCCACAAGAAGTATATTATTCCCAAAAACCAGCAACACCTTAACCCGTTGACTTTCTTCCTTCCAAACTGCACATGTTATCTAGTTGATTTCTCGTAATACCTGCCACATACAAACTTTGGGCCATCTGATCCCTCATCTTTTTCCTCTTCAATTACTCTTGTTGTTTGAAGCAGTCTTTCTTTACGAGACCCTTCTCTTGGTAAAAGAAGCATCGCTTAGCCCGTGAACTTGTCTTGTTTGAAGATCTCTCTTCCACATCTACTACCAACCTGCCACTAGAACCCGACTCATCACCAACACCTTGTCGATGTTCAAAATTGTCTGTGAGGAGCACTGCTTGACCTTGTCCATGAGGATTATTGCCTTGCCTATGGTTAGTGATGTCTTCAAATGTTGGTAACTTGCAAGAAAAGAACTTAGCAAAATTAGCACTTTGTCATTGTCTTTAATCTTTGACCCCATCGCCACTAACTCGGTCACTATCTTGTTAAAGTTGCTCAGATGCTCTAATATTGCCATACCTTCATTCATCTGTAGTGCATACAACTGCTGCTTCCAGCATAAGATGGTGGATGTATTCTTGGTATGTACAACTCCTCGAGTTTTTTTCCACATACTAAGTGTAGCCTTCTCCTAGATTACGTACGCTACTTCACAAGAGAGAGAAAGAATAATCATATTCCATGCCTTCCAATCAATCATATTCCACTCGTCACTTATCATCTTCTTTGGCTTCTTGTCTACCCCTAGCAAAGCTTGATCTAGATCATGTTGGATCAAGACCGTCTCCATCCCTCGAAATCTCTCTTACCATCAAACTTTTCAATGAGACAAATCACCAAATAACTTTCTGATTCCATGAAGCAAAGATCGAACATTTCTTCAAAGACAAATCAAATCTAATCGAAATTTAGCAATTGTTCGTATCACCTGATGCTTTGATACCAATTGTTGGCGCATTATGTCACTAGCAACTCGACACTAATCATTGCGCACTGACTGGTAATGTATGTAGAGGCATAGCCTACATTAGCATCATGAAACCTCTTGACTAGATCTCCTCCTTCTTTCTAGACCAATTAATCATCAGGGGATGTAGAAGTATAGAGAAAATACTAGTTCAAAAAAGGGTAAAGCAATTACCATAGAATAATAAATCAAAAGACAAAGACATGAAATTTACATGGTTCAGTAATCGCCTAGTCCATAGAAAGAGAATTGAGTCTTCTTTTATTCTAGAGATTACGAGATAATCTATTCTTATGATCTGAGATAAATCCCACAAGCATTCCTCTCTCAATCTCACCAAAAGATCTCTCACTTCTCCCCTTAGTTTTCTCTATTTCTCTCTTACAATATGCAACTCTCGTAGGCCTTTCTATGGCTTGATTTACAACGAAACTCTCAAGAGGTATTTAAAGAGTTTTCCTTTCTCTTGAATTCACGCAGGACTTCTTCTTTGATTTGGATTATCAATTCTAATTCTTTTCCAATTAGAAACTTATTTCCAAATGTAATTGATTTTTTTAATTAAATTTAATCCCCATTCTAAGTTCAACTACGATTTTTTGAAATACAAGGCTAATTTCTAATAGTATTTTTGCAACTTACATGGATATTACAAATTACACATTACATTAGAAAAGTAATTAACTATAACCTGATTATGCTGACTGTTGAGAAAGAAATACCAGTCAAGAAGCAAAATATGTCTCCAATGATTTTCGGCATATATAATAAGCCTCAAGGTTCATTTAGAGTGTCTAAGCAATCCATTTCAATCATAATATAATTAATAAAAAATGTAAAAACAAAACAGAGATGTACAAAATGTAATACTTTATCACTGACAAATAACATAATTGAGAATAAAATTTATGTATAAGTAACATAATCGAGAAAACAATTTACATCAATGTTAAGTAACTTGTACCAAAAGTTTCTATTTTTACAATGTTGTTCAAAATCTAGAGTCAAGAAGCTCAGATAAAAGGTTGCAAACAAGAGCTACCCTACAATATTGTTCATAGTTCCATAATTGTAAATTACCTGAAAATGACCTTTGGACTTCATGCCAAGTACCACAAATTAACAACAACGAGATTCGAAAATGCAAGAAAATAAATAGTTAGAGCTTTTGCAGATGGCCGCAAACATGAATGTAATGATATAATTGATCCTTGGACACCTATATGAAGGAAAAAAACTAAAATAGAAAGTATAGGGTAAAAACAAGGGAATAAATTCAAAATTTTGCAATAATTCTAATTATTACTAATATTTCTCTATCTCTTTCCAATGAATAATACAACCTTGAATCGAATTAGTAGAGAATTTGATAGAGAAAATAAAGAAGACCTATTGAGGGGTTTTTGTTGGATTTATATTTGGAATGGGAAGAAACTAGTTTGGAAAATAATTATCAAATCTTTAATTGAGGTAGAAAAGAAAAAGTAAGTGGAAAGAGATTGCTTTGGAATTAGCAATTAAAGTAGAACTTGTGAATGAAAGGAGAGATGCAAAAATATTAAGAATAATTCATTTTGGATCCAAATTATAGGGCCCTTTTGGGGGACAACCGAGTTGGCTACCTTACATGTTGGCATCTAAATAGAGAATAAGAGGGTTAGTTTGGGTAACAATATAAACAATGAAGAAAGAAATAGTGGACTTAATTATAGACAGATTTTCCATCTTCTCCATCTCATCAGCTAGCTCAACATTGATCTTAATTCATTTTCGCCTCACTTTTCAACTTGTGCTCACACTGTCATCACCACCATCGCCATAAACGTTTTGCTATTGGTGGTGTCACCGGCACCTTCTACTCCATCTCGTCACCAACGCTCAGTGTCAAGCAGTCCTTCTCGCCATCACCGACAACTAGCATCTCGTGCTCCTTTCATCCTCACTGTTTTTTTACTAGCATCTTGTGCTCCTTCAGACCCTCTCCTGTGACCATTAATTGTGCCATTTGCCTTGACTCCATTAATGGCTCTTTGCTCTGCATCCAATGTCAATGTTTCACGTGTAATCGAGATAAATTAACCTACTTTTGTTGCAAAAGAATTTATGATTACTTGGCAAGAACCAATTGACTTATGCGAAGTATAAAGGAACAATGACTAGTTGGGTTCCATGATAGATTGGAGCTTGTTATAGAGATAGTTGTTGTCTTGGGTTTATGCATGGGAGTTTGGGATTCCATAGCGGCTTGGAGTTTTTTCAGAGATAGGAGCTTATTGTGTTTGGGTTTCCGCACATGAGTTTAGGTTCCATGGTTTCATGGAGTTTTTTTATAGCAAAGGCTGTTTGGAGTTTGTTACCTTTTTTGTTAGAGGGGATGATATCCTTAGTTACAAAAATGCCCTTCCCTTGTCATTATTTCTTTCTGATTCATATTTTACACCTCATTAAAAATCTTACAGCTAGACTCGCCACCTTACGTGTCCCATGAGGTTGTCCCATATTTAGGTCCTGTTAGCGGCACTCAAATGTTAATCATGAAGTTTGAATTGGCATTAATGGCTAATAAAAAAAGAAAAAAGCCCATGAATATAAAGAAATCAGAAAAAATAAAGTAGGAAGATTGACTAATAAGTTGACACGTGGCTAAAAAGTGCTACCAAATATTTACTTTATTAGTATATTATTATTATTATTATTATTGATTATTTATATTATTGACGATAGTTTTGTTGCTTTAATTTAAAATCAATATATCCTCGTGTTACAACTGAGGAACTAAACATTTAGAAAATAAATGAAATAAAGTTTATTTTATTTAGATCCGCTAATGCTCAACAAAACTATTACGAAGTTTAAGCTTAATTTCGTCCTCTTATTATAATGAAGGATTCAATATTAATTTTGTAGATGCATGTATAAATTTCTTATTAGTTTGATACGTGTGTTATCCACTTGCATTTTTTATTAGAAATCCTATAAAAACACATTAAATGGTCATAACATAAATAAGACCAAAAATTATTTAGATATTAAATTAAAGTCATTTTCACATGCCAATATAAATATTCATTTTATCCCTGCTATCCCTCTTCTCCACCACCTTCAAGAATTCGCCCCGTCAGCATCGCTTCAAAAAACGAGAAGCTCCCAGAATTTCTCCTCCCCCTCTTTAAATCCCAACTCCAACCCTCCATTTTCCCGCTAATTACCAAAATCCTCGACGATAAAGAGACAAAATTGCCACCGGCATCCGCCATGGCCGCCGCTTCCACCGCCTCATGCCACCGCGAGTTCCTCGTCCCGCCTCCGAGGCCCTCGAAGAGTGGCCCTTTCTTTGCGTCGCTTCCAGTTTCGGTCGCGTCCAAGAACTTGAGGTCCTTTAAAACCCTAAAAGCTCTCAAATGGTCGGAAAACGTAGGGCGAACCGATGCGTTCTCGTCCAAGGCAGCGGATAGGTTAGTAGGGAAGAGGGCGAGGTCGGTTGCGGTCAGATGCGAAGCGTCCAATGATGGAAGGGTAATCTAAATCTCACTCTTTTTTAAATTATTTAATTTAATTTTAGTGATAAGAATGCATTGTTTCTGTTTGTGGATGGTTGTTGATGAGTGAACTTAATTGCCAGTTGCTAGTAGGTATTCCAAAGATTGCTCATTTTGTTTTTTTGTATATATTTTTTAATATTCAATGTATGTTGTATGGAAAGATTGTATTTTTTTCCCTATGATTTAGTGACATTAGAAGACTCTGTGTTGTAAATTGCTATAGAATTAAGGGTGATTTTGCAAATGCATATTGGATAATAACAGAGTGTATTCTGTGTGAGACTCTTTTGATTGGATATAGAAATTCGTTTGTTCAAGTCCACTTAAATTCCTGTATAGGATTGAGACTAGGTTGAGACTAGGAGGAGACACACGGGCATCCCTTATCCACCTGACATGCTTTTTAGATTCGAATAATTTTAAAGCTAATGATTCAATGACTGCCTAGAACTCAGGCAACCTATCATATGGCCCATCTAACCATTTGAATTTTGGAAGTGTGAGTAGTGATGAAGAACATTGGAAATTTTGGACAAACGTGCACTAATGATGATAGGGAATAAACTAGGTGAAAAGAAACATTATATTCCTCAGCATTCTGCTTATGTGAGTCATCTGTTCTTTTTGATTTAAATGATTCTCCTTTTGAAAAACCAAAAATAATCATTGTAAGTGTCAACATCCAAAATACTTTCTCCTATCCTAGGACACATAGATTTTGTATTTGTAAAGGAACATATGCTGGGTTTTGTGGATTCACTAGTGCAAATGATGTTAGGCATTAATGAGAATGGTATCAAACTATACTTCCCTGGATGATTACACCAAGTTGAAGAACAAATAAAGGTCTCAATTCTAAGAGTACTCATAATTTTAGGCTTTAGGTGCTCTCTTGACAACTAAAGAATATGGATGTAAAAAAATGAAGGGGAGCCATGGCACAATGGTCAGAATAGTCACTGTTCTGGAGGTTATGGTTTTGAGTCGTGGAAACAACCTCTTGTAAAAAATGCAAGCTACTGTATACAGTAGACCCCAAGTGGTTTGACCCCTCCCTGGACTTGCGCATAGTGGGAGCTTCATGCACCAGATTGCCCTTTTAGTTGAATCTGGATGCAGTGATTAAATTTGATAATCTACGGTCCTATTTTTATAGTCGAGTTTCATTATTTGAACAACATTACTAGTACAAACTTTTAATTACTCCCTCATTTGCCTTTACTATTTTAGCTAGCTTAACCATATGCCGGTACATTAGTCTATTTTCTAACTTCTTTCTCGTTTTATCTATTATTTTTCCTTCTTTCTATGTTTATTGGAAGTTACAACCTGCTATGCCTTCATCAGCACAATAACCAGATATGCAATAGTAAAACCTCTCTTAGATTTCAACAGCTCAATTCGAATATAGTAATTCAATTTCATAAATTGCATCTTGCCTTTATGTTTGAGTTATATCTTTGAAGCAATATTTCTGGTACAAATTTCTTAGTTACTCCTTTGTTTTAGAGTTCTAGCTAGCTAAACTTAGTAATAAGGTGTACCCATAGTTGTAGCCTCCTTGCACCTTAGAAATTTCAAATGTTACTAAACCTTTGTTGTCAATTTTCTTGGAGTTTTGACATTAAATGAATATTGCTTCACTTTAATATTCTTATGCTGCCATCATCCTCATTATCACCATCATTAGTATTATTTCATATTTTCTTCTACAGTTGTACAAACATTGATTTAAATTTGTCATTTAGAAGGAATAGTTACATTATATTTTCCAGGACTAGGGTACAAAGGAAAAAAAACCCCTTGATTGGGCAGTAAACAGGGGCGTAGTAGTTAGTAATTCAACAAATCAACAGAGTACACGATCCTGTATTGTTTTTGCAGAGGCTTTATGATTAGGAACGGAAGTATGGTGATCTATTGAGAATGATTATTTGGATAAAACAAATATAAAAATTGGATTTTTTATTTAAGAAAAAAATACATATAACACCCGGGCACTTCACATGCCTAATACTAGCTACAATTCATATGCAGAGTTTCTCACAAACATTCCCCCCTCAAAAATGAAGAAATAAATCTCATTTATAGGAATAAAACAAGATATGACCTTAACTTATAGATAAGATCAAATAACACATTCTAACAGTATAATTCTACATAAACAACAAACTCAATCCTAACTAAAGATCTCAATGGAAAAAATAATCAAATCCTAAAAAAATAAAATCCTAACTAAAATCTTCATCAGATCTGCTGAATTTAGGTACAAATCTGTTCTGCATCACTTTTTTCCCATCTTATGTTGTGTTCTTATCATGATGTTTTATTGTGTTTATGCTATTGTAATGAGCTATCTTTTATTTTTTAAAGCGTATGCCATTTGTCCTAAAGTTAAATTTAGATTTTGGTCACCATAGGACCACTTAGTAAAGTCTACTTTAAACTGCACTTCAAACAATGTTCCATTAAGTTCTCTTAGATTTTGGTTCATCTGTTATTTACTGAGGATGTTTAATTTCAAATGTGGCAATCTCTATGCTTAGCATTTCTCAGTTATGTATGTGATAGATTAAGTGAGTACATTACATGTTCATTTGTATCATTATTTTCATTTCAGATTACCCAACAAGAATTTACTGAGATGGCTTGGCAAGCAATTGTTTCATCACCTGAAGTTGCAAAGGAGAGCAAGCAGCAGATTGTGGAGACAGAACACCTCATGAAGGCATTATTAGAGCAGAAGAATGGGCTTGCACGTCGTATCTTTTCAAAGGCAGGAATTGACAACACTCGGCTACTTGAAGCGACAGAGAAGTTTATCCAGAGGCAGCCTAAGGTGATGTGAGCTTTGTTCTTTTTAGCATTAAGTATTTTGGTCATTGATGTTCATAACAACGAGTTATACAAACTATTCATATATGAATCCTTCATGGAACTAATAGGTCCAATTTGCTCTTCTCACTTTCTACTTGCTTTTCCGACATGTGATACTCTCGTAATTGTAAAATGTTTACCAAATTTAGTGACACAAAAGGAATTGAGATTAATTGATACGATTTCTTTATTGGCATCTCATATACTATTTTGTTTGTCTTTCTTTGGTACATTGTGAACAATAGATGATATAATTTCATGAAGCAGTTTTTTGGATATCAAACAGAAATTCCAGAGGGTAATCTTAATGTGGCCCGTCCCATCTCATCTTTTGCAGTCAGTTTTGCTATGATGCCTGTAACTCTAGCTAATTATCCCTTTCCATGTGTGATTTCTATGTTATTTGTGGCCTATCATGTCCCCATGAAATGTGGTCAGCTGTTGCCAGGCTCTACAAACAATTGGTGAAGACAAATTATGAGCTGGTGTGCCTGTCAATCTGATATCAAGACTGAATCTTTGCTGTATATCCCTTTTGAAGGAACCTATAGCTGGGAGGTGACTTCCGATAGTACCTTGTACAAACAGCTTAATTGTGTCTGCTCTCTTGAATGTTTGCACTAGTCAAATAGCTTTTACTTGTTATGAATTAGGAGACTGTATTATTACATATTGTTTGAGTTCCTGATTAATGTTTTTGTTTTAGTCTTTACAGCAAGGTCTATCATGCTACTTGCAATGCCATTGTTGATTTTCTCACACTCATGTTTCAAGTTATAACTTTGTTTATTCTCTGACTTACAAAAGTGCACATCATTACTAAGTAACTTTTAATCAAGACTCACCCCATAGCTTTACCATGCAAACTTGCTGTTTGTTGGGCTTCATTTTCTCAGTATTGTCATCACATTCTTCGTGCTCATTGCTCCTTTATATCTATAACTAATGCAGGTCCTTGGTGAGTCGGCTGGTTCCATATTAGGACGAGACTTGGAAGCATTGTTTCAGAGAGCTAGAAAATACAAGAAAGAGTATGGTGACTCATTTGTGTCAGTGGAACATCTCGTGCTTGGTTATGCCGAAGATAACCGATTTGGGAAACAATTATTTAAGGACTTCCAAATTTCCCTTAATGCTCTGAAATCTGCTATACAAGCGATAAGAGGGAACCAGACCGTTGTTGACCAAGGTATTACATATTTCATTTCTATGTGAACGTCTCTTATTATTGTAACAATGATATATGAATTTCAAATTTGATTATTGTAGCCATTCTAGTGTTCTCCTGTTCATCATGCTACATACTTCTACATTTCTTTTTTAGGTAAAGCTTCTTCATCCTTAGTTTTTGGACCTTTACTTCACGTTTTCTTCATCCTTAAGGTTTATCTTCCTATCGTGCCTTTTGATCCCATTTGAATGTGAAAAGGAATGGGTGATAAATATTGGCTTAAGCGCATAGAGTTGGAGAAGGCTAGGGAAGTCTTTAGTTACTTGGTTCTTGTAAACAATGGTATTTAGATTTCTAGAGAGCTCAAATCTGAGGCTCTTCTGTAGATCTATATTTATAGGATTCAGGGTGTACATTTTACATATTACTCCATATATATTTATATATTTCCAACACCTAGATAAGCAGTCTTCCTCTTTCTCTGCTCTACCTTTTATCTTGATCAATAAAATAAACATATCCAATGTGATAGCGAATGGATACATTTCTATGTTCAAACTAATGAAAGCTCTAAGCAACTTATAGAAAGAAGACACAACAGAAGGCATAGATTGCATTTTAAATAACTCATAGTATTACGTTTCTCTGATAAAGAACATACAGAAAGTATTAATTTTCTCCAACAGACCACTCCCAGTAACAACAACACCTTTCATCCTGGATAATTTACACCCTCCACTCCTCAAGTTACCATACTAAATGCAAATTGACAAAGAAAAACAACAATTAAACACCATACACTTCTACCCATCATGCAACCGTAAACAGAAGACGCCAAGCACAATCAAAAGAATAATAGAAGACTGCAGTTGTCATGATATTTACATCTGTCCAGAACCTATAAATCCTAAGAAGTAACAAATCTTTTATAATATTAGTAGGTCAATCAAATTAAATCACCATATTGTGTGCATCTGCCATCAGACGCCTCTGTTATTTGGAGCTTCTCTCAATTTTAAACCATAATGTAGAGGGAACATTAACCTCAGAAGAGCCCTGAAGATGGAATACTGAAAGAGTAGATTTGTAGCAAGAACCTATTGCCTTCATCAGCTTATAGAAGTAGATACTGAAACTTAGAAGAAATGTGCCCCCTACAAGTTATCCTATATAACTTGCCTCATGTATACTCCATGAATACAATACTCTTATTGTAACATAGCATTATTGTCTTGCAGAATAAATTAATAGACCCCATTGGCAAAAGGTTCAGCACTTTTTTCCCCTTAAATGAACATCTGATAAACTGTGATGTGAAAAGTGACTGTGTTAATGCAAAAATGATACAGAAAACAATGAGTACACCATGATATTGATAGCATCAAAAAATAAATAAAAGATCTAAATGACTCAAGAAACTGTCAACTGCTACTTAATAAACGTAAATATGCAGATTCTCATGTAGCCATGAGCATTTGGAATCTATATGGCAATCCTAGTTGACCAATACGAATATGAGTTCGACAACTAGATTATATACATTAAAAAAAGTTTACAAAGAACTTATCTCAGCTACATATCGTAACATTTTGAATCTATCCCCCCCCCCAAAAAAAAACTGCAACTCTAAAATGCAAGTGTAAATGGCTAAATGCCTATCGCAACACCCCAACATGTGTGAAAACAATCGCATACAGACTCCAACTAAAAGACTATCAATAACATCCCCAAATGTTCACAATGTAATGCTCATAAACATATGAACTGAACCGTGATACATGCACATACGCATGTAAACAATAGTGACACTAGATTGAAAAGTAATGTTCTCAAGGTTTAAGAACACTGCAAGGAATCAAATGTATATCAAAGGGAGATAAACACAATGGTTAATTCACTATATATTCACAATGATGTATATATTAAGTATTAACACAACCAGAGATAAGGAATTGACACCAATTAGTCATTCAACATTTTACCCATTTTTACAATAACCCAACAAAGAGGGGACAAGCTCCATACCGGTAGCCGCTGAAGAATCCAAGCTTTTTCCATCTCCATAGTCCCAATGCAGAGAATCAAATGAACGAAGATGAACAA
This sequence comes from Asparagus racemosus, assembly GCA_037177215.1. Lineage (NCBI taxonomy): Eukaryota > Viridiplantae > Streptophyta > Magnoliopsida > Asparagales > Asparagaceae > Asparagus > Asparagus racemosus. Next base: position 21,228,854 of record JBAKGM010000365.1, on the reverse strand, counting down.
GAAGCAATCCCCCTGTCAGCCGAATCCAAATTTCTTGTCAATTAACACCGAAACGCAATTTCCCCCATTTCCCGCTGAAAAATATCATTTTGCTTAAAACCCCTCGTCTAAATTTAGGGTTTTCTTCAAAATCCCCCCGATCGAAATAAGATCAAGAAGGACCCGAAGCCGAGACCAATCGAGCCCCTCTCTGATCCAATTTCTTCAGCTGAACCCTCTTGTAAACAAGAAAACTTCCAAGCACAAACTGCAGCAAGATCGCTGTGGCGACGAACACGATCCCCATTTTCTTCCCAAAATTGAGCTTTTCGACCTCGTTCTTCGCCGGCGGGGATCCACCGCCGCCGCCGCCGGTTTCGAGACAGTCAATGCGGCCGGAGGTGCAAGCTGGCGGAGGCGGCGGGTGGTAGCGGTGGAAGATCGCGGAGAACGGCGGTGGGTGGCGTCGGATTCCGATGGGATCGGACAGTATAGTCTTCGCCGGCGACGGCGAGGGGGAAGGGGAAGGAGCAGCGGCGGCGTCGCCGGAGGCGGAGGAGAGGAAGGAGACAATTAGGGTTAGGGTTAGGGTTTGAGATTGGGGGATCATTGTCCGGCGAATTTGAGACACATCGACGGTTGAGGGTAATTTGGTAATTTTGAGAGGGGAGAAGGGGCAGATTTAGGAGAATATAAGCCGGGGGAGGAGTCACGCGGAATGAGGAGATTATAGAGGGTAGTTTGGCAAATTTTCAAGATGGTGATGGGAGAGGGGTTGGGCTTTCTTAAGGGGTGTTTGGTTTACAAGTTATAGGAAAAGTTTTTGAGAAATGACAGATTCGTAAATATAATATTTCTTATAATTGAGTTTTCATGTGTTTGGTTCACTCAACCTTTACAGAAAATATTTCTTAAAACGTATAAAATTGTAGGAAAACAACTTCCTACCATTTTGAGAGGAAATTGCTTAGAAAATTGACATTCATATATTTAATTATATATCTTGTACCATTCCCATTTTCCCCGACCCGATTACATTTCCTCCCCCAAATTTTCGGCAGAAAACCTAGATCTAGGGCTCCGTCCATCTCCCGCCATCTCTCGCCATCGTCACGCTCTCCGCTCTCTGCTATTGCCCTTTACTCCGTCGATCTCGCGCCCTCCTCACGCCTCCAGTCCCGAACTCCCTTTCCTCGATCTCTCGACGAGAAGGTCGGTCGGATTTCTGCAGCCATCACCGCCCTAGGCTCCAATCAGAGCAGAACTCCATCACCGCCATCATCTTCCTAAGCTCCGACCCGCACCCCTTCGATCAGGTAATTTCTGTTCAAAATCCCCCCTTTCGTGAATTTTGATATGTTGCTTGCACGATTATATATTCTCGAACTCGATTTTGTTGTTAGATTAGACTTCTGAGTTAAGCTTGTTACCTTGCACGTATTGATTGACAACCACGCTGATCTTTGTTCCTACTTGGCTACTGTATTACTTGATATTAGTTGTTTTGTATGTGAATGTACTCATGGAATCACCAAAGTGATGAAGAACTGTGTTAATATTCCAGAGTTGAATCGCTAAATTGATCGTTGCCTAGTTCTAGAAGTAGGGAGATACTCCACATACAACTGTTAACTCTATTAATGACGTCTCAAAATTAGTCCCTCAAATTATTAAATTTATATTAAATCCCTAAATTCTTACAAATTGTTTCAAATTAATTCTTACGATCAAAGAGCAGTAGTTGCAAAATATAATAGTAGGAAACCTAATAGCATTTTCAATTATTTGAGGGGCTAATTTTGAGACAACTCGGAAGAGTTGGGGCGTGCAATGGCAATTTCAATGATTTGATTTCGAGAGACTAATTTTGAAACTACTGATGAGAATTGGAGGCCTAAATGCCAATAGCAATTTCAGTGATGTGAGGGGTCAAATTTTAAAATATTGAAGATGTAAGTAACTAATACGAAAAATCCCCACAAACAGGGGCCCCACTTCAACTCTCCCTTAGAAGCCTATTTAACTCCCAACTCCAAAAGGATCGAACGCCCCCCTCGACTAAACCCGCCTAAAACCCTAATTCCCCCAAAATCTCCACCAGTTTGAAAAATGGGTCGCCGAAACGGCGGGAACAAAACCCTAGCTCCCTGCAGCAGTCAGAGAAACGATTCGAGCAAGGGAATCAACGAATTCGACGCGGAGATGACCGCAGTTGCTAGCGAAGATGAAGTGGTCATGGCTGCAAGGACCGAGAGCTCGAATCTCGAGGACGGAAACGAAGCCCTAGCTTTGGTTGGTAGTGAGCAGACCAGCGCCGATTACTACTTCGATTCGTACTCCCATTTCGGTGAGGTTTCACTCCTTTAGATAGGTTTAGTAGCGTTTTGACCTGTATTCTTTAGATCCATTGACAAAATATAATTTTATTTTGGCTCAATTCGTGTTCTGTTGAATTTGGGAGTTGGGTTCAAGAGCTATGACTTGATGTTCAATATTTAGTAGTGTGAGCTTTTAGAAGAAGATGCATTACTTCATCAGTTTAGTTACCAATCCTACCTTTTCTGGCTAGTGTTTTATACTTCTATGTTTTGATTTGAGAAAGATGTACTTTTTTCTACTTAAATAAGGACAAATTTTCGAAATAGACCTTTTAAGACTTTATTTGTAAATTTCGACCTATTTGACTTTTATTTGCCAAATTCGACCCAGTGTCAGCCACGTGGCCGAAACTGGGTCGAATTTGGCAAATAAAGTTCGAAAACTTCACGTGATTTAAAATCCCGTGAAGTTTAATGGTTAATTAACAGCCCTAATGAAAAAAAAGGAAAAAAAATGGCCTAAAAAATCCCGTGAAGTTTGGGCTGCAAATTTCAGTTCAAGTGGACGCGATATCTATACAAATAGTCTAGCCCAAACTTCACGGGATTTGAAATCCCATGAAGTTTGGGTGTATTTTGAATCCCGCATTTTATTTTTGATTAGGGATCTTAATCACGCACTAAACTTCACGGGATTTTAAATCCTGTGAAGTTTTCGAACTTTATTTGCCAAATTCGACCCAGTTTCAGCCACGTGGCTGAAACTGGGTCGAAATTGGCAAATAAAAGTCAAATAGGTCGAAATTTACAAATAAAAGCCTTAAAAGGTCTATTTTGAAAATTTGCCCACTTAAATAACTGTGGTTGATAGTCATTGATGAGTGTGAGAGTTGGTGCAGTCTGCTGTCAGTTTGTTATTTAAGTCATGTCTGTCGTTCACTTTTTTTGTTGTTCTTAGTGCATACTAGTTGATTTTATTTGTGTAATCATGCGGTGTTCAGAATTGGCTGTAACTTGTTCAGAAATTGAATATTTATAGTATGTTTTGTTTGCCGTAGGCTCTTCTCTGTGTGGTGTTGATGAACATCCACATAGTTTTAACATGGTTGCGGAAGAAAACATGCCTTATTGCACACATGAGCCACTTGCCCTAAGTTCTGGTGTTGCTAACCCGGAACGATTTGATCATTCGACCCCATGCTATCCTTTTTTTATTGATAGAAAAGTAATATCAGATAACCTTTGCATCTTTGGTTTCAAATCTTTTTCTATCAAAGACTGCCGCTTTATCATTTTGTGTTTTCTTCCAGGATGGATGAATTAAGATTAGTAGGCATTTGTAAACTAAGAGCATATTGATGAGTTTATTTCTAGAGTTTATATTAAAGCGTTATGCTGAAAGTTCAGATACTTCGGAATAGTTATACGTCAGTGTCTGTCCTGACCCTCGAATTGTTTTTGACCTTACTGTTGACATAACTGAAGCTTGGTATCCATGATTTTTTAGCTCATAATGAAGTTTTTGTTCTTTCCTTGGTTTTCGTAATTTGGTTAGCTTGTTTCCTCTTTTGAGATATTTTAATTTATAGGAGTTGTTATATTTGAAATAACCACCGATTGTGAATTCTTATGTAGAAAATATTTTGTTATCAACTTTGGACCGCTATATCTGGTGAATGCAGGAACTTACAAATTTCCTTTTCCATTGCAGGGATTCATGAAGTAAGTACATGACACTTAGGGATATCGGTGATATTCGTGTTTGGTTATGGCAGTCAAACTGTCATTGATTTCATCCTCAAGTGCTACATGAAATCTACTATGTGGAGCGCTGACCATATTGTTTGTGCAGGAAATGTTGAAGGATAGTGTCAGGACAAAAACATATCAAAATGTTATATACCAGAATAAATTTCTCTTCAAGGACAAGGTGATTCTTGATGTGGGTGCAGGGACGGGAATCCTCTCTCTTTTTTGTGCAAAAGCAGGGGCTAAACACGTGTATGCGGTGGGTGTTTTCCTCTAGTAATCATCCGATCATCTTATTTGCAGAAGAAAGTTCTCTACTTTCATTATCACATATTATTCTTACAATATAACAAGCACTAGCTTAAGTAGGTGTATGCTAGTAGTTGCATAAACATAGGTTTCTGGAATATGGTGTTTTTATTTCAATGAAGTTTCTTTAAATAGGGCTGAAAAATTTAGCAACCAATATTGGTGATCAAACAAAATGTTAAATTATCAGATCAAATCAGCAACTATGAACTTGATTTTTGTAGTCTTTTAAGTTCTCTCTCCGAATTCATATACTTATGGCTTGTGTCGGAGTAAGCTTAGCACACACAAAATTCAAGATGTATTAGTGTATATACATTGTTTACTCACGTATAAAAGTGAAAGATGTGAGTGGATGGAAGATTCAGTTTGTCCATGTTCTATTTTTTACTGATTATATACTGCTTTCTTTTTCTTTTATTTCTAGTCATAGTATACGAGAATTGTCATTTATTTCTATAGACTGTAGTAAATTCTGTCATTGTGGTATTTTGCCTGCTTATGTTGTAAAGTGTAGCTCTTGTGTGTATTGCTCTGTTACCAAAATCATAGTCCTCCTGCAGGTTGAGTGCTCTCTCATGGCTGACATGGCAAAAGAGATTGTTGAGGCCAATGGATTTTCTAATGGTGAATACTTATGCAACTTTATAACAAGAGAACATTTGACGCTGTTATCATATTACCATGACATTACTTTTTCTTTGTTTCTTGCAGTCATAACAGTTCTGAAGGGAAAAGTTGAAGAGATTGTATTACCTGTTACACATGTTGACGTCATTATCTCTGAGTGGATGGGTTACTTTTTATTATTTGAAAATATGTTGAACACAGTTCTGTATGCACGTGACAAATGGCTTGTAAGTTTTGTTTCACACCACATTTTTTTCTTTGCATCTACTTGCAGTTCTTATCTGAATAAACTAATGGCTCTGTTATAGCCTCACCTTGGGCATAGAAGTTTTGGTGTAATATTTCTGATGAGAAGGTTTCATAACCAAGAGAGATAAAAATAGAAACTCGATGTTCAAGGTTGCATAACATTAATGTTTAAGCTTTTAGTAGGCTGCTCAAGATAATGAATTAATTTAATCTAACTAATTATAACCTTATAAATTGATATTATTAATATCTACTGTTGGCTGGATTCAAAATGCTGCAGCAACGGCTGCCAATTTATTCTTATTTTGATGTAATGAAATCCTAATATAGTTGAAGCTTCTTATTTATAACCTCATCCAAAGAGATTCTAAATAATCGAAATACTTAATGACTTAAGCTCCAAATAAGTGTTCCATAAACTCCTCCACACCTAAAACTAGATAAAGACCCAAAAGAGTAGCAGGCAATTTTATCTCTTGCGGATCATATCATTTTGTGTGAAGCCTGTTCTGCAGAAATAGATCATCTCTATCTGTACCAAGTTAAAGAGGGACTGGATGAAGAAATCGTTTGTATCCATACCAAGCAAAAATGTGAATGGCTGAAATTCCTGTTGCATTCTCAATTAGTTTATGTCGAGTTTCTACTTTAAGTATGCTAGCTAGCCGTTTAAATATTTGACCATTTGGATTAATGTATGTGGAACAAGCAAGAGAGTATATACAGTCTTATTTTACCATGACGTTATTTAGCTTCTTCATCATTACTGGCAGTTTTGCCAAAACTAAAACGAAAGTCAGGAAATATGTTCCATGCTGATCTCTGGAAACAGCATTACTTTAGCACGTTATAATTAATCTAAAGAAGGTTAAAGTTAACAAGGAATCATCTGGAATAGGTGTATGCAATAATGCAATTAACTCTAGAAATGACTTGTAAGATGTGCTCTACCTAGGTTTTATGTAATTCTTGGTGCACGCCGCAAGTCGTCAGTTTACTAAACTACGTAGGACTTTCATATACAGGTATGTACTACTTGGTGCACGCTTCACTTCTTTGTGTAGTTGTAACATGTTTAGAATAATGTTGATTCTCTAGTTTTAAATGAGACAAAACATGCCTTAAAAAAATTAATTGACATTCTGCCACGTGAGATAATTTATTAAAAGCCTTGATACAATTGTTTTCACTGTATAGGAAATCCTTAATCATGCTGACATTACCCATGTAGCTAAAGGGCAATTCATTCCTATTGATAGTTACTGATGATAACAAAATAAATTATTCATAGAAGTTAGAGTTGAATTGTATTTCTTAATTTATTATTTACAAATATATGAAAGTTGGAACTTCGTTTGCTTTCCCAGTCTTGGAAGCCTTATGAAATTTAATATACGCCACTGCTTGATTTCAGTTCACTTAGTCTCGTTGTTGTTAAAAGATATATTGTCACCGGATTAATTTAGTCTTCATGCAGATTAATGGTGGTGTTGTGTTACCAGACAAGGCTTCTCTGTACTTAACCGCAATTGAGGATGCTGAGTACAAAGATGACAAGATTGAATGTGAGATCATGTCTACATTATTCTTAACCCTGCGTTTCATGTTCATGTTTATTAAGTCATGGAGCGTGTCCATTTTTCTCATTTTTTTTTGAGAAATTCACTCATGTAACCCGTGTCACTGCTTTTTTCCCCAAAGTCTGGAATAATGTATATGGCTTTGACATGAGCTGCATCAAGAAGCTGTCTATGGTTGAACCTCTAGTTGATACAGTGGACGAAAATCAGATTGTCACAAAAAGCCAATTGCTCAAGGTGATATTTTCAACCTGTTTTTTCTTTTATTTTCATGTTTGGACTCTCGGCTACCTGCTTCACATGACAGTGTCTAACTGTTTGTTTTTCTGCTGTACTTTCAGACTATGGACATTTCTAAAATGACCCCAGGAGATGCTTCTTTCACAGCACCATTCAAACTCGTGGCAGAACGCAACGATTATATACATGCTCTTGTGGCGTATTTTGATGTTTCATTTACCAAATGTCACAAATTGATGGGATTCTCTACAGGTTAGTTGTTGTAGTCAGTTAAAGACGTAATAGTTACAGTTATTCTAACTGATCACTGCCATACTCAGTTAAAGACATAAGGTTACAGTTAATGTAAATGATTACATTCATATGCATATAGTTTTGCTTAAGGGTTTCCGAGTCTGGCACGCATTTAATGAATTTCACAGGACGCGCATTGTACAGCGCTTTATGTGGTTAGCTTAAATATGTGCGCCCTCAAAACAAATTAAACTTGGGTTCCACTGGAAGTATGCAAACAAACCTGTGAATATGCACCCAAATAGTTGACCTTTTATATCTATCACCTATGTGACTATTTGACTTCTATATCAATAATCATGTTTGAGATCCTATGATTGTCCTCTCTGGTCACGAGAAATAAATCCAATTCAGGTCTCTCCCTGTAGAAAATCATATAGAGGCAAGAGATCGTGACATGTCCTAGTTAGAAAAGCATGTGGCAACACGCGTCACAGTAAAAATTAGAGTTGGTTGGTAATTAACCATCAAGCTGTAATTTTATGATGGGAGACACGATAAATTCTCCTATCTCCCCGTATTGTATTTGACAGAGGACCCTCCATAGGAATTTTTCCCCCAACCTCCCATTCACTGTGTGGTTCACAACTTGACATGTATCATGATCTAATGAACCCTTGATCTTATGAAACCTTAAAATTTTGTGTTGGTGCAGGACCTAAATCTAGGGCGACTCATTGGAAGCAGACTGTTCTGTACCTTGAAGATGTACTGACCATTTGTCAAGGCGAAGCGTTGGTTGGCACAATGACTGTTGAGCCCAATAGCAAGAATCCTCGAGATGTTGATATCACGGTCAAATACTCCTTGAATGGACAGCGCTGCCAGGTCTCTAGAACTCAGCATTACAAAATGCGATGACTTGCATTTTCCCCCTTTTTTCCTTTTTGTTTTTGTTTTTGTTTTTGTTTTTGTTTTTGTTTTTTTGTTTTTTGTTTTTGTTTTTGTTTTCGGGTGTAGCAATGATAAGTATTCTAATATGCTTTGCTACGAGTTACTTATTTCCAAACAGAAATTGTTTGCTGCTACAGATGTGAAGTATGTAACGTAAATTGTGCATCACAATTATTTAATTCAGTTATCATGGATTATTTAGTGCAGTGAAAGCTTATCGTAGGACATGTTTTGTTGAGATCATTTTATGGCCTGAAGTATGCTTAGACATTTTGTTCGCTAAGATCTAAATTATCTGAGCATCATAGGATTTCAATATATAAAGTTAATTACTACCACATAAGTTTATATTATTACAGAAGGTATATGGTTATGTGACTCTAGGGCCGTGGAACGTAAGAAATCAAGAGATGGGTAACGTCCCGTTGTTAAAGGGGGAAAAGAAATCCAATTTCTTTGTTAATCAGACTCAAGAAATGTCAATTTAACTTCATCTCTCCATTAACACCTTGTGCCTTGTGGCTTGTTGTAGGAGCAGTTGATGTTCTCTTTATCAGTTTTCTGTGAAGGCAGCTTATGAACATACATTTAACAAGAAAAAGCATTGTCATCATAAGTCGGTCAATAGTGATTATCATCGGGAGGATGAATACTCTCCTTGTAAGCCTTTCAGTAATGATTTGTTGAAAACCAAGCTGAGCAATACCGATCATAAGGCATTCTAGTACCACCATCTTGATTGGAACTAGACGCTAAGACATGTTCACATGGCATTTTTTTTTGCAATTGTGCAATACTGCAAATACAATTGCACTCTTGATTGTAGAAATAAATGGTGTAAGTACCTTCACAATCTTTGACCTCCCACTCATTGTTATTGAACGGAGTAATTCTACATGATCTTATAACCACAATCTTTTTCTGTAGTATTTTCTCAATTTTTAGGGTGTAGTCGTCCAACTTGCACCATCACCTCATCTTTTGTTAAAATATACATTCAACCTGTAAAATATTCTTGCAATCAAGGCTTGAATTGGCAGAGCCTAGGCATCCTTAAGTATGCCACTGAAACTTTCGGAGTAATTAGTTGTCGTCATACAGTAGCGCATTTAGCTTCCAAGGACACTTCTCATTTCTTTCATCTTCAGCACTTGCATACTCTCCTTGGCCCTTCTTGTTGTTGAAGTAACACTTTACATGATAGTTTGTGGTGTTAGTTATCATTGGCTTGAATTTGACCCTATTCTTGATGGATAATTCATGTATAGCGAAAACCAACACCCCCTTGTTCTTGAATAGATCTTCTTTTTTGAAAGTGAAGTCCTCAGGTCATTCAAAATTTGAACCAAGATCAACAAACTAAGCTTGCGAGAAATTTATCCAATTCTCATTTTGAAAGTCTTCTAGTAATGGTTCTTCAGACTCTACATACTCGCTATTTACACAAAAATTAATCCATCCAACGGGTGTCCTCATTGATGCCTCCACTAGCACATTGCATGCTATCAAGTCGCTTATCTTCTTCAGCGTTTTTAGAATCGTCATATGCATCCTCTTCTACAAAGAAATCGACTGGTAAATGACATGCAACATAACCCGAAGCATTGTCGAACATATCACTTGATGTCACACGAAGGGAAGGTCTGCTTCAATTTTGTAGTTGAGGCTATGTCACTCCATTCGAGTCATTTTCTAAATGCATAGCACTTGGCGATGACATAAATTCAATCCAGTTATTTTCTAAGTCAAGCATGCCGGAAAACTTACCCGAAGTTTTTGAAACTTGGGCAACACCAGAAATCAGAAATTTTTCAATGAACAACTCAGTTGAGATTTGCTGTAACACCCGTAAATTTCAGTATTTTTTCGTATTAAAATACTAGATGGTATTTTACCCATTCTGTGATACCCGTAATTTTAATACAAAATTGAGTAAATATCTTGGTGTTTAAAATATTAAATATTTCATTTCTAGAAGAGTATTTCATCGACTGATATTTTCTATAAATTTTATTAACTCAGTTATATTTAT
>JBAKGM010000365.1:21172533-21184254 GCA_037177215.1 Asparagus racemosus | reverse complement strand
GTGTGTGTGTGTGTGTGTGTGTGTGTGTGTGTGTGTGTGTGTGTGCATGTACACACACACACAAACACACACACATATATTCTTGAAAAATAAATTGATCAAGATGCTTGAAAATTGTTTGAAATAAGGAATTAACATGTTACTTTCAAAACTTTTAATTGAATGTGTAAATTAGATTTGATTTTGTATAACTATAATAAAAAGATTTTCTAAGAGGTTTACTTTGGAGTTATACATAAAAATATTTTCTTAAGTAAAAACTAGCTCTAATTAGATTGTTTAAAGATATTAAGTAAAATAATTATACATTGACTTCTTCAAATAGCGGTATATTCACTGGAAATCCTCACAAAACTATAACTCGTCCTCTAGGGTAACCTAGAGTTTTAAAGGCTTGTTGTATGCGCTAAATACAACCGCGATTCTTATGAAAGTGAGTTAGGACTTTTCTTTTTTTCCTCTTCTTTTCCTTTTTTTGCTAGAGGACTAGCAAAATTTTAGGCATGGGGGTATTTAATCATCATATTTTATTACACTTTTATACCCTTATTATTTATTTTATTTGAATAAATATATTAACTAATAACAAGTTTTTATCTTAATTTGCAGGAAATAAAGAACTAATAAATAATAACCCAAAAAACTAAATTCTCTCATTTTTCTACCATTTATTGGGGCCTAAGATCAAGCCAAGAAGAGGCTTACAAAAGCCTAGGAGATTAAGAAAAATAAGGGTCAACATGTCAACAAAGGAATTAAATATGTTAGAAACCAATCAGTTAACCAAACTATTGGCTAATCGGTTGGCCAACCAGTTGGCTAACTGAATAGCCAACCATTTGGTTTGTAACAAATAGTGTATATTTGAGATTTATTTCTTGGAGCTCAAGGCTAATCCAAAGGCTCTTATTGATTGCAGTAGGGTATAAATAAGGTATAGAGTGAGGGGTTTGGGGTGTGAAAAATTTTATAAAAACTCTATTTAGGGTATTTGATCATCATATTTTATTACACTTTTATACCCTCATTATCTATTTTAATTTAATAAATATATTGACTAATAACGAGTTTTTATCTTAATTTGCCAGAAATAAAGAACTAATGAATAAGAGCCCAAAAAAATCAAATTCTCTCATTTTTCTACCATTTATTAAAGCCTAAGATCAAGCCAAGAAGAGGCTCACAAAAGCCTAGGAGATTAAGAAAAATCGGGTCAACAAGTCAATAAAAGAATTAAATATGTTAGGAACCAATCAGTTAACCAACCTATTGTCTAATCGGTTGGTCAACAAATTGGCTAACTGATTAGCCAACCATTTGGTTTGTAACAAAAATAGTGTACGTTTGAGATTTATTTCTTGGAGCTCAAGGCTAATCCAAAGGCTCTTGTTAATTGCAGTAGGCTATAAATAAGTTAGAGGGTGATGGGTTTAGGGTGTAAAAAATTTTGTAAAAACTCTATTTGGAGAGAATGGTTACTCTTTATAGTGAAGATCTTCTAAAATTATAAACTTTTATTTGCAATAAATAAATTTTTTCCTTACTCTTTCTAGATTTAATTTCTCTACTTTGTTTATCATCACTCTTTCTAGATTTGATTTCTCTCTTCATTTCTCTTTTCTCGACATTATTTTGTTCCCATTTCTATTTCTTTTCTTGATTCTATTTTCTATTTATTTTTTTAGTTTCCTCTTTATTCTCTTTTCTTTTTCTTTTTTTTTGTTTCCTTCATATCTCCTTCTCCTCTCTTGTTTTATTTTTTTTTATTTTGTGACAATTCCCTTTCTACACACTATATTTCACTTTTCTTTGTCCACACATTTTTAGGACCAATTTTAGAAATTCCAAACACACATCTTCCTTGTGGGTTCGACATCTAAATTCTATACTATAAGTTGATAGTCGTTCTTTTGCAACTTTTGTGCATGTTTATACCCTTTGTTTTGGGTCTATTTAATATTACAATTAACTCACATTACAATTTGTAAGACAACAATGAAACAAAGGAAAACTTGTTTTTTCCTAGGGGCTCTTGATTGCGTACTGATGGAGCGTTGATCTTGTACTCTGTTGACGAACCGAATCAAGACCTACGAGTCTTTTGTTGTTGATGAGGGATAGATCACTTAGAAGCTACTCAGTCTTCTCTTCGTGATATTCCTCTGCGTATGTGTCTCTCGTTGTTAATTTTCTGAGCTCTCTCCGTGTGTGTGCGTTGAATGAATAATTTTCCCCTCCTTTTATAGGCTAAAAGAGAGAGAGTTAATGGCTTCCTTAGGATGTGGATTAGTGGCCATTAAAATAGGAGATAGTGGGGGCGGTTATCCCCTGAAAATAACTCTGAAATGGCTATAAGGCGGACTTCGTGACCTTGGCGAAGTCCGCTGAAGGCGTGAGCGAAGTTCGCTATAGTTGCAAGCGAAGGTCATCATGAACGTGGGTGCGCCTTATTCAGACATGAATGACCTAGTCCACTTAAGTTGACGTGGGTGAAATTAGTTGGTTGGCGAGCTTCACCTATGAGTTCAAATTTGACACAGAATTCGACTCTAGGCTTGGCCGACTAATGACGCCTTTCGACTCGATATGAGTTGTGTCGACTCGTGTCTGACTTGGTTGGATCTAGTCGCTATGGGTTGCTTGGCGAGGTCTGCTTCAATCGCTAAGCAACCTTCGCTATAGCTTGTTAAGAGCTCGACTTTGGGCCAATTCGAACTGTTTAGCCCATAGGCGTTTACTTCTTGGATCCAAGCTGATCATTGCCCTAAGTGAAAGTACATCTTCTTCATCTACAAGACTCCCCCTAAAGGTTTCAAGATCCTGCATTCAGTTTGTAACAGGGATTGAAATACTTTGGATAAATAGCTAGAGGTGTACTGTTGAACGTGGCTCGAGTTCTTTTGTTTGGGTGAAAAACTTGTCTTCATTCGTCTAATTGGTTACCAGAGGTGTACTATTGAATGTAGCTTCCTTAGTTGCAGACTTGTATCGAAGGTTTGATGATGCTTGTGCTCGTCCAAATCCTTGTTTAGAACGAAACTCGCCTTCCTAACTGTCGGGGCAATGTTGGAGAAATCAGCGTAGTTTAGCTAATTTTAAGTGTGAGTGAGGGTTGCTCATTTCTGTCTTACTGAGCGAAGCTCATTGATTGGTGATGTTCGTTGGCTGGCGAAGCTCGATGCATTTTGAGTTGTCATTGGCGAAGTTCATCGTCTGGCGATGCTTGCTGCTTGGCGAAGTTTGTTATGGTTCGCCTCTAGATTTGTACCGTGATTTATGGCTAAGATCTCTTGATTGAAGATCCTGTGAGATCTGCTATGGATTTGACCGAGTTTTAGATTAAGTCAAAGCCTCTTTGTCCGGTCCAATCAGATCTCAGAAAGACACGATTACCTTGGGAGTTAAGATTTGAAATTGGCTATAAGTAGTAGCCATCCTCATCCGTTCTCAATGAGTTTGTAGATATTCTTTTCGATTTGCTCCATTAACTCGGGACGAAAGCGTTGTTGTTGTTGCTTGACTGGTTTGACGCTAGGATCAATGTTAAGATGGTGTATAGCCACATTATAGGCCCAACATATCTTCATAACTCCAAGCAAAGACGTCGATGTATTTTTGAAGAAGAATTATGAGTCCTTTCTTTTCAGCGGGTGAAAGACTCTCGCTAATGATAATGGGCTTAGGGTTAGTTTCACCGCCAATGTTTATTTGAACCACTTTGTCTTTGGTGGGTGGCTCTCTGACTTCAAAGCATGATTCCCATTGCTTTTCGAGCTATTTTGTCTAGGATCATCTTCAGGATCTTCAAACACTTCGGACTCATCAAGATCACCTGTTAGGTCGTAGGAGATCATGTTGACTGTGTACAAGGCCTCAAGGCTGATGTCTGAATCTCAATCAGACATATCTGAGGAGCTAGAGTCATCAGGTGCTGGCCCGATTTGTGGTTCGGTTTCAGGGGAGATGTAACCGAGTCCATATTTGGTTTGATTGTAATAGTCAAAGACCTCACTTCTTGGTGTAAAAGGGGTCAAGGGAACTCGCAATCCTCTATCAAAGTTCAATCCTTGTTTCATGGTAAGGTCGTACCACATTTTTGCCATAATCTGTTGAGATTGTCGGCTATATTGGGTGAATTCTAGTACTCCTTCAATTTCTGTATCGGATTTTGACAATTGAGATTGTGCCTCGACTTTTCCAAAGATGATTGGATCCATAATATTCCCTTTGGACTGAACTATAAAGGCAGCATCCTGTGAACTATCCAGTTGCTTGTGAGCTAAATATGATTCGTTTATTGGCATATGTAATGTTGGTTCAGAAGCTAGTTTAGTCATCAAAATTTTGACTCTTGAGTTTTTAGACTCAAAGTCTGAGGCATAGTTATAAGCAAACTCTTCTTCATTAAAGGTCCGAACGCCCAGATTTTCGATAGATTGGTTGACACAAAGGTCATCCATGATAATTACAAGTGGATCTATTTCCCAGACTAAGTCATCAATGGGATCTAGTTCAGCATCCGCCTCGTTACCATATCTTCATCATTGGAGAGGGCAATCTCAATTGTTTGATTTTCATCATACAAGAGAGAACCAGTGAAGTAGCTCTCCACCCCCTTGAAAGGATACTTTTCAGCATCGACTCTCTTTTGAACACCTCGTTCATCAATGTATTTGAAACCCTGATGAAGGGTTGAAGGGTTGATCTTATTAGAGTGGATCCAAGGATGTCCGAGAAAAAGGTTGAAGGATGTTTCGACATCAATGACATAACAGGTCACTTCTGTCTTTAAGTCCCCTAGTTGACAATTAAGTCAGATCTTTCTGAGGGAATGGCAACTGCTAGAGTTAAAGCCAAGGATGGTTGCTTGAGTTTTGAGAGTTTATGGGGAGGGATTCCTAGAAATCTCAAGAGCCTTTGTGGGATAATGCTTATACAGAGCCTAGATCGATGTGAGTCCTCTCGACCTTTGTCGACCTGATATAGCCAGTATAATAGAGAGATCGATTGTGATGGTGGTCTTTGACAAGCATGTCCTCTGGAGTGAAGGTGATGCAAGGCGTCTACTGTTGGCATTGATAGCATTGCTCGAGACCTTTGTTTTGATGTGGTTACATCAAGTGGGCGAGGAATGCCTCACTGTTGTTCAGAGCTTCTTTCAAAGCTTCCCTCGTGTCCCTTGACAAACATAAAAGTTCGTACAAAGTAATACGAGTCAGGATGTTGGCGAGTTGAGCCATGATATCATATCTGAAGTGGGTTTTGGGATCATTTGAAGGACATTGTAGGGCTTTATCGAACCGGACCTCCTTATGTTTGGTTGGTTCAAGTTGCTTAGACGTACCCAGTTGGTCATAATCCCTCAAATAACCTTTGCCAGACCTTGCTCCTGTCATAGCCGCGTTTTCTCCTTTTAGATCGGTAATAGTAGTTGCGATGTGTAAAGATTCTTCTTCAACAATTGCGGAGATGGTGTTCCAAATCTTCATTCTATGCCTATTCTTAGAATTCTGAAGGGTCTGGTCATCATCTTGAAGAAGATCGGGATGCACCAACATGATTTCCCCCCTTTTTGTGGTGAGGGGGATTTGACCATGGTCTCGGTAGTTTAAGCGATAGTGGTTGACCACCTCCATCCTTGCAGTGGGAATGGGGATGGCACCATTTTGGCCTTGAATTTCAAGCATGGAGCTAAATTGAAGAGTCACCATATTCGTGGTGACTTTCCTTTGCTCAGGTTTGAGCTTAAGAATCCTAGACTCGACGAACGTCTGAATTTTATCCTTGAGGATATAACAATTTTTTGTCAAGTTTCCCAACATTCTGTGATATAGACAGTAGTTGGGGTCGTTAGTTCTTCCAACTTCTTTGGGGCGTCGAGATTCCAGGAGCTTCAAACAATTCTCCTTACTGAGAACATGGAAAATAGCGACTACATGCTCGTGCTTGAATGAATAGCTGCGCTAAGAGCTCTTTCTCAGTTCTCTTTGTGAGTTGTTGCTTGAGTTTTGGACTCCTACTGTGAAAGTCTCCTTGGCCTTTGGTTGTGGAGTCGGTCCTTGTTTGCCCCTTATTGCCTTTGAAGTTGGTACGGGGTTCGAACTTGTTAGAATGCTCCGATAACTTCTCAGCTATCTCGACTTGTTCCATCAGGTCCTTCTAAGTGTGGGCAGTAACAGCGCCCATGTGGGCTTCAACCTTTGCCAGAAAATTATGCCGACAAGTTTGTAACAATATTTGTAAGGGCATGTCTCGACATCGTAACGTTAAGTTGCAGTATCGCTCGATGTATTCTCGAACCATCTCATTTTCGCTTTGTTTCTTAGAAAGGAGCTTGGTCATGGTGACGTTCGATTGTTCCTCGTGAAATTGTGAAAGGAACTTTGACTCTAAATCTGCCCAAGATCTAATTGATCCTTCAGGCAGATTTTGGAACCAATCAAAGGCTACCCCCTGAAGAGTGTCTATAAAGAGACGCGCTTTGATAGCGTCGTTTCCCACTACATTTCTAGTTTGTTGATAGAAGTAGTAGATGTGCTGGTTTGGAGATCCTTTGCCATCAAATGCATGTAATGTGGGTGCCTTGAACTTCATTGGTTAGGGGACCGTGTCCCATTCAATGGGATAAGGTCGAGTAATCCCGACATTCTTAAGCTCTGTCCATTGAGAAAGAGCGTTGAGCTACTTCTAGAGGTCCACCAAGGCTTTCACCTCTTTGCTTGGTTTAGCGAGCATCGTCTGTTCTGACCCTACATGTTCATAGTCTGTGTTACTTTGATGTTCTTGATCTTCCTCATTAGGGTTTTCACCAATCGGTCTTTTCCCTTTTGAGGAGCTTGCTTGGGGGCGTGGATTTGCTAAGAGTTGCTCAATCATCCTTTCTCGACACTCGATCTGATCATTCGTCTCTTTCTTCTGGATGGCTATTTGAGTCAGAATATCTTCTCGATCTGTCGCATTTGCTTCCCACCATTGTCCTTGACTTGAACTCGAGGTTGGGTTCGATGATATGGCCGAGTTGACATCACTAGGAGTTGGTTGATTAGCTTGAGACGAAGATTGAGGCATCTAGATGGCAGAATAGTCGAAAGGAATTGATGCCTTCCTCCTTAGTCTGATGTTACAATATACACCCTCTGCTTCTGGAAGTATGGATCTGATGCCAGGAGAATGCTCTAGATCAGGAGAGCTAGCTGTATTTTCCTCATGATCTTCAGAAGTTACACTTGTCATGTTAACAGTGAAGACTCGAGCTTTACTTCGTCGAGTAAGTCATTGTAGTTTAGTTCGAGCCTTACAAGGCTCCAGAACAGGACCGAGGTGGTTGATGACCAATTCCTTGCATCGACAAGTTTCTTGTACTGCCCAAACTACCTCTCTGAGAGCCACACAGTGTTGACATTGGTGGGCTCGCTTCAGAGTAATGAATTCTCGAAAATCAACACTGGTACCAACTTCGCCGGCTTTGGCCTTAACATTCGAATGTCACTTACGACGACATTGGCCAGATGTTTATCTAGTAGGATTATCAATGACGATTTTATTCCTCTGAGGGAATTTTGATGTGGGGTTACCCTCATTCTTGGCTTCTAACGAGGAAGCATAACGAGCATCGTGAGATGCTTTAAATTGAACTCCTAAAGGAGTTGATGATCGAAGTTCGAGATCAGACGTGTTAACATCTTAATCTTTGCTTGAGGTGAGAGTCGGATTTCCTTCACCTTTGGCGAGGCTTGTTTGGCTTCCAGCTAAGCTCAAACTGTCCTCAGCAAGGGTGGTGTTCACATATGCGGGGGTCATTTTAGACCCAAGATTCACACTACGGTGAATTCTACGACAACTGCGCACATTTGGAGAAATTTTATTCTTAGAAAGAGATTCCTAGAACTTCGCTAGGTTAAATTCAATGACCAGTGTTTCGACAAAAGACCCGAAGGTCTGAGTGTCGGTTTGCAACACAACCTTCTCATCGGAGGAGAAAGTAGTCTCCAGCAGAGTTGTCATCCTGTTTTGGATCTTCTTAATATTGTAATTAACTCACATTACAGTTTGTAAGACAACAATAAAATAAAGGAAAATTTAATTTTTCCTGGGGGTTCTTGACCGCGTGCTGATGGAGCATCGATCTTGTACTCTGTTGATGAACTGAATCAAGACCTACGAGTCTTTTGCTGTTGACAAGGGTTGGATCACTTGGAAGCTAGCTCAGTCTTCTCTTTGTGATATTCCTCTGCGTATGTGTCTCTCGTTGTTATTTTTCCGAGCTCTATCCGCGTGTGTGTGATCTCTCGTCCTTTTATAAGCTAAAAGAGAGAGTTAATGTCCTCCTTAGGACGTGGGTTAGTGACCATTAAAACAGGAGATAGTGGGGGGCAATTATCCACTAAAAATAACTCTGAAACAGCTATTAGGCGGACTTCGTGATCTTGGCGAAGTCCGCTGAAGGCATGGGTGAAGTCCGCTCTAGCTGCGAGCGAAGGTCATCACGAATGTGGGTGCGCCTTATCCGGACGTGAGTGACTTGGTCCACTTAAGTTGACGTGGGTGAAATTTGTTGGTTGGCGAGCTTTGCTTATGAGTTCGAATTTGACACAAAATTCGACTCTAGGCTTGGTCGACTAATGACACCTTTCGACTCGATATGGGTTGTGTTGACTCGTGTTTGACTTGGTTGGATCGAGTCGATATGGGTTGCTTGGCAAGGTCCGCTTCAGTCGTTAGGCGAACTTCACTATAGCTTGTTAAGGGCTCGACTTTGGGCCCATTCGAAGTGTTTAGCCCATGGGTGTTTACTTCTTGGATTCAAGCTTATTGTTGGCCTAAGTGAAAGTACATTTTCACCGTCTACACCCTTATCACAAAGGAAGGTAACAATTTCAACAGAGATAAGAATCAAGGGATGGATAACATAATTTGTTATATTGGATATGATATTATGTTTGATTGGGATGTATATCGACCTCTGGCTCTTATACCACTAAAACTCTATCATGCTCCATTCTCAAAAATGACCTGGTGGGCAGAAAATTTATAGAATCAAATACGAGACATTTCATAAATATCTGTAACCCATTCTGAAATGTACATCCACAACCACTCACAATATAAATATACATTTAAAGTATAGGTCTCATCACAACAATATCAATATCATAGGAATAATCAAATGGAAGTAAATAGAGACATAACAATTATCCAAATATCATGCCCACTAGATATCAAAGAAACTACAAATGTCTTAGCTCAAACACGATCATAAAATCTAGATAATATGTCTTAAGAATATCCAAGAAGGATCTACTGTATCAAATAAATAATTAATTTGATATTGTTTATATTAGCACTACTGCATGGCTCCAGCTACTTCCTCATCACCTGCTCATTAAGTAAACTAGGTCTGTTATAGTCGAACTCACTTCGTTACTTGAAGAAGGGTTCACAAACGGGTTTAGATGTAAGGTCTAAGTGAGTAAATGTGGGGACCTACATGAATCAATAGCTAGCTCATCAAATATAATCAAAGACTTATCTGATATATTAGAAATAAACGAATCAAAAACATTGATCATGAGCTTAATAGGATATCTCAAGTTGTGTTGTGCATGCAACATACATGTAAACAACATAAACAAATTTTTTGAAGATATTTGTTATATTCTTATTTAGATATGAAATGATTAATTTGTTTGCTTAAAGTGGTTACAGATAGCTAATATAAAATCATAAATATAGGTACTCACGTAGAGTCCTCTGGCCAACCAACCGATCTTAAGATGCGACTAGAATCATAACTTATCCCCCCATCATGCTGTTAATTAATTTGCACATGTAATCTTATGCACTATAATCCTCATCCTATGGCAACCTCACATAGCCTAGTTAGTACTAACCGGAACGGTTCAGGTCAGGGATCAGATACGTAGTCAACTCATGTATTAAGACTAACTATGTCAGTGTATAGTCCACAATATAGGATACATGTCTCTACACACATCTACATGTACAAAGATTATGTGTATTACCCTATTATGTCATCTCTAGCTCAGACTACTCCTAATGATTTCATTAAACCTTTCTTTTGAATTTTAGCGAGATATATAAAATATATTTATCAGGTGCTAAGCTAAACTAAGTGATCAAAACATTTTATATATGTGTAGGTATCTCATGAAACCATCCTACATCATCAAAAAGATCTTAAACTCTCTTTTTAAACAAGCTAAAATAGCTAATTAGTCCATCTGGTTGACTAACTATATCATTAGAGAGTTATTTATGAAACTACACCATTTCAGATGTTTATAAACTCAAACCAGACGTCTTAAATGTAAAACCAGATGTCTCTTAATTAAAAACTAAATTCGCCATTTCTGTCATTCAAAATCAAGCATTTGCCTACTCCAAGTAGACATCTAAATTTCTATTCAGATGTTTGGTGTCAGAGCATCAAATGCCTGATCTCAAATCAAACGTCTGATATCGCCACTAGGCGACTTTGATTGTTGATTCTTCTGCTGCTCTCGATCCAATTTGCCTCGTTCTTTAACGTTTTGCCTTGAAACTCCTAGTGACTCTTACCAAGAACATAGGGAACATATATCCATGTGTTTAGCATGATTTACCTCTTTTTCTAAGGTCAAACATCGAGAAACCTTTACGAGCTAGGGTTTTCATTAAAAACCTGTAACTTTTCATATTTCTAACGATTATGTTGGGGTAAACCAGATTTAATCTCAATAAAACTTCTCTAAACAAAGGATAGAACATCTACAAAGAAACCCTAATGAATTTTACATGAATTTCTAGGATTTTCCCCGATCCAATTGAAAATGATATTGAGAGATACCAAGATAATTCCCAAAGAAAGCAAAAAAAGTTTAGAAGAACCCTCACTTGAGATGAAGATCGATTTCTCCTGCTGCGATTCTCCCCTCTGGCCTTCTTCTCCTATAGAACTCTAGCTCCCAAAATGAATACATTCTGAGATAAAAAATAGGAAACCTAATTTTTGGGCATATGTAGGCTATGGCCCTATTTTCAAAATAATCCAATATCTTGTTTCTTTTACTCTTATAACCATAGGGGTTACATATCCAAATCCCCTTTACAATTGAATCCAATTCAAGATTAATTCATGATTGATTCATGAATATCATTGTAGTAAAGTTATACTTTAGAGATTTCCATCATACCAAGTAGAAATAAATATTTATTTTTGCAAAAATCTCCTCAATTAAATATATTATTTAATAAAAAAATTCAGTGCCTTAGATGTGCGATGTTGGCAACTTTAATTGGCATGCAGGGCATCTCTGGTAGTTTTGAGATGAGTTGTTTATAGTAATCTTCTAGTACTGATGCCTTATCTGAAGCAAAGAAGGATAACTGGCAGTTGGGTCTTTCTACTTTAATTGTGACCACCCCCAGCAACGGTAGTTTTATGCTAGTGGCCCAAATAGTAGATGTATCTCCTTACAGCTCTTCCTCTTTGGGGGTCATTTGGAATTGAACCTCTAGTTAACTAACTAAATATCTAAATCTCCAGTGGATGCATGTTTGATGCCCCAGGTTTCAACCAGGCTGCAATCCAAGGTGAAACCCAGAATGTCAAACCTTCCATGCACCAACACCGTGCAACAACATATTTCACCATCACAATAATATCTCTCTAGTGAAGTCAAATGACAGGTGTAAGTACAAAACAGGCAAATGAATAATAAA
>JBAKGM010000365.1:21155450-21167722 GCA_037177215.1 Asparagus racemosus | reverse complement strand
GCAGTTATTAGTGGTATGTTTATTCATATAAACTGGGTAATGAGGGTATTAAATTGTAATTAAAATGTGATAATCACCTGCCAACACGGCCTTCGAAGAAATCGGCTCTCCTGCCTGATAAAGGTACAAGTCAAATGTCGTCCCTACAGGAAAACCGTGCTCATCCGAGGAGGTCACGTAAGAAAGAGGAAGGTTGCTAAGCACAAGCTGCAACAGTGGACCTGCTTCAAGGGGGCCCAAGGGTAATATGGGATCCCTCTTGTTGTCTAAACCAGTGAAAAGGTAATGGGCCCACATGCTGTGATTGATAGACTTTTCACCCTTCTTATCTGCACAGCCCAGAGAGCATGCACAAATATGGTAATGACACATTACCTCCCAATACGTCTCAACGACTTGGGGGTAGTCTTTCTCCAAGTTTACTAGCTCCTTATGACTTGGGATATATTCCTCATAAGGATACCTGCCGTACGGTAATCCCAAAACCTCAGCCATCTCATGCAGAGCAATGCCTAACTCTCTGTCAGGGGTGAAGAATGTGCGGGTATCAGGGTTGTACAACTCCAAAATGTCAAAAAATTGGTGAGAGTTAGTCTTCAGGCCAAATTGAGTTGCCCTGATTGGCACATGAAGTCCGAATCTCTAAAGATCTTCGAGATTCTCTTGGAGGATATATTCAGTGACGTGCAGCCACCATTGAGAGGAACCCCAACGAGACCAGCCAGGGGTCCTAAAATATTTGGTAGGAAATTGGTATTGAGAAGCATGAAAAGTTCAGCCAAAAGTATTGGCCTCAGCCGCTGACTCGCCAACGGGAAAGTCTTTTTGAAATAATCCCGGGTGCAGGCCGATTATATAATGGCCGTGGCGGTCTATTTGCGCACCATCTCGAGAGAAATGGCCACAAGTCACTCCATCTTGGGAAGGAGTTAAATCCTAGTTCATTTTCCTGGGAACTGAAGCAGCCCTCAAATCAGTAAGGGAACAGTCACGTTCCATCTCAGGTAGGAACATGGGACGTTGGCCCACAATTCTAAGCCATCGGTAAGAACCCAAGTCAAGCAAGTCAGGGTCTTCTGAATCATCCCCGAACAAAAAAAAGGGTTTCCTAACAGGAGTCTGATCGGCGGATTCTAAAGGGGCATCCGTCGCTAATCGCCTGAAGGTAGAGGTCGAAGGCTCAGAAAGCAGTCTAAGAGCCTCTTCACTTCTATCCTCAAATATAGGGATGTCCTTAAGAGAGGAGTAGTGAACGTCAGGGTCGGTACCCTAAACACTGCTTGCACCAAAAGCACCCCGATGTGGGATAGGAACGGACGGATGCACAACTGCACAAAGGAAGTAAAAGAAGTCAGTCCAAGGATTGAATCACTACTCCAAAAGACTAGGTCCATTATGACAGCAATGCTGGTCAAACAGACAAGCCTCGCCAGACGACCCCCAAGCCTCGCCAAACGAGCCTCGTTTAACAAGAAAACGAGCCTCGCCAAGCAAAGGAATGTCGAGCCTCGCCAATTAGGCAAGCTTCGAGGGTCGCTAAATAGACGAACTTCGAACCTCGCTAAATAGATGAATTTCGAACTTCGTTAAATAGATGAACTTCGAACTTCGCTAAATAGACGAATTTCGAATTTCGCTAAACAGATGAACTTTAAGCAAACCCCGAGCAGAATTCCGTCCTCAAGTGAATCTGGAGGTTCACTTGCCCAACAGCACAGGTGAACTTGAGGTGCATGAACCTCGTCAATAAAGACGAGGTTTACTAATCAAATGAGGCAAGCCTCGTTGAAACTGCCCACACAGTTGGAAAGACACCACCTTTTAGATGGGTTTCGTCTCAGGGGTGAAAATAGCTCCAGAAAACCAACCCAAAGGCGGTTAAAGACCAGATCTTCAAATCTTTTACCTAAGAAAGTGAGCGGAATGGTGGGCGTATCGGAGGGCTCAACAGTCCTCTTACCCTTACCAGCAACAGTTTTGGGGGCCATGACTGAAAAAGGTAGGAATTTCAGGCGCGAAGGAAGATTTCAGCAGCTTCAAAGAGATGAACAGGAGGCATTTTTCTGGACCCTTCAACGCTATATATAGAGTTCTGAAGAAACAAACCAGCGGCCGAAACACACGGCTGAAACTACTCACACAATCCCAAAGGCGAGATCTGTGGACAGGAGTCACGGATATGAAGGGATATTTGAAAGACATCAAGTCTCTAAGCCGCCAGGTGGACTTAGGCTTTAATGAGGACTAATACGAAACGTCGAGACCCAACAGATGCGAGGTTCGTTGCTTCAGCCTCGTATTATAAATTTTGACGAGGTTGGCGTGCAAGCCTCGTTTACAGCAATCAAGAAAATTCAAAGTATTTCAGACCCCTCACAATCTGATTTAAGTCTGAAAACTTTGGAGGGGGTCTTGTAGACAGTCAAAAAAAATAAAAATAAAAATTAAAAAAATGGCGAAGGCGAGGGTCACATGCCCCTTGACTATTAAAACTTGAAACAAGAGGTTCGCCTACAACAGTGAAGCCCGATTTTCAACCGAGGTTTGCCTACAGCAGCGAAGCCCGACTTTCAACCAAGGTTCACCTACAGCAGCGAAGCTCGACTTTCATCCGAGGTTCATCCACAGCAGCGAAGCTCGACAATCAACCGAGGTTCGCCTGCACAGCGAAGCTCGATAGTCAAGCGAGGTTCGCTTGCGCAGCGAAGCTCGATTGTTAATCAAGGTTTGCCTACATAGCGAAGCTCAACATTTAAAGAGGTTCGCCCACGAAGCTCATGACCCATAACGGTCTCAAAGACCTAGCCAACCACGTGGGCTAAAGGACGGGCGTCAGTTACGCCCACTACCGCCCAAATCGCGTCCACGTTTCTACATCTCCAGCACATCAGTTACGTGCTCAATCATTATAAATAGCTGTGAGCAGCTATGAAGGAAGGACAAAGAGATACGGGCACGCGGACGCAGAGACGAACGAAGACTCAAGGATCATTCAACAATCTCAAGATCACCAGCAATCTTGTTCTGATCATCAACGGGAAGCAATCTCAGCGTGAGCATCGAGAGAAGCGTCGTTTCGCTACCAAGAACCCACATTAAACAAAAGAGAAGTCAAGTCAATCTTCTCTTCCTCTGTAACCGAAAGAGCTTAATTATAATTTGTTCAAAGTCAATCAAACGAAACTTTTTCGACCCTACAATCCTTAGTTATGCAAACTTAAATACCCTGAAGTTTTTAAATTTGATACTTAAATACACTGAAGTTTTTAAAACCTGCACTTAAATACACTTATATACCCTCACTTTTTTTGAGCTAAATTTTGATATATACTAATTAAATCCATATACATATAAATCCAATTCCAAAAAAAAAATAACTTCTCTGTAGCACAAATTAGATGAAAGTTTATACAATACTCCATTGACTTTGTTGGATTTTGATCTTGGTTTTGATGAATTTGATAATTTGGTAATTATCCATCATTAGTTAACTACTACCAATCATGATTAATAATTTGGATGGCAGACATAACAAATAGACTAATTTTAAAAGACTTGAAGATTTTGACGAATGACTTTAAAATAGGAAAGATATGGGGGTCCAACTTCACAAATGAAAGATTTGGTGGACTAATATTGAAGAACCCATAGGTACATTGCCCCCGTTTGTAGGGCAGGATGCCCTCCTCAAGAATAAATTATGTTAGAAACAAATTATAATATAAGCACAACCACGACCAACATAACTACTACTTCCAATTTGTTTCCGATTAATTCCAAAAGAACCTTCGTCGTCACCATTACCACACCAAACCACTTTGGAAATTTTCTCAAAGAAGAAAAGAGATTTAATAGATCTTTGCAAGCGTGGGCGAAGCCAAAAATTTTATCTTGGTGGGATAATCCAAGTTATATATGTATTTTATTTATATTGTAAGAAAAACACTAACTTCAAATTAAATTTACATGCTTATATTCAAGATATAACTCAAAGATTGAGAAAATCTTGTAGCAATTTGAGGATGATGATTTTTTCCTCTCTGTTTGATAGTGATGAGGAATAAAATTGAAGAAATTCTTTTTCTTTCTTACCTATTTTTTAAGTTGGGGCTTTAAGTATAAATTGGAAGGCTTTTAGTTTGTTAGCTTAATTAGGTTGATTATACAATATGGGCTTATGCATGTTGGGTAGTTAACTAGTTAGGCTAATTTGTGGAAAATGGCCTATGTTTAAGTTTTTTCTAATATACTTAACCAATTTCTGTACTCTTCTATAAGATATTGCAAAATTTTAGGGGGGCCCAGGGACCCCCCAACAATGTACTTGGCTCTGCCCCTGTTTACAAGGCATGTAAAAAACAAAAAACTTCAAAAGAACAGAGTTAAAGAAAAGACCCATAAAACTGTACATTAAGCTCACACAAGAGCAACATCCACATACAAACAATAATAAAATCAATTTTTGCAACGTATCTAAACTGAAGTTTGCTGTCTAGACGCTGCTTCATCCTCCTCAGGATCATCTCCATTATTTCTTTTGAATTAGAGTGACAGCAAAGATTATTAATTAAAGCCATTGTTGTAGATCCAACACTAACCCCCAATAGTCAATGATCTTCGCTCTATCTCTCACCCTAATCCTATCCATAACCCTAACCAACATTCAACAAGAACTCTCCGTCAGCAAAAAACCAAATAATGTTAACTTGCCGTCAAATTGAGTCACTAGTATGATTACAATTAGCAATCTCAGAGTTATTTGAGGGTTGCTCACTAATTACACCATATAATGGGGTACTAAAATACAATTAATCATAAACAAATAACTGTATTATTGCCTTTTGGACTTCTAGCTTATAATATTGCAGAACTACAATAGAGAGTATGGGATGTTAAGTTCTCTTTATGCAAGTCAAACATTTATTACACAACTTGTATTCATTCACATCATCATTTTCGCTTAAAATCTTCCTTCGTTTGTTTTGAAATTAGTCACTCTACTTAGACCCATCATGAGGTCTTGAAATTTTCTTATTTTAGTCACTCTAAAGTGATAACAATACTTTGGTTGGTTTGCATGATATATTCCTAAAATCCGGTAATTCAAAACCATCATGAGGTCTTGAAATTTTCTTTTTTTATGACAATTTTACACTTCTCAGCAAAATACTTTTATTTTGGAGTAAGTCAACAGTAAAGTACACAATTTGACAACTTCTCCATCATTTTGGAATTTAATCTTCTCTTCTTAATAGGGTGTATTAGGGCCCGTTTGGATGATAGAAAATATCAAAATAACTTCTAAAATTATGAAGTATGAAGTAGCAGAAGTAATGTTTTTCTTGTTTATTTCACACATTTTTTGGAAGTTAGGGAAATAGTATTTATTTCACTTCATTCACCTTTTTTTTTTTTGTTTGAATAGCAATTCTATTGTTAAGATAACTAATACATGGAATAAACTATAACAAGATTATCTCAATCTATTACAACACTTTAATCCATAATATAACATTGCAACAAATAATAACATTTTAAATCAAATTATAACAACTTATAACACCTTATAGCGCATTAATTAACATAACTTTCGTATTATAAAAAGATTAGCTTGAACGTTGGTTTATGAAGAATTTTAGAAGCATGCGGATTCAAAATTAAATGGGAGCAAAAGAGTGGGGTTAAACTAAAAAAACCTTAGATATAAATACGAGCCTTTTAATTAGGAGGTGTTATGTGCAAAAATTGCAAGAGCCCTCAATTCCCATCCCTGGTTTCACTAGGTTCACTTCTTTACATGTGGACCCACCTCAATTTTCATGCACTTCCTAAGCACTTTTGTGCTTAGATCCAAAAGTTTTTTTGGAAGTGAAGATGACATATAAGCGCCACATAAGCAATTGAGGAAGTAATAGAAGTAATATTTTTTAAGAAACAAACAAACTTATTTGCCTCGAAATGGCAGAAGTAGCATTTATTTCCTCTATTTAAGCTACTTCATATCTATTTCCGTGCAAACAAAAAGGTTCTTATTAAAAGAGCGAAATAAATAAAAGGTCTTTATCTAAAATAAGTTTTGATAAACTCTTCTACATTAAAAAAAGAGAAAATATTTATCGATCAAGTTATTGGACACATGGTGTTTCAAAGGATGAAAATCGATAAACACATGGTGCTTCAAAGGATAAAAATGATTAGATAAATGCAAAACAAAGAGAATTGAAGATTATTATTGATGATAAAATAAATTCAGTGTTTCGAAGAATAAGAACCGTTGAACGGGTGCAGAATTCGAGGTATGCGATAGTTATGATTGAGGATTCTCTTTACTTTGAATGTGTTACGTACCATGAATCCGATCCATTGAACAATCGTTCCTTAAGAAAGGATAGCAACAGCAATAAAAGAAACGGAAGGGAAATTATGTGGGACATGAATGAACCAAGGAAAAAAGAAGGAAAACTGTTTATAGGTCCAAAAATAAAAGGTTACGTGACTAAACCCCTTCCTTTTTAGCCCATGTGAAAAAGCTCTAAAACCAAAATTTTCATGTGATAAAAGTACTCTTCAATCTATATTTTACTCTCATCTCCAAAATACCCTTCATCGATCTTCTTTCTCCTCTCCTCCTTCATCCTCCTGTACACACACACTCTCTCTCCACTCCACACACACCTCCTCCCTCCTTTCTTCTGTCCAACTTCTATCCTCCCTTCTCCTTCATCCATCTTCGCCCTCCCAGCCCTGCTGCCCTCCTCTCTCCTCCATCCATCATCCTTTCTCCTCCTCTCCTGTGCACACAGTCTCCACTCCACTCCACCTCCTCCCTCCTTTCTTTTATATCCAACCTCTATCCTCCCTTCTCCTTCATCCCATCTGCTAGAATAGTAATAATATGGCCTTGAACATCCAATACATTGTTCCAGGTATTATTCTAATTTTGATTAAGTTTTGATTAATAGTATCATAATATGCATATTGCGCATTGTTGTATTCCAACACCATCTTCGCCCTCCCATATTTGTCCTCCTATCTCTTCCATCCATCCTCCTTTCTCCTCCTCTCCCTCTCACCTGAAATGCATTCTCCTCCCTTCTTTCTCCTTCATCTCAAATACATCTTCGTCCCTTCTCCTTCGCCCGCTCCTTCCTCCACTCACCCTCCTCTCAATCTCATCTCCACTTTCCTTCCCTCACCTCTCCTTCCTCTTCCATTCCATTTTCACCATCCTCTCTTCTCCTCTATTTTTATTTTCATCTCTTCATTATCGTCCCAACAATCGTCGTTGCATTACTCAAATACTAACTCATTTGCTAAAATCGTCATCTCTTGGAGTCACACTGAAGTTAATACTTAACAATTAAAATTACATGTTAACCATAGATAATAGATGTTAATCTTAGAGCATAGATGTTAATGTTATATGATAGATTTGTTAATCTTTAACACTAGATGCTAAGTTACTAAAAGATGTTAATTTTAAACTTTACCTATTAATGATCCTAGTAACATGATAATCTGAGAGAATAGATGTTAACTTCAGAGAGTAGTTATTGATTCATGTAGTTAACACCAATATGTTAAACTTAACAATATTTAATATAGTTAATATATATTTGTTAACAGCTATGTTATATAGTTATCATCTATCTTTTAAACTTAACACCTAAGTTAAATAGTTTATATCTATCTGTTAAGCTTAATAGCTAATTCATATAGTTAATGTCTAGAGGTGGTAGCTTGTGGATAAGAAATGAGAGATGAGGACAAGAATAATTTGGAGATAAAAAAAAAGATAGGTTCTCTCTCCGCTGAGGTGGCAGTTGAAAAGGAAATAGGGGAAAAAAAAATAAGAATTGTGTTTTTGGAGTTTTTTCACGTTGGTCAAGAAGGAAAGGGTTTACACATATAAGCTTTTTATTTTCGGGGTGTAGACATAGCTTGAAAGGAGAGTGAAAAAAATGGAAAAATATTCACATGAATGAGATCTATTGTTTTGACCCATTCTTCGCTTTAAGCCACCAGCAGCGCATGCAGACTCGGATCGATGTACGCGTGTAAGCTTCCTCTCTGAAAAGAGATTTAAAGCCCACACAAGAGAAAAACCAAAGGAAATTAATCAACAACAACAAAATTAAATAGCAATAATATGATTCCTCGCGTTAATTCCATTTTGTTGAAGCCCAACATTTTTGTAGGATCTCCTCATAGGCCCAGATTCAGCAGCAGCAACAAAGGCATGGACAACCAGCCGCAAACTCCTTCCAAAGGGTAAGTTTCTTTTTTTTTTCTTTTTTCTTTTTTTTTTTTCCTTCTTTCTTTTCCTTTAGTTTTTTATATGATGAATTGATTTTTCCCCCTTAATTTAGATTATTAGATCTGAATATGATTTTTTTGTTGTTAATTAGATAATGATCTTGAGAACAACTTTGATTTGAGTACGTTTCGGTCAGAAATTAACGATGTTGTAGCTGTAACTTTTTTTTGGGCTATATTTATGTTTAATTATAGATTTTTTTCTAGTGGTCCTTTAAAATCCTTGATATTTTGAAACTAGTTCCTCAAATATTTGAAATTGCAATTTAGCCTCCAAAACCCTAGTAATTAGTTGTAATTAGCAGTCCTTGATTATTTGATTTTGAAGGAATTAACTTATGTTATTTATGTTTTTTTCGAGGAATATTTCATTTTACTTAATACAAGCATTTTGCCCATGCGGGCACAGGTGGTTTCTTTCGTTTGTAAATCTAATTTCTTTATTCTCTATGAGATTTTTTTTTCTTATGCCCATCATGCTTCTAAAGATTGAATTGAATTGTACTAAAATTTTTCAATTTCGTCACTTAACCCCCAATAGCTTCTGGTGGAAAGCCCCAAATAATGGTTATTTGTAATCTTCAGTTTTTACAGGAAGCTATTTGTAATATTCAAACATTTTGGGTGGTTTTCTACAATTTTAGAATTTTTAGGGTGTGCTTGTACTACTTAGATTTTTCAGAGGGCTTTTCACAATTTTAGATTTTTCCAGGGGTGTTGTTCGTGATTTTCATAACTTTAAGGGTATTGTTTTTATTTTTCATATTTTTAGGGATTTGTTTGTAGTTTTAGATTTTCATGGAGCTGTCTATAATTTTTGGAATTTAAAGGGAGTTTCTAATTTTCAAATTTTCTAGGAATTATTTGTAATTTCATATTTTTAACAGGACTGCTCGTGATTTTTTATATTTTTCGAAAGTTATTAGTACTTTTATGGGTTAATTTGTAGGTAGGAATGATTTGAGAAATACACATTGGTTTTGAGGGATAAAGTTCGTCGGTATACAATTAATGGGTAACACTGTTTTGTTGGTTAACTATAAAATATCAAAATATTTTTGAGAGGTTTTCTAAAATTTCAAACTTATCAAGGGTTTCAAAAAGTTATGGGGCTTAGTACTAAGCGACCAAACATATTAGAGGTTTAGTGAAATTTAAGCTTTAAAAGGATTAAGAAGGGCCACATGGCAATCTTTCAACATGTAAGGCTAATATTATACCACCAATCTCTCTTTATATATAAAGAAAGGACAGGTATTGCATGTTTAGCAAATTTCAAAAAAATTGGGGGTTTAATATTAAAAAATTCAAACTTGTTAGAGGTTTAGTAAACATTACTCTTTAACAAATTAGGGACAGATATATAGCAATTTATTGAGATGTAAGGCTAATATTAAACAAATAATCTCTCTTTTATATGTAAAGAAAAGAAAATTAAAAATATAATTATGAAGAATTCTTTTAATTATGGATAGTTATGATTTCATATGATTCTAAACATTTTATTGTGGGTAGATTTAATTTGATTATTAAGATTTTTTTTTTGAATTATAGATAGTTATGATTTGTTTAGGATTCTAAAATATTTTATTATGGATAGATTTAATTTCATTATTAATATTTTTTAAATTATAGACAGTTATGAATTAATTAGGATTCTAAATATTTAATTATAAATATATTTAATTTGATGAGGAATCTTAGCCTAAAATTAGGTGTTTAAGATAAGGTGTCCACTTGTCAATTTTCCAACGCAATAGATGTCAATTTTGTACTCATTTAGGAGTGCCACCGATTTCTCTCTATCTATAAGAGGGATTTCATGGCTCCCATTATAATCCTGTGTTTAAATTACTTCAAACCCAATTATCTTTTAACCTCTGGAAACAAACCTTGGATATGAGTTCCTGGGTCGTTTTAATCCCCTTTCTTTGCCCTAGTTTCTTTAAAAAAACTTTGGTATCTGAGAGAGAAAACTACTAACTGAGGATAGAAATTTAATTGACGATATGTGATTAACGACTAACTGAACTCCACTTAACAATTTCGACCAACTAGCTATTAGAGAGAAAACTTTGAAATAATTACTAAGATTTTTATCGACTTAATAGCTAATTTCAAAACATTAAAGATGTAAAGGGCCATTACTGAAAAGACGCGTAACTGTAACTGAGAGCTGATGAGTGACGAAAGTGATTCTTGACCTTTTAATTGATTATGCTTGCACAACAGGGAATTTATTTTCATTACACATTGTTTTAAAAATTTGGAACAGGATATATGTAAATTAGAAATAGAAAAGAATTACAGCACACTTTCACTATTATTAGAAAGTATCCAATTTTTAATGAGTTTTTTAAGAAACTACAACACACTTTCACTATTATCTAGCAGTTCGTTCTCCATTTTAAAATGAAGTATGAAACTAATGTTTTTGGGATTAGTCCCAAAAAAAACTTAGGATCAACCTCCCTTTTATTTTATGGATTTAGCGTGAACACAGCTAGTAAATGTTTGTGTACCGTAATTTTTGAAGGTTCCTCTGATTCTTTGTGTTGAAAATTTAATAAGACCTCTGTTTATTCTGAATAAAGGAAGCTCATAATTTCACTCGCATCACAATTAAACTTTGAACTAGCAAACCCACAAGATATACGTGTGTTTTTTAAATGAGCAAATCAGTTTGATGATACTTAGGAGTTTTATTTTTGGTTTAGGGATGTAATGTCTAAGTCATTTGGTGAGGGATATGCTACACGCTCTGATGAGGAAGGGTTTGGAGGAATCTACTCCGAAAATCAGAAACTTGACAAAGATCGCAAGGAGATCAATGAAAACAGCCCTGGTATTTTCCCCATTAATTTTATTAATTTTATTTTTTCCAATAAAATTTAATACTTATTTTAAAATAATATCTCAAACATTTCATTTAAATTTGATCTCTTATTTTTGTTGTCAAAAGAGTTTGACAAGTACCAAGGGAGTGTGGTGAAGGAGAAGGAGAAAGGGAGGAACCTATCCAAGGATTCAGCATGCAGCTAGGATTCCCATGCTTAATTGAATAAAATTCCTTATTTAAGGAGATAATTATGAGACTCAGTCTCTTTTTTATCACCTTTTTTTTTGGGTTAAATAATGTGTTGTTATTTTATTTACAAGCCAGTAATTTTCTTTTGGCAGAAACTTTCAGGATATAGTTTGCGCTAAAAATTTGATTATTTACATGTTATTTCCATGATCCTGAACTTTATTTTCGTTGAAGCAACTTAAATAAGTAAAGCTGAGGAAGAATTTTGTCAAGATATACCCCACCAACCAACCCCCCCCCCCCCCCCCCCCCCCCGGCCTTATGGTGTACAAGTGAAAGAGCAGAACAACCAAAAAGAGAAGATGCAGAGAGGAGAACAATCTGGTATTGTATTCGGAAGCAATAAAACTAGAAATGGACAAGCTTATTAAATACAATGCTGAAGCAAGAACTGTATATTTGAAAGCGGGGGAAAAGAAAAAGAAAAAGAAAAGAAAATAATTATCTCTCCAAAATCAACAAATGATTTACATGTACAAAAGCAATGTCTCCATAATTCTCTGAATCAGGTCCATATTGCCCTCTTTGAGCCATTGCCGTCATCTTTTTGAGGTTGGAGTGGGCTCCTCCCACTTCCTAAAGGACTTGCAGGAGCAAGGGATGCTTCTTTGGGTGGTCTGTGCTCCTGCGGAAGGATAATTGTCATCAGATTTGGTTTTTTTTTAAAAGGATGAGATCAGATAAATTCCAGCATAAAATAATTTCTCTAACAACCTGAAAATGATGAAATCACGAGATAAAGAATAAACTTCCATCACACTTCTTCATGTTTTTTTATTAAAATTTTCAGAAACTCAAAATGTCATCGTGGATAGGTTTGTCGAATGGTCAAAAGAAAAAAATAGATCAGAATTTGCTTATATATATA
>JBAKGM010000365.1:21118299-21130227 GCA_037177215.1 Asparagus racemosus | reverse complement strand
AAGATTGCTATCTTTTTTTAGCAAATTTATATGAATTTAATACATATTTTTATCAATTATTATAATTAAATAATTTTAAAAATAGCCAAACACCTAGGCGCCGCCTAGCATACGCCTAGGCATCTAGGCGCTGGCTCAAACGCCTAGTCCGCCTAGCGCCTTCTGTAACATTGGTACAAATATTTTAAGTTGAACTGCTACAATTAAACTTCTATCTGATACAGAATTTTGTCAAACACTTTTTCGGATATTCTTGCAAGACTGAGTCTAAATTGGGGTCAGGTCGAATGGGGGCTTAGAAAGGGAGTTGGGGTGATGGGTTTGAGATATGGTGGGGACAGTGGGGGAGCCCCCGTGGGGGTGGGGAAGGGGTGGTGGAAGTAGAGAGAGTGAGAGAGAATGAAAAAGATGGGAGTAATTTGGGGATTTTAGTTTTTTTGGGTATATACAACATAAATACACTTACTACAGATACGTGGGTTTAAAAGTACTTGATTTTGGATGTTTTGAGTTTAAGAAGGAATTTAAAAACTAGTGTGGGTTTAAAAATAAAGCTGAGAAAAAATGGGTAACTTGAAGCAGGACAAATGCTGGGAATCCACAGCTCAACCATGGTGCGTATGTTTAGAGTTATACTGATAAAATTTGGTGTTTGTTACAATAAGATAAGAGTTTGTTACAATAAGATAAGAGGGTGATTGGTTTTGGTTAATGGGAGATAACAGTGAGATATAGGGTTATTTAAATATAATTAAGTTACAACAATCTAAATCAAATATATTCAGTTATAACAGAGGATAAGCCCAATTAAAAGCTAATCAGATCCTAGTGCCCAATTCCCCCCTCAAGCAAAGGGTGACATGGCCAGTCGAAGCTTGTCCCTATTGGAAGCGGCTTTGATGCAGAACGAAAGCGATTAGCTCTGAGTGTAGATCTAAATATGAAAACTGAAGAAAGAAAGATAAATTAGGGTTAGGCTGGTTTCACATGCAACATCTAACCAGATTTGACTTCACACCTGTTGGCTTCACGCCTTGGTACACATACTAGCAACACATACTAAACTTTCATAATATTTATTCTCAAATTTTCTCTCCTCTCCAAATGAAGAAGTAAATGGTTATTTATATAGATTAAAATCCTAATCAAATCAAACAAACACCTAACAAAATGATAACAAAAATCATAACTAAATATCCTAATAGATAAAACCAAATAACAATTCCTAACCAAATATCCTAACATCTCAACTAAAAAAAATTAAATCCTAAAAAAGTAAATAATCTACTCTTCAAGATGTCCTGCAATGCATCAAAGTTCCCCTCTTTATATTTGACATTCTCGTCGAAATTGCTAAAAAGGGGGCCGTAGGTTTCTTACGGTGTCATCACGAAAGGGTTTGGATCTTGCTTGGACACGAACTTTGAATTGCTGCATTGTCAATGTCGAAGCTGAAACGATGGATCTCTTCAGCTCTAATACCAAATGATGTGGATCGGAAGCGATTGTAGATCTAAATCTGAAACCTAAAGAAGAAAGAGCAAAAAGAAATGACAAATTAAGGTTAGGTTGGTTTCACAGGCAACCTAACCGGATTCACCTGTTGGTTCACACATTGGCACACATGCCTACTAGCAAGACATGCTAAACTTTCATAATCTTTATTCTCAAATTTTATCTTCCCCTCAAATGAAGAAATACATGGTTATTTATAGAATAAAATCCTAATAAGATCAAACAAATTCCGAACTAAAAGATAACAAAAATCATAACTAAATAAGTAAATATACTAACTAACAGATAAAACCAAATAACAATTTCTAACCAAATATCCTAACATCTCATCTAAAAAACTCAAATTCCAAAAAAACTAACTAATATGATCTGTAAGATGTCCTGCATCAAGCTTGGTCATTATGTCAGAAAGCCGGTCTTTTGTGGATGGAGAGGAAATAAACATGAAGATCACCACAAGCAACTTCATCACGCACAAAGTGAAAGGCTATTTCAAGATGTTTGGTGCTGAGCGTGAAACACGGATTTTCCGCAAGATAAGTTGCACCTATATTATCACACTAGAGAATCAGGGGAAAATAATGCCATGCTCAAAGAACAGTGACTAGAGCCATGAAATTTTTGTTGTTGTGTCGGCGAGGGATTTATACTCAGATTCCATCAAAAGGTAAGCAATAGTACATCGCTTCTTAGAGGACCATGGTATTAAGTTGTTTCCCATGAAAATTAAACCCCACCAGTTGATTTTCAAACGTCAATAGAATCGGCCCAGTCTGAATCGGCGAAGGCAGTAAGGGAAAATAGCATTAGAGCTTGGGAGAGACGACATGATATAGTCCCTTTGAGATAACAAAGAATATGTTTAACTGCGTTCCAACAATTTTCATCGGGGTTGTGCATGTACTGACAGACTTTGTTAACGACAAAGGCAAGGTCAGGTCTCGTGAGAGTGACACATTGAAGGGCGCCAACAATTTGCCAAAATTTTGTTGGATTAGAGATGTCATTGTGTGACAATTGAGTGGTCGAACATAGCGGAGTCAAGACTGGCTTTGCTGTGGACATACCCGTACATTGGAGGAGGTCATGTATGTATTGTTCTTGGGACGAAAGAATACCACTTGACCCTTTCAAAGCTTGAAGTCTGAGAAAGAATCCAACCTTGTCCAAGTCTTTCAGTGCAAACTCAGCACCAAGGGAAGAGGTCAAGGAGGCAATGGCTGCAATACTATTTCTTGTGACTAAAATGTTGTCAACATAAATTAACATTTAACATTAGAATCTCTATAGCACTTGAATTAAAGAGAAATAATGATGTATAGGTACAAGATGAAGTGAAGCCAAGATGAATTAGAAAATTGGACAGCCATTGAAACCATGCTCCCGGCGCTTGCTTGAGGCCATAGAGCGATTTGTGAACTTTGCTGACGACGGATGGATGGACGACTTCCTTGGATTCAAGTGGTTGTGACATATATACTTTCTCGGTAAGATATTCATATAAGAATGCATTATTCACATCTAGTTGTCTCACCGGCCAAGAGAGTGATATGGCAAGAGAAAGGAAAGCCGAAATGGTTGTTTTTACCACCGGACTGAATGTTTCGCCACAGTCGATGCCATGCTCTTGATAAAACCCTTTGACTACAAGTCGCACCTTGTATCGATCAAGGAGCCATCTGCTTTTTGCTTGATTTGAAACACCTATTTGCAACATACTACATTCATACAAAGCTTTGAAGGAACCAACAACCAAGTGCCTTTTTTTATATGAGCAGCGACCTTATCCGCCATTGCTGGCTGCCATACGCGATGTTTGTTGGCGAATGATAAGCATGTGGGTTCTGTATGAAGGGTGAGTCATGAATGATGAGGTCAGCTTAAGGGTTTGGTTGAGATTTCATGTGCGACAAGATCATGTGGTGGGTGCGGGTAGGTGAAGGAGGTGAGCGTTGTTGTGCGACAATGGGTCCCAGATCAACAACAAGGTTAGAAGCTTGCAGTGAGCTTATTGTTTTAGTGGTGTTGGAAGTGTAACAAAGGAGATGTGGCAGGTGGCACCAAGCGACCAGAGGCTGATGTACTTGGTGAATCAGGTGGAGGTTGAGTTTGTGTTGATGATGACGAGGATTGGACCTGAACACTAGTTGTAGGGGAGTCACTATCAGGAGCAGGAGATGTGGGAATATGAGATTAAACTGATAGTCATGGTTGAGAAGGAGTTTTAGGTACCGATTTTAGTGGGGCACCTAATGTGGAGGGTCCAGAGAATGGGAATGAGAATTCATCGAAGCGCACATGACGCGCGACGTACATTTGCTTAGATTGTGTAGATCTAGACACCAATACCCATGATGAGAAGGACTCTAACCTAGAAATACACAGTCTGCAGAATGATAATCCATTTTGTGACAATTAAAATGATGAAGAAGATAGTATAAACACCCAAATACCTTGAGAAGATGATTATCTGGAGGATGTTGAAAGAGACATTCATAAGGAGACTTGTTTTGTAAGCCTACATAGGGTAATCGATTTATGAGAAAGACTGTTGTTTAGAAGGCAAAATACCAAAAATGTTGAGGCATAAGAGCATGAGTGAGTAGAACGAGGCCAGTTACAATGATATGTTTATGTCGTCGCTCAACTATCCCGTTTTGCTTGTGCGTATGTGGGCATGCGATACCATACATAATACCAATTGATTCGAAAAGTGTTTAATTTTCTTTATTCCCCTCCCCAATCAGTTTGAATATGTTTAATTTTACTATTGAATTGCCGCTCTACAATGGTTTGGAATTTGATGAAATGTCAAAAACTTCAGACTTTTTATTCACTGGATATAACCAGATAAATTTAGATAAAGCATCAACAAAAATTACAAAGAACCTATGACCATCACTAGAATGAACTGGGGCTGGGCCCCATGCATCGCTATAAACTAAATCCAAAACTGAAGTACCGCGATGGTGTGTCGCTGGCAATGAGAGTCTTGATGATTTTCCCAACTGACAAGCATGACACAGATTATTGAAAGCCTTGGACTTACAAAGAGGTTTATTTTGACTAATTATTTTCTGAAGGAGATGAGTGTGAGGGTGACCGAGGTGCCTATGCCAACACATTGATGACACTTTGGTTGTGACATTTGCGGAAGGAGAGGATGACACAGATGGAGGAAAGGAGATGGAGTACAAGCCTTGGTCACTTGGTCTACTAAGAAGAGCCCTCTACGAAATACAGTCTTTCACATAAAAGCAAGATGGGTGAAATTCAAAATAAATATTG
This sequence comes from Asparagus racemosus, assembly GCA_037177215.1. NCBI lineage: Eukaryota > Viridiplantae > Streptophyta > Magnoliopsida > Asparagales > Asparagaceae > Asparagus > Asparagus racemosus. The sequence continues at coordinate 21,125,424 of JBAKGM010000365.1, read as the reverse complement.
TTATCAGAGGCAAATATGAAAACAGATAATAATGGTTTATTAATGGAAGGAACATGCAGTATATTATTCATGTGAAAAAAAGAGAAGGAGATTGAAGAGAAGTGGAACCTGTATTGATGGGAAGAAACTTACCATAGCCGAAAAGAAGAGAATTGTTGCCTCGATACTCCTCTGAGCAACTCAATGAAGACATGTCTTGGGTTACGTGCTGAGTGGCCCCAGTATCCAGGAACCATGTGTAGGACTGGTTGTGTGGCTGATGAGAGAAAGTTGATATATGATGGACAGATGGAGTAGTGTGGTTGTAACGCTGGTAGCAAGTAGCGGCACAATGAAAACTACCATTACAAATTTGACATCGAGCTCGCTGATCTCCATTGTTGCTATTGTTGAAATGGTAAAACTGATTTTTGAACCCATCTGAGAAGAAGCAATGGTTGCCACGACCTCTACCACCCTTGTTATTTCTACCATGCTCACGGTATGAGTGCGTGAACATGTCAACCAGGGTGATTATCACAAGTGCCATTATGGCACTGCGAGAGGTTGGCGGTTGAAGAGGGAGTGGGATCTGAGGCCAGTATGAGATTGAGGTTGGCGATGGAATCAGCATGAAAAAATTCATGACTTAGGAGCAAGCTATGTAATTCGGAGAAGGAAACTGGTTCTGATCTCGCAGCAAGCATTAGGACAATGTCACGAAAGTCAGATCAGAATCCCTTGAACAAGTAGATGTTGAACTCAACAAGGGAAAGTGGGCGTCCTCCAGGGGCAAGTTCATTGGCTAAGGCTTCGCCTTAAGAAGGTAATCTGAGACAGGTGTCCCGCCTTGTTTGAGATTCTGGAGGGTCACATGGACGTTCAAGATGCTCGTGTTGGAGGCAGAGGTGTAAGCCTTTTCAAGAGTAACCCAAAGTTCACAAGTCAGTCGCTTCAATGATGAGAAGAATGATCTCCTCAGATAGGGAGGAGATAAGGATGCTGAGGAGCTTTTAATCTTGTCTCACTCATGCACCGTTTGCAGGATTGTCTTTGGGTTCAGAGGTGCCTTCAGCGGGAAGTTTTGATGGAGCACATGGTAGTGAATCGTCGACGTACTTGATGAGAGCTTCACCACGAAGTAAGGGAAGGGTCTGAATCCTCTAGTAAAGGTAGTTTTTTTAGTGTGAGCTTGAGGAAGATGTACTGATGAGCATGAGTGAGATTAGGGGTGGCGGACAGCAAAGGAGAGGGTGTAGTTGTGAGGTTCAGTCATGGGTAAAAGGAAAAGGGAAAAAAAATGCAAAAAGAGAAGCAGGAGAAGTTGGCTCTGATACCAACGTGAATCAGGACAAATGCTGGGAATCCACACCTCAACCATGGTGTGTATGTTCGGAGTTATACTAATAACATTTAGCGTTTGTTACAATGAGACAAGAGGGTGATTGGTTTGGGTTACTGGGAGATAACAGTGAGATACAGAGTTATCTAAAGATAATTAAGTTACAGCAAGCTAAATCAAATATATTCAGTTATAACAGAGGATAAGCCCAATCAGAAGCTATCCTAGTGCTCAATAGGGTATAAAAACAAAAACCAAAGCAGATTTTGCCACTTTCAATCAGTATGAAATTATTTCAAGTTTACATTTTTCAAACAATCCATCCTAAGCATACAATGGTTGACTAGTCACGACAAAAATTAAAATTTCAATAGCCTAAAAATTTAGATTTTATGATAAATGGAGAAATTCCAATTCCTGATGCAGGAGCCTGAGGCTGAAAAACTTAAGCATTCCCCTTGGTTTCAATACATAGAATGTTTTCAGTACAAACAATTAGAATCCAACATGGTTAAAGTAGTTGCATCAACAGACCAGTCACTTGCATCCATGAGACCAATTGCATAAACACAATACAAAAGTAAACCAAGATTAAAGGAAGATACATGCGGCAGGATAATTAATCTAACAGAAACAGACCTACATAACCATAAAGAAATAAAATAATAAAATAAAGGGAATATATTCTTGTAGGGAACAAATCTTTATCTGTTCATGATGCCCAGGTGAAAGAACGTTAGTGTATACTAGCTAAATTACATCCAAAAACATGTACATTACACACAGAACAAACACATCACTGCCAAGCAACCAAACAACAAATTCAATCTAAATTAACAGACATGCATTTTTTTTTGGGGTGGGGGGGGGGGTTTCAGAGAGAGAGGGTTACACTTACATGAGCTCCAGCAGATATGTGAAGATATAGAGGCTTCTCACTACCAGGTAACACATTTGGTGGCTGGTACTTGCCCCTATAAACTCCAACATATAAGGCTAGAATCAAGGAATGCCTATTTACTATTAAAAGTATATGGAAATAAATGTACCTAGTTATGACAACAGCTCCAGTGTATCTCTGAATCTGCAAAAATTAAAGTCTGTCATGTCATGACCAAAACAGATGAGTTTGTCAAATTGAATATTTACTTCAGATTTTGACTCCTTCATTCACCTCTTCTTGAGTTTGACGCTTTGTGAGCCTGTAGCGGATGGTAGGTTCTGCATCGTTTATTACAATTTCCCGTGCTATTAATTCATCTGAAATTTTTGGCTGCAAAATGGAAAAAGTAGTAGATTGGTTGTGGAAGATGAAAGGAATTGCAGTAGCATGACCCACGAGTGGCTCAAAAAACATGCTGCATGTTTCAGCTTATCTATACTACTCTATAAAAAACATTGTGGGGGTATGCAAATGTGGAGGAATGGATCATCATTCCTCCAATTTCTTAAAAAAATAGAAAGCCATTTTAGTAAAAGGCAAGGATAAATTGGTCATTTGTTAACATCATTTATTGTGTGAGTTCCATCTCTCTAGAAAGTTCTATTACTTTCATCCCCCTATCTTCTTCTCATTTATTGTCAGTTCCATCTTCCTCTTCTCAAATTTAAAACTTCATGCACAACCCTTTCAAAAATCATGTAATTAAAAAAAAATGCAACACAATGTAAACTACATATGTATAGAGACATTTTTTAAATGAGCGCCTTATTTAACATGTATATAATATAGATTGGCTGAATTTTCTTATGTATAATTGTTTTTGTTTTGCTAGAATCTAAAATTAATATATCCTCGTGTCATAATCTAGAAACTAAAAAAGTTAGAAAATAAATAAAAATAAATATTATTTTATTTAGATCCACTAATGCTCAATAAAACTATTATATGAATTTTAAGGTCAATTTCATTCCTCTTATTAAAATAAAGGATACAATAGCAACTTTTTAGATGTAGAAAAGACATACATACTTTTCAAAAGATTCTTAATATTTTGATTGTGCATTATACACATGCATTTTTTAATAGAAATCCTATAAATACACATAAGTAGCATGTAAGATTTAGATAGAAATTTACACTTGCATTTGCACGTGCCAATATGCTAGTATATAAAATAATGTTCTCATACCTAAAAGAAATATGTAATAAATAAATGAAAACATTCTTAATTACTCATCACAGGTGGCTATATAATACTATTTCCTGTAGATTTTATGCTGCAAAACTGCAGAGTAAGATAAAGGAAACAGATAAAGAAATTTATGACCAAAACTCACCTGAGATATTTTCTGGATTGTTGCATCAGAATTCTGAGAGATGGAAGACGATTGGAGTAATAAAGAAACAGTGGCAGAATTTGCTGGAACTGAATTTGATATAACAGAACTGGGAAGTGGAACAGTTTCCGGTAAAGGTACCCCAACAATGCCACACGTACTTATGGGAAAAGATCCAGCAACGGATATTCCAGCAGATATCAAAGATTCTGCCGGTTGATCCCACTTTCTCTTTTTCCTGTTAGAAAAGATCACAAATCTTTATCAATACAAATGCTTAGACGAGGAGTTCATATAACAAATCCATACTTATGTGTGAAGCATTCAGGGATGCAGTTAATGACTCATAGCCATCAAAACCTATACATCCTAACGTAATCACTTGGAGCTTAAGCAAACAAGAGTTCAGTCCTCAAAAAATATAAAATTCAAACCCTATTGTTTATGTGGTTAAAACTGACATTGCGGTATGTACATAGAAAAAGAGGGCCCTTAACCAAGCCAAATGGAGGAACTATAAAGGCATCATTATTATTATTTCTCTATTGAATCAGCAACTATAAGTTCATAACTTCAATGGGAAATGTGAACTCAAGATCTACATACACTGATACACCAAATTCAATAGCCAAACATAAGCCGAGAAAGACCTTTTTTGCTCTGCTCTTCTAGCTTAAATGCAAAAAAGTAACTGCCAATAGTAAATATATCATCTTTACTTCATACTAGACTTTGATCTAATTTTGAAGAAATTGCTCCTCAACTGCATGAGGTTGAAGCGCATAACTACAGAATAAGTTTTTCTATTGCCAACTAACCTTCAGCATTCTATGAGAAGCCCCTGTTTGCATTTTTTGTTTCCTTGGCCAGAAGTTTAGCACCGAAACATTAGACTTCTGCGAAACTTTATCAAGGTGTCTGTTGTGTATGAATACATACTTACTTTCTTCCGTGACTTTTTTCTAAATGAAGTAATAATGAATCTCCATCCTCAGTATCCAACATTACTTTCTTTGACAAAGCCTCTTCATTCGGGAGAAGTAAAGATCTAAGCCAACACATGTCAGCTCTTGAGGCAACTAGCTCATCTACATGTCAATCTAAATAATTCTTAAAACTAGTCTATTGGAAAGAGCTTTTTGCAGTAAACATATAATGATAATAATATACGTTGCATATCTTTGTATACAAGACCTTTTTTTTAAAGTGTTTATATTTTATCTACTATTTCTATAAATAATCAGAGGTATCATATGAAGACACATTTTATGTCTCTGGACAACTTGCTAAGAAAGGTTTTTTATTTGTAGAAATATGACCAAGTAGCGATAATTAATAAATAAATACTAGGTATGGTGAGGGGTTGACAAAGAAACAAGGAGGGAGACTAAACAAATTAAGCCAAAAACTCAGCAATAAAGATGGATGGTTGGTTAAAACTTATCGGTGCCTCCTATTTCAGCCATCATTCTTCTTCTTCGTAGTGATGCTTAATTCAGGGACCAACCACCTGTGACTTCAAAATTTGCTTGACAACCTTGGTTGCCAGAAGAACAGAAATAGAAATACGGACGCTTTAGGCACCTAAAAATTGTTTATTGGATAAAGACACACGCGTGACATGCGAAGAAAGTTTTTGCAACCTTACTTCATAGGTAAGGTGGCAAAATACCATCGGAAGTTACAGTCCCAAATCCCAACCACCATTCTTGACAAAACCAAGTGCAATTACATAATGTGCTTTCTTCTTAAAAAGTACCTAAATGGAGAAAATACCATAGGAAATTGCAGTCCCATCTCGACGATAAATTTAGGAGCCCAGGAAGTCATAAGGCCTCCCTCTCTCTCTAACTACATTAACTTAAATCACATGGCAAAGGATAGATATGGATATATATATTAATATCAAAGTTATGCTTGGGAACTGAGCACAATTTTGACGACCAAATCCCTTGGTAACAACAATTATGAGAGCATCAAAGACTGTTAACTAAGATGAACAAATCTCTGCCTTAAGAGACACAAATTTTTCTAAAACCCAAAGAAATTGGACAATAGTAGGATCCACATCACAAAATCCCCAGATAAAGAATTCCGGCGAAAATTAAAAGCTCACAAACAAGCTTAGGGTTAGGGCATCAAAATAACTACCTTCGCCTCGTCGAGGTGGCTGCCGCCGCCGTTGACTCTGGGGCAGGCTTCGGATCCCTTTCTTGGGTCATACCTTGATCCGGCAAGAGCAGGAGGAACGATGTTGCTGGTCGAAAGGGTCTCTCTTTCCGGTGTGGAAATTATTTATCGATGTTAGAACAACGAGTTGGGGTGTGTAATTTAATGAAGAAATACTTTTTGAGGGATGTTGGATGTAAATGTTCCCGAAATGACGTTACGCGATCAGGGCCGTTGATTTCTGACTTGGGACCAGATGACGAACGATGGTCTCCCACGCAATGTAGTGGTCCAGCTCCAGGCAGCCCATCGAATAGGAACACCTTGCCCTCTGGCTCATCATGTAGGCCCGTAGCCGACCCACTAAGCCCACATCGACCGACCTCCGGCCCAATGCCTACCATACAAGTGCCTTCTATGTGGGAGAGGGTTTGCATGCTACCAAGCTCTTGGAGGGCATAAAGCAAGCCATCAAAAGATTCCGGAATCTTCCGAGGATTGAGGATTGTCGGCAGATAAAAACGTAAGTCCGGATTGCGACAGAAAGAGGGGTCATCAGTGTACAATTTGTTTGAAGATATTTGCATCGGGGTAAGCGTTGGGAGGACATAAGAGGTGTCATTATGAAGATGGCGTTGAAGGTGGTGGTCGTGCTCCGGCAATGTCAAGTTCGGCGTGTAAGGGGTTTGATTTGAATTTGCCGGCAATGGAGAAGGAGGAGGAGGAAGTGAACAAAATTTCAAAATAAACCCATTTATAAAATTTTTTTAAAAAATCGACTCATTCCCGTTTTAATTTCAAAAACCGACCCAGTTTCTCGCCACGCCGGATTTGTGGCGAGAAAGTGGGTCGTTACTCGTTAGCGGTAAACAGTGGTTCCTAATTAGTGGGGGTTCGGAACCCCGACTAATTAGGGCCGCTTACCTTCGTGGCTGTTTACATAAAAGTCGGGGTTTATAACCCCGACTATTTCGCAGAAGCCGTTCCCGGGAGCTAGTGCAAAATAGTCGGGGTTAAGAACCCTGACTATTGGACAGAAACCCCCAGAGATAGACTTCCAAAATAGTCGGGTTTTAGAACCTCGACTAATTGCTGCTAAGTTTTTAAATAGTCAGGGTTTAGAACCCCGACTATTTGTGGCCTGGTCCCCACACCTATATAAGAGTTCGACTCTCCACTCCCAAAACCTATTCACCTACTCCGCCTCTCTCTCGTCCAGCCGACCTCCAAGCTCCATTTTTTTCATTTTTTTACTTGAAATTCTTAGAATAAGTTCGTCTAAGATCCCTAGGTATTTTCTTCCTTCTCTCCTTCTCGTTCTCTCCGATTTTATCATGTAATAAGCTAGGGTTTTT
>JBAKGM010000365.1:21095109-21113239 GCA_037177215.1 Asparagus racemosus | reverse complement strand
ACGCCCGTTTAAATGGGTCGTCGGATGACCCGGTCGACCTCGTCATTTCACCGGCGTGCGATTGGGGAATTTGTTGATGACGTTGCTTTGATGGGTTGTCGGGTGAGCTACTCATTCACTTGAGTCTTATTCAGGGTTTAGAGGCATTTTTTGATGCCTACAAAATCTAAATAAAAATTCAATAAAATCCTATTTTTGGTGTACTGATGCAAGACTCTTAAGCCATGTTTGTTTTTCAAGTTCAGACTAGGGAGTAGTACTGGGACTGTATAGTCTTGGGACTATTTTAGTCCAATCCAATGTTTGTTTTCATATGGACTAAGATTCGGACTAACTTAAAAGAGTCCTCTCTGATTTTTTTTTAAGGAGGATTATGACTATTCAGACTAATATCATAATCCAAATGACGTTTTTTGCTTCAAGGCTACTAATATTGCATCTATTTGGAAAACCAAAAAAATGAATATAAAAAATGTTGGCACGGTCTTGTCTACAAAATAGACAGACTCGCTAGACTAGCAGGCTTATGTACTAGAAAGTATACTATACATCATCATTTAAATTAAATGTAGAATAGATGTCAATATAAAACTAGTAATCTATATATAGAAATTCAAAGACAAGAACCACTCCCGATCCATTTAGCTTTCACAGTAGTGAACATAAAGTTTGGAAGAATGAACAACCTGCCAACATTTTGTAAATTATAATGCATATGTACTTATCTGATTATAGTTTAGAGCTACATATCAATATTTCAATGATTATGCATAGAATGTTTTCTAACGGTCGCATTGGTTATCTATCTATGAAATATAGTTCAAACTCAAAAGTAAAAAACGATGAGCTTTTTCTCGACATTGTTAACCATGAATGCTATCTTTCGAAAAGAATATCGCGAAAATAAATAGCTACCAAGAAATAAAAGTCACCTAATTAGAAGCTTTTTCTCGACATTGTTAACCATGAATGCTATCTTTCGAAAAGAATATCGCGAAAATAAATAGCTACCAAGAACTAAAAGTCACCTAATTAGAAGCCGCAGGAAATAATTGATGTAGTAGAAAAAGTCTCGCCAAAAAATGTGGTAGAATACAAAATAGGAGGAATTAAGAAAGGATATGGGTGTTTTTGTCTAAAAAATCTTAATCCCTCTAAATAATTAATACCCAGATGGTAAAGGTGAGGATAGGGGTGGGTTTAGTTTAGCCCCTTTTTGGGTATTAAGTAGTCCATACTCACAAATAGTCCGGTCCCAATGAAAAAACAAATGTAGGCTAAAAAGGTTGGTCGAGAAACAAACATGGCCGTGGAACTCTCTTTAACTTTCATATCCTAAAATTTAGGAAATAGAGAGCTAAGTACTCGGTTTCATAATTACTTCAAATGCCATTGGTACTCCAAAAAGATGTATTGGCTACGGTAGCTGTTGGCAAAAAATAATTCAAATTCCCCTCATTTCTTGCAGTCAGATTCACACGGTTGAGTGCTGCCAATCTCAGCTCTTGGCCCACGCTTCTCTTCATATATCCATCTCCTTTGGTCCTCAGGTCAATGGACCTCGTCCAAATCGAAAAAAATGTCTTTTTTAATTATGTTGGTAGCAAATGAAGTAAGAAAGAAAAGCTCTGAAGATGAGCTTGAGAATGAAATAAGAGGAGGAAAAGGGAAGGGAAATGCTAAAGAGTAACAGAGGTAAGAAGCGAAAACGTAGAGTCTGAGTTGTTCTTGTTCTGTTCTTTCATGTTATTGGCCTTATTCTATCTTATTTGTTTTTGAACTTCGGATGAATCCCAAATTCCGAGCACCAGGTTCTATTCTTGGTTGCATCAGCAATCAATAAGATCTTACTAAAAGGAAAATAATATCATTCACAAAAATAAGCAGTTCTTGCTCCAATTCCCTGGAAATAATATCATAATTCAATTGAATAGCATGCAACATAACACAATGTGACATGACCCTTCAAGTGTTATGATTTCTAGTTTTGCACATTACATTCAGTTTCAACGTAATTTCCATAATAAATGCAACGAATTCTATTGAACACATCTTATGCTAAAAATTCTATATTTCGCTCCTTTGCTCGCCTGGATACCTGTTTCGTATTTATTTTTGAGGTCTCATACTTCATTGTCTTGATGTTGATTCCAATTGCAAAACGCTGTAAAAGTAAGAGACTTTGTTAGACAAATATTTAACTGGATGAAGAGAAAGTAATGACAATGAATGACATAGATCATTTAATTACCTTCCAAAGAGCTTATTTGGGTTCGAAGCAGCTCTTTGTCCATATTATCAGGACAAGAGTCTTTTTCCACCCTTGGATCTGTAAAAGCTCACACCTACAATATTTTGACGGCCGTTAATTAGGTTTATATCGGATTTTTTTATATTCCTTAAAATACTTCTTTTACACTTATTGTACACTGTTATATAAATTAATACACCTTTGATGAAAGTGTGGTGTAAGGAGAGAAACTCAGAGGAGAGATGATTTTGAATAGTTTTTCATTTTACTATACAACTGCATTTAGTGTTATTTTCCTTCAATAAGCATCAGCTGTGGTTATAATATTTTTTGAAGCAATGTTAATAAAAGAAGTGTAAACGATAATTGATTGTGTAGACTATTTTAGAAGAAAAATAAGGGAAGAAGTTACACAACCTAATTCTGTAATAAAATTGTAATAGAGCGTATGATATAGATAACATAAGAAGTTGAAAATTTAATTAGAGATAAAATAACATATGCTTTAAACAACAAAAGATATATTTCTTTGAAGAAGACTTATATAAAAAAAAAAAATCTCCCCTGTATAATGATCCTCATCTTTTTTTTTTCCTAAAACAACAAAATTCACAGACTTTTTAATACTAGATCATACATGATACATTAATATAATTTTTAAAATTGATAATTTTTTAGGATTGCTTATTTCTATAAATTGATTTCTTTAGGCATTAAAAACTAAAAGTTCTAAAAGGGAATATTAATAAAATTTATCAATAAAATTAAACTATTTTTACAACCAAAAATAAAGAAATATTAATGAAAATTGAGTTACTAAATTATTATTTACCTGGTGGATCTCGTAAGAAATTATTTTTTAATGGGATCGGCTCTTCATCCTCAATGTTGAACTTCGCCTGAAGTATGATGATGCCACCATCAACTACGTAGTCTTTCTTCTTCCTACTCTTATGATTCATTGGGCTCAGTATATTGATATGTACATTTTCGCTCATCCTTGATTAGTTTATAGACCTTGAAATGAGTATGTAAAGAAAGTAGTAAATATATCTTTAAGCATTCCCATTATCATTTTCATTGTTCCAATGTACCTACTTTATTTACCTAAACGTGCATGTACTGTAGTTTTGGATGCATATTCTCATAATCTCGCCGTATCTTCGAAATCTTTTTATGGGAATAGTATAGATTTTGATGCATGCATTTGAATTATATAACTCATTGTTCTTCATGTACTAATATCTAAAGGGAAGCGGCCATGCCAAAATATACTTTCTTCTAAACCCTTAGTGCTGCAATTCTGATTTATTGTCTTTATTTTTAAGCAAAAACAAGGGAAAATCTCCCATTCATTTCACGATCACAGAGATATGGAAAATTATCTCTAGAACTATGCAAGCCTAGGGGGGGGGGGGAGGATGAATAGAATTGCTATAGTTTTTCGACAAGACTCAAAAAATACAGTGGAAATATAATAAGTGAAGAACAAAAAATAACACGGGAACACACGAGATTTTCATAGTGGTTCGATTCAAAATCCAATATCCACTCTTTGTTCTCGCGAAGAGCCTACCTCACTATGACCAGAGTTTACCTGAATCACAACCTGATTCAGTAGGCTTCAAAGACCGCACTCTAGAATCTACCCAAAATCTGTCATCTTACCTAACTCTTCATAATGACCAGAAGAAACCTAACCCTATCCATCCAAAACCTAAATTACCACGACTTAAGTATGCCATCAAACATACAAGTCTGACATACAATCAACCAAAACAATTAAAGTGTAAAAAGAACAATCTTATATCCCTTTATCAAACCGTTCTTCAAATCAATAAAGATGAAGATCTGTAAAGAAGCGGTATAGCGATGTAAGCGTAGGGCACTCCTTCTTGCTAAATCAAACTCACATGAAAAGCATGCTGAGAAGAAGCTGAATGAATGTAAGCGTAGGGCACTCCTTCTCGCTAAATCAAACTCCAATAAAAAGCACGCTGAGAAGAAGTTGAACAATACTCAGGGGATTTTATCAACTCTCTCTCAAACCCTAGAATAAATATTTCTCCTTTTGTGTATTTGCCTCCTCTTTCTTTTCTGAATTATGATCTCCAACTCCCCTTAAATAGACCTTGATAGGATAGGAAAGAACTATCCAAATCTGAGTTCAAATAGGAGATCAAAAGAATTGACGAATGACTGAAATTAAATCCTAAAAACTACCAAATTTAGTCAAAACCATAGATGGTAGATTACAACCATCGATGGTCCTTTGGTGACCATCGAAGGTTCCACTACAGCCATTGATGATGCTGATTCTAGTTTCTTGATTTCTTCGATTGTCTCTTGTAACCATCGATGGTTCCCTACCATTGATGGTGATGATTCTGGTTTTTTAATTTCTTCATTGTCTCTTATGACCATCGATGAGTCACTATAGACCATTGATGGTGCCAACTCCTATTTTTGTTTTTCTCCGAATGGCTCCTGTAACCATCGATGAAATGCTTGACCATCGATGATTGCCTCTTAGCCATCGATGGTTCGAACGCTGAAATCAACGTTCATGTTGATTTTGCATCGTTTCAAATCGCATCTTGCTCGTATCTATTTATACCTAAAATATATCATCTCACAAAACATATCAGTAGTAAATGAGAGTTTGTTATTACTTAAACAAGAGATATTGTACAAACAATATTCTAACAATCTCATACGAACAGCCTCTAACAATCCCCCCCTTTTGATAATAACAAAACTCAAAATTTAAAATACAGAATGTAAAATATGGTGAGATATATATTCAGTACAAAATAAGCAAAAAACACATTCGTGCAAAAGATATATGATATGTAAAGCTCCCCCACCAAATATGCATACATGAAAGTATTAAATGTGTATAGGTTTTCTAAAAACTCCTCCTGAAATAAAGCATAGAGTGCTAAAAATATTGTCAAATCTAAAAATCAATCATGAAATCAATTTGAAAAACTTTTATAAAACACGAACACTCGTGAAAACCCATTTTGTTATTAACAAAAGAAAAAACATGCCTAGGATATACAATATACTTGAGAATTCAAATAAAAATTATTCAAAGGTGAAAGGAGGAGAAATATATACTGGTCCGCAAATAAATTTTGTGAAAAATAGCATAGGATATGCACATATAATTCAAAACATATGAATCACGATTATAAGTCATATTAAAATTCAAACACAAACTATGAAGATATCAATGAATTGTTTGTAAAATCAACAATAAAAGTAATTATATTAGTTCATAAAACAAATTCAGATATATCGTATCTAGTCTGAGCCTTTTTTTAAATACACAACCTTAATTATCTCATTCCTTAGAAAAGATCTAAAATCTTGATCTATCACCTCAACCATAGAGGGATTTTTAATAGGAAGAACGATAGTGTTTGGAGGACAATAAACATCATCTCTAAATATGGAAAAAAAAAATTTAGCATAGGATGGATACCCATGAAATATGGCACATTTATATTCATGAGTGTGGATCTTTAGACTATCTTTTATCAAATACACTCATTTTTTTAATGGATTTATAGAGTATGGATCTTTGATAATCTTTTTCTTGAGTACACTCTTTTTCTTGATATTTTATAGTACATATGTACTTTGTACACGTATAGAAATTTTGGTGCTGTACTCAAGTATAGAATAAACTCAAACTTTTTGATATATAAAAAAATATTTTATGAACAACATATAAAAATATTTATTCTTATTTTACAATACCAAACATGATAAACATAATACTAAGGTGTGAAAAATAAAATGAAACATATCGTGAATCATTGTGTTTATCAATCAAGTATGTATAAGTTTTGTGTGCACATATAGCATATATAGATGTTTGAAATATGTGAACCAATATGATAAACTCATGTATATATACTAACAGATAACCTTGTCTAAATATATCTTGTAAAAGCATATATATAGGCATGTCCAAATTTTTTATTAAAAAATAAAAAGAAAGAAAAAATATATTTTGTTTTGATTTTTCATAAGAAAACAAAAGAAAGAAAGGGAAATTTTTTTTTGAGATATAAAAAGAACCAAAAAAGAAAAAAAGAAAAATCAAATAAAATCAAAACATCAAAAAATTTTGTACATACAACAGGTTTGGTTAACATGCATAATGGTACTAACTAAAACAGATAAGCAATAACAACGAGTAAGTTAAGAGTCCAATAAGTTAACAGTCCAAAGTATCCCATGCATCATCTAAAAGTATACATACAACAAGTAAGGGTTATAGAATATAACTGAAACTTACTCTTATGAGAAGATAATATAAAACATATATCAAATCTATATCTCTACATATCTATGTAGATCAAGGATTATATTTTGAAAATATGAATATGCAAGCAATCACCGTGTGGTGCCTCAATCCTCGGTCAACCTGCAAACCTGTAGAAAGGCAAATAAGTATAACCTAGGTATCTACATAGGCAAGCATTGGTTAGCAGTAAGACCTTTCAGTACCCATTTGAGTTTTGATCCTATATCTCATATCACAGCTCATAGAAATATGTCTAATTTTTCCACATAATGAGTGTATAGAATGATAAGTTCCATTAAGAATAGGATCAAAACAACCAAGATTATTTTTTTTACAAAAAAAAAGTTGAAACTTTTTATGTTATTTAGAATATGAATAACTAAGTCTAGGTTTTAGCTTTTACAAATTGTTGATTAGAAAGGACCATGTTAAGACCTTTTGAGCCCAATAAAAAAATCTTTACAGCTTTTTCCAAATCACTGTTTTTGGATTAGTTGTTCATTTTTAGAAATAATAGTAGTACATTGAGTTTCAATTATTTGTTCAGAAAATAGCTCACAAAATAACTCATTTACCTTGGAAATAAGTTTTTCCTTTTCACATTGATTGTTTTCAAGTTGCTTAGATAAACAAGAGATTTGGTGATATCATGATATGAATTATCTGAATTCAAAATTGAAGAAGAAAATTCCACTTCTTTGACAAAAGCTTATTTTCTTTCTTTCATCCTTTTTGTTAGTTCATACTTTTCAGCAATTTCCTCAAGATGAACCAACATCTCCTTATATTTAGAATATAAATCATCATATGAAGGATATACCTGTTCATCTGAACTTTCACTATCAGAGCTAGTCAAAATACTTTGATCTGAATTTGAAATTGAAGCTTTCCCCCATGAGACATAAGCGAGCTCTTTTGTCAGAGCTAATCTCTGAGTCCTCCCAAGTTGTCCTTTTGAAACTTTTGTCCTTCCTTTTATAATCCTTTTTATTCAGTGGGCAGTTCTTCTTCTGGTGGTCAGGTTTCCTGCATCGAAAACATATTAATTCAGTATATATAATCACTAGAATTTATTTATTTCCCTTGCTTCTATAGTAATCTCATTTGTCTTGCAGGAAATTTTGACCACCCTTTGACTTGAGGAAGGCCTTGTACCCTTTAATAATTTGAACAACTTGGCTATATTCTTCCTAAAAATTGAGCTCGGCTTTTTCTTCTTCTTAGGCTAGATTTTTCCTTATTTGCTTTTAAGGCCAATGACTTATTCTTTGTATCTTCTTCTGAGACGTCTTCTCTCTCTCTTTTAGACCAACTTCATATGTGATAAAGATTAGAGAAAATTTGAAGTTCTTCGAGAGCCATTATCATAGATTCCCAATCTCGTGATAGAGAACAGAGTACTTTTCTGCACAGTTCTTTATTTTTGCACTCCTTCCGTAAAGCTTTAGACTTGCTCACAATATCGGTGAATTGTGTGAACATGTCCTTTATGCTCCCCGAGGCCTTCATCTTGAAGTTTTCATATTTGCTCACAAGCATTGTAAGCTCTTTCTACTTTACCTACGAAGTTCCCTCATGAGAAGCTTTCAATGCCTTCCAAATTTCCTATGTAGTAGTACAATTCG
The DNA here is from genome assembly GCA_037177215.1 of Asparagus racemosus. Taxonomy (NCBI): domain Eukaryota; kingdom Viridiplantae; phylum Streptophyta; class Magnoliopsida; order Asparagales; family Asparagaceae; genus Asparagus; species Asparagus racemosus. The sequence goes on along the minus strand of JBAKGM010000365.1, from coordinate 21,105,042 downwards.
AAACACCGTTAAATTCTTCAATAGAAATAGAGTAATATAAAGCATTCATATCATTCAAATTATAAGAAAAAGTCTTTTTGTGTTGAGGAGTCCATATATCCATAGGAATTTCAGTAATATCTCTTTCTTTATCTTAGTAAAATTATGATACACGTGTTTGGCACACTCCTAAATATCAAAATCAGTAGATAATAAAAAGATTTTTATGCGTACTTTCCAATATGTGTAATTGATGCAATCAAAACGTGGGCGATGGTTGATGGCGTGTCCTTTAGAAAATGTCAAAGCGGTGGTAAGGCTTGACATATCTACCCAAGGTTGTGATACCTAACTATGATAACGAGGCTCTGATACTGCTTATTAAAATTGGGATGCAAGACTAGAGGGATGGTGAATAGGATTACTACAATTTTTCAACAAGACTTAGAAAATGCAACAAAAATATAATAAGTGAAAAACAAAAAAGAATCGACACAGGAACACATGAGATTTTTGTAGCGGTTTGGATCAAAATCCTACATCCACTCTTCCTTGTTGCGAAGGGCCTCCCTCACTATGATCACAGTTCACTTGAATCACAACCTGATTCAGTAGGCTTCAAAGACTGCATCTTGAAATCTACTCGAAACCAGTTGTCTAACCTAATTCTTAACAATGATAAGAAGAAATCTAGCCCTAACTAGCCAAACCCTCAATTACCTCAACTTGAGTACGCCATCAAATGCACAAGTTCAAAATATAAAAAATAAAAATAATTACAGTGAAAAAAGAACAATCTTACGCCTTTATCACACCATTCTTCAAATGATGAAGATGAAGATCCATGAAGAAGTGGTGTAGTGATGTAAGCGTATGACACTCTTTCTCGCTAAATCAAACTCCGATGAAAAGCACACTAAGAAAAAGCTGAATGAGGCTTAGGAGATTTGATCAACTTGATTTCTTTCTCCATTTTTAATCATATTGATCAAGTAGCAAATAATTTTGTGGTGGCCAAAATTCATGATTTTATGAGCTATAACGCATGATTGTTTTGACATTTTTAGTTATTTTGTTCAATTAGCAATTTGGTGCTATAAAACTTTTAGATTTCATGACCTATATAACTCATGATTTTTTATTATTTCTAATCACTTCGACCCACTAACAAATAATTTCCTAAAAGCCAACATTCATGATTTTATGACACGTAATCCACAACTTTTGGCCATTTTATAGTTGTCCAACCCATTGACAAATAATTCTGCATATGCTAACAATTTAAGTGCAACAACTACTAATTTTTTTGCCAATTTAATCTAGTTTGATCCATTGGCAAATAATATCACGGAGGCTAAAATTTACGATTTCATGAGCTTTAATTAATAATTTTTTGCCATTTTCATCATATCGACCAATTGGTTATTAATGTCGCGGAGGCCAATATTCATGTTTTCATGAGCTATAATCCATGATTGTTTTCATATTTTGTCTCTTTTAACTATTGGCAAATAATTTCATGGATGCTAAAAATCCTGATTTCATCACCTATAATTCATGATTTTTGGCTATTTTTAGTCATTTTGATCCATTGGGAAAAAATTCCTACGACAGAAAAATTCACGATTACATGCCCTATAACTCATGATTTTTGGCCATTTATACTTGTTTCCATCCATTGGCAACTAATTTCCTGGAGCCAATTTTCACAATTTTATGAGCTTTAATCCATGATATTTGGCCATTTTCGTTCATTTCAACCCACTAGCAAATGATTTTACAGCTGCCAATCTTCGTGATTTTATGAGCTTTACTATGTATTTTTTTCTATTTTTAGTCATTTCAACCGATTGACAAATAATTTTATGTTGGTCAAATTTCACGAGTTACATGCGCTACAACCCATGATTTTTTTACCATTTTTACTCATTTCATTTGATTGGAAAATAATTTCTTGGAGTCTAAATTTCAAGATGACATGATCCTATAACCCATGATTTTTGATCATTTTAAGCTATTTTGACCTGTTGGCAAATAATTTCGCTACGGCTAAAATTTATGATTTCATGAGCTATAAATCATGATTTTTTAGTATTTTTAGTCATTTTGAAGCTTGGCAAATAATGCCATGGATTCTAACATTTATGATTTCATGAGCTATAATCAATTATTTTTGTCCAATTTTAGCCAATTTGACCCACTGGCAAATAATTTTGCAAAGACAAAAAATTATGATGTCAAGAGCTATAACTCATAAGTTTTACCCATTTTTACCCATTTCGTTCCATTGGAAAATAAATTCCCGGAGTCCAAACTTCACAATTTCACGAGCTATAACCTATGATATCTTATCTTTTTTAGTCATTTTCTTCCATTAGCAAATAGTTTCGTGCAAGCCAAAAGTCATTAGTTCATGAGCTCCATAATTCATGAGTTCATGAGCTATAACCCCATAATTTTTGGTTATTCCTAGTCGTTATGACTCATTGGCAACTAAATTTACGGGGCAAAATTTCACGATTTCATGTGCTATAGTCCATGATTTTTTGTCATTTTATAGTCATTTCTACACGTTGATAAATATCTTTGTGGAGTTTAAAATTCTTGATTTTATGATCTATAACTCATAATTTTTTGACCATTTTAGCTAATTTAAGTGGTTCGCAAATAAGTTTGTGAAGACCAAAAACTACTATTTCATGAGCTATAACTCATGATTTCTAGCCATTTTTCTTTATTTTATCCGTTAGCAAATAATTTTATGCACGCTAGAAATTTATGATTTCATGAGCTATTACCCATCATTTTTGGCAATTTTAAGTCGTTTAAACCTGTTAGCAAATAATTTTGTGGAGGCCAAAATCCACATTTTTATAAACTATAATCCACGACTTTTGGCCATCTTATAGTTATTCGACCCATTGACAAATATTTTTGTGAATGCTAAACTTCACATTTTAAGAGAAATAACCAATGTTTTTTCACCATTTGATGAGGGTTTGATCCTATGGCAAGAAATTTTGCGGAGGGCAAAATTTACCATGTCATGAGCTCAAACTCATGAATTTTGGCTCATTTTTTCTTGTTTTGACTTGCTGGTAAATAGTGTCGCAGAGGCCAAATACACGTTTTCATAAGCAATAACCCATGATTTTTTGTCATTTTTAGTCATTTTGACCCATTGGCAAATAATTTTACGGATGTTAAATCATGATTTCGTGAGCTAAAATCTATAATTTTTAGCTATTTTTAGTCATTTAGCCATTGACAAGTAATTTCAAGAACGCTAAAATTCACGATTTCATGAGCTATAACTAATAATTTTTTTGTCATGTCTAGTCATTTATAACCGTTGGCAAATAATTTTGTGAAGGATAAATTTCACGACTTACATAAGCATTAACCCGTGATTTTTGGTCATTTTTTTTATTTTGACTTGTTGGCAAATAATTTCACAGTGGCCAAACTTCGCGATTTCATAAGCTATAACCCATGATTTTTTTCTATTTTTAGTCAGTTTGATCGATTGACAAATAATTTCATGGTGACCAAATTTCATGACTTACATGACCTATAACTCAAGATTTTTTTGCCATTTTTAGTCATTTCATTTTATTGGCAAATAATTTCTTAGACTTTTAACTTCATGATTTTTTGAGCTCGGACTCATGATTTTTGATCATTTCTAGTCATTTTGAAGCAAATAATTTCGTAGAGGCTAAAATTCATGATTTCATGAGATATAACTCCACGATTTTGTCCATTTTGTAATCATTTCAACCTATTTACAAATATCTTTGTGGTGACCAAAATATTGTGTTTTCAAATGCTATAATCCATGCTTTTTCGCTATCTTTAGCTATTTTGATCCGTTGGATAATAATTTCATGGAGGCTAAAATTTATGATTTCATGATCTGTACCTTATGACTTTTGGCCATTTTTGGTCATTTTGACCCTTTGCAAATGATGTCGCGGAGCCCAAACATCGTGATTTCATGAGCTATAATCTACGATTTGTGGATATTTTTAGTCATTTTGACCATTAGCAAATAATTTCATGGCGACCAAATTTTAAGTTTTCATGAGCTGTAACTCTCAATTTTTGTCTATTTTCTTTTATTTTGACATGTAAAAAATAATTTTTTAGAGGGTAAAATTCACGATGTCATGAAATATGACCCACAATTTTTGGTTGTTTTTAGTCATTTCGTTCCAGTAGCAAATAATTTCGTGGACTTTAATCTTCACGATTTCTTGAGCGATAACCCATGATTTCCTTCCATTTTTTAGTCATTTTGTTCTATTGGCAAATAATATCGTGTTGTCTAAACTTCATGAGTTATAACATTTGATTTTTTTTGTTTTTCCTAGTCATTTCGACCCGTTGGCAATTAATTTCACGGAGGCTAAAATTCACGATTTCCACCCATTGACAAATATCTCCTTGAGGGTTAAAATTCACAATTTCATAATCTATAACACATGATACGTTTGCCATTTTAGCTAATTAAAATGGTTGCTAAATAATTTTAGCAGATCAAAAATTACGATTTCATAAGCTATAACTCATAATTTTTAGCTATTTTTAGTCATTTCTACGTGTTAGCAAATAATTTTATGCATGCCAAAAACTTATGATTTCATGAGTTATTACCCACTATTTTTTGCCATTTTAATCATTTCAATCTGTAGGCAAATAATTTCGTGGCAACTAAACTTCACAATATCATGAGCTATAACTAACAAAGTTTTCCCATTATTATTCATTTCGATCAATAGGGAAATAATTTCATGGTGTTCACAACTTATAAGAGCTATAACCCATGATTTTTTGCCATTTTTAGTTATTTCGTTCCATTGACAAATAATTTCTTCAAGTCCAAATTTCAAGATTTCATGAGTTGTACCCCATGATTTTTAGTTATTTCTAGCCATTTCATCTCATTACCAAATAATTTCACAGAGGCCCAAATTCTTGATTTTATGAGCTATATAACTTACAATATTTTGTCATTTCAACCCATTGAGAAATATCTCCATGTCGACCAAACTGTATGTTCTCATGAGCTATAACCCACGATTTTTGGGCAATTTAAGCTATATTCACCTGTTAGTAAATAATTTCATGGAGGCTAAAATTCATAATTTCATAAGGTATAGCTCATGATTTTTGGACATTTTTAATCATTTTGACCCTTGGCAAATAATGTTGTGGAGGGAAAAATTTACGATTTCATGAATTTTAACCTACGATTTATGATCATTTAAGATCCCTTTAATTTGTTAGCAAATAGTTTTACTGAGGCTCAAATTCATGATTTCATGAGCTATAACTCACGCTTTTTTGTCATTTTTCACTAATTTGACATGTTGACAAATAATTTTACGGATACCAAAATTTACGATTTTATGAGCTATAACTCAAGTTTTTTAGCTATTTTTAGTCATTTCGTTCCATTGATAAATAATTTCATGGGGTCTAAATTTTATGATTTCATGAGCTATAACTGACGATTTTTGGTCATTTCTAGTCATTTTGATCCGTTAGCAAATAATTTTGCACTGGCCAAAATTGACGATTTTATGAGTTATAACCCATTATTTTGGCTATTTTATAGTCATTTTGACCCATTGACAAATATCTCTGCGGTGGCCAAATTTTATATTTTCATGAGCTATAACCCACGATTTTTGATTTTTTTAGTTATTGCGATCCGTTGGATAATTATTTCACGGAGGCCAAAATTCACCATTTTATGAGCTATAACTCACAATTTTTTACCATTTTTCAGTTATTTTGACCCTTGTCAAATTATGTCATGGCGGCCAAAATTTAAGATTTCATAAGTTATAACCCACGATATTTTGTTATTTTAAGTCATTTTGACCTATTGACAAATAATTTCAAGGAGTCCAAAATTACATTTTGATGTGCCATACCCAATGATTTTTTGTCATTTTAGTCATTTTAACCCATTAGCATATAATTTTGTTGAGACTAAAATTCATGATGTCAAGAGCTATAACTCATGATGTTTTGTCATTTTTACTCAATTTCTTTCTAGCAAGTAATTTCTCTGTGTCTAAATTTCACGATTTCATAAGCAACAACCCATGATTTCTTACCATTTTTAATCATTTCATTCTACTAGCAAATAATTTCATGGAGTCAGAACTTCACAAGTTTATGAGCTATAACCCATGATTTTTGGTTATTTATACGACCCATTTGTAGGTAATTTCATGGAGACTAAAATTCATAATTGCATAAACTACAGCCTATAATTTTTGGCTATTTTATTATTGTTTCCACCCGTCGACAAATATCACCGTAGGGGTTAAAATTTTCAATTTCATAAGCTATAACATATAATTTTTAAGCCATTTTAGCCAATTGAAATGGTTGGCAAATAGCTCCATGGAGATAAGAAATTACGATTTTATGAGCTATAACTCACGATTTCTTACCATTTTTAGTTATTTTGACCCGTTGGCAAATAATTTTACATAGACCAAATATTTAGGATTTGATGAGCTATTACCCACTATTTTTAGCAATTTTAAGTCATTACGACCTGTTGGCAAATAATTTTGTGGAGGCTAAAATTCACATTTTCATGAGCTATAATAAACCACTTTTGGCCATTTTATAATTGTTTCGACCCATTGACGAATATCTCTATGGAGGTTAAACTTCACGATTTACTAGTAATAACCAAAATTTTTTATCATTTTAATCTAGTTTGATCCGTTGGCAAATAATTTATTGGAGGCCAAAATTTAACATTTCATGAGCTCAAACTCATGAATTTTGGCTATTTTTTCTTGTTTCAACCCAATGGCAAATAATGTCATGGAGGCCAAAATTCATTTTTCATGAGCTATAACAATTTTTTGGTCATTTTTAGTCATTTCAATTCATTGGTGAATAATTTCGCAGATGCAAAAAATAATGATTTCGTTAGTTATAATCCATGACTTTTGGTCATTTTTAGTCATTTTGACCAGTTATCAAATAATTTCTATGATACTAAAGTTCACTATTTCATGAGCTGTAACCCATGATTTTAGTCATTTTTTGTCATTTCGTTCCGTTGGAAAATAGTTTTGCGGAGGCCAAGTTTCACAATTTCAAGAGCTTTAAACCCATTATTTTTAGTTGTTTTTATTCATTTCGATCCATTGGCAAATAATCTCGCAGTGACCAAACTTCCCTATTTGATGAGCTATAACTCACGATTTGTTTTTGTTTCTAGTCATTTCTGCCGATTGGTAAATAATTTCGTAGTGGCCAAATTTCATAACTTACATGAGCTATACCTCATGATTTTTTACCATTTTAGTCATTTTGTTCCATTGGCTAATAATTTCTTTGAGACAAAATTTCATGATGTCATTAGCTATTACTAATGATTTTTTATCATTTCTAAATCATTTCGACCCATTACCAAAACATTTTGCAGAAGTTAAATTCAAGATTTCATGAGCTATAACCCACTATTTTGATCATTTTATAGTCATTTCGATCTGTTGACAAATATCTTCGCGGTAGCCAAACTTTACATTTTTATGAGGTATAATCCACGATTCTTGGCTATTTTTAGCTACTTAGATCCGTTGGATAATACTTTCCTAGAGGCTGAAATTCACTATTTCATGAGCTATAACTCAAGGTTTTTGGCAATTTTAGTCATTTCAACCCAAGCAGATAATGTTGTAGAGGCTAATAGTTAAGATTTCATGAGTTACAACCCGCACTTTTTGATCATTTCAAGTCCTTTTGACCATTTGGCAAATAATTTTAAGGAGTCCACCATTCACGTTTTTATGAGCCATAACTAATGATTTTTCATCACTATTAGTCATTTTTGACCCGTTAATACATAATTTTATAGACACTAAAATTCATAATGTCATTAGCCATGATTTTTTGGCTATTTTTAATCTTGTAATTCCTTTGGCAATTAATTTCTTTGTGTCCAAATTTCTTAATTTCATGAGCTATAACTCATGAGTTTCAGCCATTTTTAGACGTTTCATAGTATCGGAAAATAATTTCGTGAGTCCAAACTTCATGAGTTAGTGAGCTATTCTCCACGATATTTGGTTATTTCTATTCATTTCGACACATTAGCAAATAATTTCGGCCTGGCCAAAATTCAGGATTTCATGAGCTATAACCCATATTTTTAGCAATTTTATAATCTTTTCCACCTGTTGACAAATATCTCTACGCATCTTAAAATTCACGATTTCATAGGGTTATAATCCATAATTTTTGGCCTTTTTAGCTAATTTTACCCATTGACAAATAATTTTGTGGAGAGTAAAAATTACTATTTTATGAGCTATAACTCATGATTTTTAGCTATTTTTATCATTTTGACTCGTTGGCAATGTAATTTCGTGCAAAGCCAAAAATTTATGATTTCATAAGCAATTGCCCACGATTTGTTTTACCATTTTAAGACATTTTGCTCTGTTTGTAAATAAGTTCGCAAAGGCCAAAATTCACGTTTTCATAAGCTATAATACATAATATCATGAGCTATTATCACTGATTTTTGGCTATTTTTAGTTATTTCGAAAGATGAGCAAATGATTTCAAGAGGCTAAAATTCACAATATCATGAGCTATTACTCATGAATTTTGGTCATCTCTAGTATTTTTTTATCCATTGATAAATATTTTCATGGAGTCAAAATTTTAAGTTTTCATGAGCCATAACCAATTGTTTTTAGTCTTTTTTAGTCATTTTGACCCATTAGCAAATAGTTTTATAGAATCCAAAATTCACGATGTCATGAGCTATAACCCACAATTTTTAGCTATTTTTTGTCATTTCATTCCATTGGCAATTAATTTCACTGTGTCCAAACTTCACAATTGCATGAGCTATAACCCATGATTTTTTTGCCATTTTTAGTCATTTCATTCTATTGTAAAATATATTTGTGGAGTCCAAACATCAAGAGTTCATGTTCTACAAGCCATAATTTTTTGTTATTTCGAGTCGTTTCGATCTATTTAAAAATAATTTTGCGAACGCCAAAAGTCACGATTCCGGGAGTTATAACCCATGATTTTTGGCTAATTTTATAGTCTTTTCCACCTATTGACAAATATATTCGAGGTTAAAATTCATGATTTCATGAGTTATATCAAAATAGTTTTGGCCATTTTTAGCTAATTTGATGTGTTGGAATATAATTTCGTGCAGACCAAAATTTAGGATTTCATGAGCTATAACTCACAATTTTTACTCGTTTCGACTTGTTGGCTACTAATTTTCGCAGAGCTAAAAATTCACCATATCATGGGTTATAGCCCATGATTTTTTGCTATTTTATAGTCACTTTGACCCGTCAACAAATATCTCCACGGAGGCTAAAATTTAAGTTTCATTAGCTATAACTCATGACTTTTGGATCAAAATTTGTGTTAACAACATGTCGGCTATTGCACTTTTAAAAAATCCAATGTTTCATGAAAGGAGCAAACATTTCAATACTCGATATCATTTTATCCGCGATCAAGTAAAGAACGAGAAAGTTGAGATTGAGTTTGTGAAATCACAAGATCAGGTGGCTGACATATTTACTAAGCCATTGAAGCATGATGTGTTTACTTTATTGCAAGGCAAGCTCAACATGATTGAATGATTAAGTTTAAGAGAGAATGTTGAAAATAAACTTGATTAATTACTATGAGAATTGAAAAGATTATTTAGTTATTTGAAGAGTCAAATGTATGAATATGTTAGATGCATGAATGTTGTTGGGAAGTTCAAGAGTATTTGTTAGAAAATATTAAGAGTTATTGTAGTAATATATATGTGTGATTTATAAGTTGAAAGTGACGCAGCGCGGAAGTAAAAACCTCGGAATCCACCAAGGGGTGTTCTCTGAATCCACAAAGAACGATCTTCGAATCCACGAAGAACTTCGAATC
>JBAKGM010000365.1:21070453-21088007 GCA_037177215.1 Asparagus racemosus | reverse complement strand
GTAGACAAGGAGATATCGCCAACGATCGAGATGAGGACCTGGATGAGGCGGAACGCCTCACTTAGTGAGTTTTTATCCTTTTCTATCTTAGACATACATGTATGAGGGAGATTTGAACTTATTATGGACATGTTGTGTTATGGATATTTGTGGATTTCGCGTGTTATGGATATTTGTGGATTTGTTGCGTTCTGGATATTTGATATTTTGAATGTATGAGGGTGTATATATATGTGTGAAGGTACTTGACATTGTGATTTGATTATTATGATGATTCTTGTTGTGTTTGCGGATATTTGTGAATATTGTCTATATGCATTGTTTGTATACAGGGTTGTGGTTATTTGTGAATATTGACTATAAATATATTGTGTGGGTATACAGGGAAAGCAGCTGCATGCACCAATTATTTTTTTTCCTGGAAAATAACATTTCTGACGGCAACGCTGTCATAAATGCCCATTTGTGATGGCGTTGCTGTCAGCAATACAAAAACATTGGTGACGGCGTATCCGTCACTAATACCTATTAGTGACGACGTCGCCGTCACCAATGTTCCCTATTTCTGACGGCGAATCCGTCAGTAATATGTTTCTTTAGTGACGGCAACGCCGTCACTAATATCTATTAGTGACGGCACCGCCGTCACCAATGTTCTACTTTATTGTGACGGCCATTTCCGTCACCAATACATATCCATGACGACTAGCCGTCACAAATATGGCCGTCAGCAATGCGCCGTCAGTAATAGGCATTGCTGACGAGCGCCCGTCAGCAATGAGCGCATTGCTGACGGCATTGTTGCTGACGACCTATCCCTGACGGCTGTTTGTCACGGATACGTATTGTTGACGGGAAATTAGTTATTTGTGACGGGATTCGCCGTCACGAATGAGCCTATTTCTACTAGCGACCACGGTAAGGAGAGATGAAGCCAGGCATGGTAGTGTATCCAACGTCACAAATGTAATATTTGCCTACATTATAAAGAGAAAATTCGTGATCAATTCGATCATATTATTTAGTTGACTATTTATTAAATGACGTGGAAGAATACCATCATGTACTCTCAATCTGTAAGGTTGTGGTCTGGACAACGCGTCTTGCAAAATCCTATAGTCATTTGCCGCACCTTCCCACCCAGCTAAAACATATGTGAAAGTTTTTTTTGGAGTGCACACAGCTAAAATATTTTGCGTTACACCTTTACGCCCTCTAAAGCGTGTAACTAGCTTAAAGGGTAACATTGTATCAATGTATGTTCCATCTATCATATGAATGCAGTCCTATCAAAATAATACATTGTTCAAAATATTAGCCTCTCATATTATTAAATTATGCAAATAACTAACTCAAACAATTTATTTCTCTCTTACCTTGAAGTAAGGGAAATAGTTTGGATTGTTGGCAATCTTCAGTGGAATCTCATTAAATGCTTGCTTCATGTATCGATCGCGAAGACCATTCATAGACTGTAGGACTTTATTAAAATACCTACTAACTATTTCGCCCAATCTTATGAATTCGGTCCTTATTACTCTATTTTTTATTTTATGACCCGCTATGCTCATGAACATAGCGAGGGGTTCTTCAACTTGAAGGTGTCTTGTGTCCTTTAAAAAACTATTATTTCGCATTATATCAGCAAGTTTGAAAACTGCTTTAGGCCTCTTTCGAATATAAGACTTACAACTATCACTATATCCTTCGAAGACACGCTTGAAGTGGGCATTTCTACAAAAAAATTTGCCTCATCTTATCCTCTCTTGTAGCATTACAAATTGATTTGTGCCTAACACGTATTCTCAATAAGCAAGCTATTATTGTAACCACAGAAGATATAATCATATTAGCACACATCCTCTTTATTTGTTCTTCATCTTCACCATCCATCTACATTAATTACAAAAAAAAATATAGTTTAAGACGTTTATGCAATAATAAAGAATGACGCTAATTTGAACAACTAACTTATCCACTATACTTTACCAAAAATCATATGTATAAAAAAACCAAGTTATAATTTGATTTATATATTAAAAATTTCTATATTAAATTTGAAAAATATTTCCAAGCTAGCAAATTGATTTCTTATGCATGAACCATTTAAGCATGAACCTGAACAAAAATCATAACTAATCATAAATAAAACCAACAAGAAGGTGACTATCATATTGTAATTATATCAACTAGAGGGAAAAGAAGAGTAGGATGCCATTACAAACTTAAAGATTGTGACTACAACAAACTCAAATTCTGTCACGATCAGCTACTCTCTTATCAACAAGATTTCAACAATATTCCAAAATATAAAGCAAATATATCTTTCAGACTATTACCATAAATAGCATTAATATATTTTTCAAACTTTCGGACTATTTTCCATGATTTAATTTCCGAGATATAAAGCAAACAAATTTCTGTCACAATCAACCACTCTTTTATCAACAAGATCTCAACAAAATTCCAAGATATAAAGCAAATATAGGTTGGATCCCACACAAATATTTCATCTCAAGATCTTAGTTAGTTAATTAGAAACAAATTCGTCGCAAAATGAGCTCAAACAGGAGCAATCTCTTAACAACAAGCAATATCTCAGGACAAAATCATCAGCAAGATCTCAACAGCCTCAAATCTGAAATAGCTAAGGGGATTTTTTTTTTACCTCAAATCGGAGCGCGGTCATGTTCTTGAGAAATCCAGCGATAAATCAAACACCAAAAACCGAAAAGAAAACCCCAAAATCGTATTCTTCAAGAACCCTCAACTCTCCCGCAACCCTGATTTGCCCATGAGCAAACCGACGAAGATGAGGTGGGAAGATGAGGTTTGGGGACGGAAGCGAGAGCGGGAGAGTTGGACGAAGAGGAAAAGGTGCAAATGAGGTGGGATTGTGGATTTCGGGGCGGGAGCGAGAGCGGGACCTGAGGAAGAGGAACCCTAAACTTTTCCGCCGATTTTCACCCACGAGAAATGTAAACCGGAGTGGGAAATTGGGTAAGGGTACGGGTTTAGTTTTTTTTAATTCATTTTGTCAGATTTCTTTCCAATTTCAGCTGTATTTGAGCTGAATTTGATTTCTTTTAAATGGCGTTCTTTTCTGTACTTTATAGAAAACTGTTCTATAAACTTTTTTGGAACCAAACACAGTTTATAGAAATAGTGAGAAAAGTTTTATTTACAGATATGCCACTGTTAGTCAATTTCCCAAAAGTTTTCTATTTTTTATAAACCTAGTGAACCAAACACCCCTAAGTATCAACTAGGAGTCTCAGGCACACACAAGTCAAAATAATTTTAGTATCGACCTGATAGGTAAATATAAGTGTGTACCTAAAGTTGCAAATACACAACTATTAAGTTATAGTATAAAAAAGTTATCGATCCCAAGAGAAAAGTGTTGTAAAAGTTAATCAACATCGGTTCTTATGTTGTGTGTGTGACAATTAGGAGTGAATAAAAGAAAGGTGATTGGTTGTGGAGAGATATGAGAGTGTTCGTGATTGAGTGCAAATAAAAATAAAATGAGATTGAGAGAGGAGAAAGAATGATGAATAAAATGAAGGAAAATAAAGAAGGTAATAAAGTAAAATAAAAAGTAAGAACAAAGAGGGAGATCAAGAATGTAAAATATGGAGGATTAATTAAAGATATGAGTAATCTAGAATAGATCCACTTAGCTAATCCCAATCTTATGTGAATAAGTAGGATATAAACCTAGTTTCAAATAATTTCTAGGATTCTCACAAATATTAGTTCCACATTTAGAAAAGGGCAATTCCCTAGAGGGTTCAATCCTCAAGGTAAATTAAAGAAAAGAAAAATAAATAAAATAAAACTAATTCCAAGAGGGTTCTAACCTCAAGGTGAACAGTGTAAGAAAAAAAATCTAAATTACAAAATAAATGCAAGAAAGCAAAGACATGAAAGTAAATACATGAATGTAAATCTATTCTACAAAACAAGAAAAGAAAATATTACTAGAAAAGAAAAGAATAAAGAGCAAACTCTCATTTTCATCTTATCTTCATCTTCATCCTCTTTTCATCCTTGGACAAAGAGAAGAAAGGAAAATATGATGGGGTGAAAATATTTTTTATTAATTGCAACAAAAAGTAGCCCTCCTCTCCAATTGGAGTTTTTATAAAATATTTCACACTCAAACCTCTCACCCTCTACCTCTATTTATAACCTACAGCAATGAAAGAGAACCTTTGGATGAAACTTGGCAACCAATGAATTAAATATTAGTCATTAAACCAAATCTATTGCGAACTAATCGGTTGACCGACCGATTGGTTTACGCAGATTTGGTTTTTTTGTGATTTTCTTGACCCGATTTGTTCATGGATCTTTGAGCTTTCTGGGGCCTTCTTTTGTCTTCATATTTGGGCTTCAATAAATGGTAGAAAATTAGGGAGTTTGAATCTTTTGGGCTTTTATTTATTATTTCTTCATTAACCTACAAATTAAGATAAAAATAACTATTAGTGATATATTTATTTATATAAGATAGATTATGAATGTATAATTTTGTAATAAAAATGTGATTAGCATTTCCGTATGTCATATTTGTAGGTATATGAAATGGATGTGAGGTTTTCCTTTAAGATAAAATTCTCATGAATAGTCGTCACAACAAGTGAATCTCACAGCTCTATTTATTAACAGCGTACTTACAAAATGAACTATCAGCTTATAGCCAATGTCGACTTTACAAATAACAGCAGAGGTAAATTAGTAGTTTGACAACCTCACAACAGCATTGTCCTTCATCCCACGCACATTCATGCAAGACCATCCCCACCTCCCCTTTGATTCCTTCACACCCTTCTTGGTGCACTCCAAGTATGCAGCAACAAAAGGGTCCTCCCTTCTTGATCCTCGCTTCCTCTGACGGTCAATTGCACTGTTCACCAACTGACGGCCATGGTGGTGGAGGAACATAAAGCTCATGGGCCGAAATCTTCAGGCTTGGTGCGCGACATGGAGTTTGTGACAAACCTTGAGCTTTCTCCTTTTCCATATGTTGGATTGTTCTTGGGCTCCCTGATTTTGAGACTCCCGGCCTTTCCTCCCATGAGAAAGCAATATAGCTTGTTGAAGGTGAAGATGGTTTTATGCTCATTTCTAGTGCTTGGTTAAAGAGCATAATTATATACATACTTATACAATGATATATTTATATAAACAGTTAAGAATTAATTGTAGATACACCCTGTGCACTATGATATACGTAGTCACTTATACACTTAAACTTATTTTATTAGTGCTTAAATACTCTGAGTTTCGAACAATTAATTACCTTTCTCTAAATAGAAAGAGGTAATGTGCTAATAAAATAGTTTAAGAGAGTACGAGTGACTATACTATCATGAACTATATAGTTTGAAGTTCATGCACTTCATGCTATGCAACGACTTGCAAAGTTTCCTATGGAGATGGACTACCAATTAGGCGTGGGGTTTAGGTATTTGCTCTGTAAACTGATAGACAATAAGCGAGACATGTAGGAAAATGATAAGGCACTTTAGCCTTATTTGTCCCTAACGAATGATGTTAAGGGAGAAAAATGAGAAGAAAAGGGAATTGTGGGGCTTGTTCGCTTCGTGGTTTCTTTGTGATGCAAACCGACATTGTTTTTACTTTCTAGAGAGTTCAATTACCTAGGGCTGAATCATGAGTCATGCACAAACCATGGTCCTAGTTCACAGGGTCAGTGGGGTTGATAACTGATAGTTGGGGCAATATTAAGAGTTGGTCTAAAACAACGTATTCAAGGCAATATTTAATTAAAGCGAAGTCTTTTAAAAAAAAGATAATTTCAGTGGGCCATTTGCCCCCACTTAAGCGTATGTGGCTCCACTGCTGCAAATGCATGCTCATACATGTCTTATTATACGATCCTTATGTACACGGCTTAGTTGTACAGTTCTAATGTAACTAGCATCAATTCTTTTATGAATTGCACTCGGATCACTTGTCACTCAAAATAAATTATAATTGTACATTAAATGATAGATAGTTACATAGAAAAAGTTATCATTCAAAGTTTACATTGAATATGTGATCGAATATGATAGCATGCCATGTATAATATACTTTCAAGTTAAATTGCTTAGAGAATATATTTCTTTCTACGAAATGGTGGAATTTATAGTTGATGGGAGATTGTTCCAAAAAATGACAATCATATTTTACACGTCAAAACATAGTTTACACGTCAACCAACCAACTGCCTAGAACGAGCACTTGACTCACGCCTATACGTTACAAAGTCATGATGGCGGCATGAGGAGTTCTAGGACTTGTTCATAATGATAGAAAAGTATACCAAAAGTTTTTGTTTGTGTGTACATCTTTTTTTATTTTCCTTTTGCATGATAATCTGCTGCACGCTATATGTACAGTCAACAAAATAGACTGACGTTTCGGGGGAAAAAAATTCATACATGAGGGCCCACTGTAGGAAATCATACATCGCAAAAGATAATTCATTTATTATCACCAGACATCTCAATTTAACTTGGAAAATTATGTCGTCTAAAGTTTAGAGAGTGAAATAATAAAGATATTGGTGGCATACCCTTATAATGAAGGGGTGTATCTTCAATTAAACCTTTCCATTAGGTGCATTAAAAAGATATGGAATTTTAAGGTAACATCTGTATCCAAATTATTGAATGAACACTTTCCCACCTTATTAATCATAGTGCAATCAGATAATTCAAACTAATGTTGCACAGTTTCACAGCTTATTATAGTTGTGTTGACTTAAACAAAAATTGGATCTATAATGGCACCATATATAGCACTACCCAGACTCCAGTAATCCTTTTCCACCGCTAATGTTAAATGTGCAAGTGCATGGACTGAAAATAAAGATTTTAACCTATGACTAGATGAATTTCATGTTCCATAATGGTAAAAGAGCATAATAAGATCATTAAAGTCTCAAGTTGTTGTGAGAGTTGAGAGTTATAATTTTATATTCTAACATTATTTGTAGGTTGAGGGCCCTTTTATAGGTGGAAAGCTGGACTCGCAGAGGAGAATTTTTTTAAAAAACTCCCTTTAGATTTGAGGCTAGTAATAATCAAACATTTGTTGCTCCGATACCAAGTAAAAGGTCCATGATACTACACCAAATCTCAGAGGTTTAGGTGAGGCTTGCAAGTTAATAGCAGGTTGAGGGCTCCTTCATTGATCAAACTTTGGGTTAATGGAGCAATATCTTTTTTATTTAACTTGCTTTAGAGATTTATGATCAGCAAGATTCACACATGAGTAAGATTCACATTTGAATTACTCTAATACCATATCAAAGGACCATGCTGCTATAACAGAACTATGAACTTTTAGAGAGGATTGAGGGTTCTAATTGTGCACTCTAAGAAAACTAATCATATCTGTTGATGTACTGGGACTCAGCAGCAGGATTAGAGGATAATCCCGAACAGTGGCGGGGCTAGGGCCCACGCGAAAGATGTAGAGGTCCCTTCATCTCCTTTGGTGGCCGATCCCACAATACCATGTTGAACCTCCTGCAAAACTGATATACGTTAGAGGATCGGATTTCTACGGTAATTCCTTCGACGATCAAGTCAGTATAGAAATTGAATGGGGAATCAATGAATTGAGTAAGTTCTAAATGTGCAGAGATGGCTTCATTGGGCGAGAAAAAGCTTACCTTGACTAGTAGGTGATGAGCCTATATATACCCAGCTGAGAGGGGTACATACGTAACTTTGACCGAGTCTAGACAGGTAGCTTGATCGGCAGATAGTCTATAGGTGTCAGCTACAGATGAGATGAGTCACCTATAAGCTTGATATGATGGCAATTGAGTAGGCATGGTGATAACAGAGTGTGATGAGTCATGTAGACCTGTGGCATGAGAAATGATGATGATGACTAGCTGTTGATGAGTAGATCGAGGACAAACCGCTTCTCGAGTCAGTTGAGAGTAGGATGATAAGAGATGCCTCTCGACACAGCTTGGTGGTTTAGGTCGACAAGTACTACCTTTTTTGTCGCCCTCGCAAGTTGTCAACCTGACCTCGCAAGGGAGTAGGGTCAACTCCGATGGTGACCTCAAGTGAGAGTTCATCTCACCTCAGCGCTTCTTGGGAAGGGGATGTCCATGCTATCTAAGTCGTCCTAGCTTAGGTGAGCTGATCTGATGATTAGTGCTAACATGGAACACGTGTCAACTCTAGGGGGAGATTATCATTTAGGTTAAATGATAACATAACACTGACCCCTTTTGGTCGAACTCGGGATAGCCAAGTCTGAGTGAAATAGAATTGTCGTCGCTCAGGCCTCGAGGTGCATTTATGAGGAGCAACTGAAAAGTCTCTTTTGATGTGATGTTGTTGACATTAGAGAAGATCTTGCGTAGCCGCTGTTCGCGGGAAAAGTCGCTTTGATTTCCATTGACGAATTCATTATGAACTTCGGTCACGTACAACGAGATTTAGAAAAAAGATCGCCTTTTTATAAGGCTTACAATGAAAATCACAAAAAGATTACAACTTTTTCCTCCTTGTTGAACAAACGCGGGATCTGTTTATCAGATCCTCGCTTGCGTGTGTATCTTTGCCTGTACCAGAGACTCTATTCTGTCCGTGGACCACCGTGCGATCTGATCTAGATGCGAGATCTACAGATCTGCAGGGATTATTTCACAAAGGAAATAATCGTCGATGTGAATTAACTCACTAAGTAGATAATTGCCGGAGTGGGTGAAATCGACCAAGCAAAGTCTTGCACGAGCCCTAAGACTAAGACAAAGCTTCATCTTGAGGGTGGATCTGTAGATCTGACCTAGATCCGCACAATTTCCTCTCTTTGATGTGTAGATCTGTGTTGGGACGAGTTCCTCGCGTGCAAGAAGTCTAGATCTCAAAAAAGGTCTTGCCTTTGACAAAAGTCTCCCGCTCAGATCTCAAAATTCTAGCCTAGACAACTGAGACCCCCTCCCTATTTATAGGCAAATGAGAGAGAGGTGGGGTTTGTTTGCCTGACACACTTTAGTGTCTCGGCCTTGGCCGAGGCACTGGCTTTTGTCCCAGTGTTTTGTCCGATCTCGATTTATCCGATCGTGTCGAATCCAAATCTGGTTGATTATCTTGTTAATTCTAGAGTTCAATTAGTTCTATTCCGTCGACGTTCAGGTTCGGTTGATTGTAACATCGACCAGTTTAGTTCCGTTGACGTTTGAGTCTAGTTGATTTCATCTCGTCGATAGTTGCTGATCTGAAGCTCCGCTATTGGATTTATTCCACGATTCGTCACTTCACTGGTTCGCACACCTCACTGACTCATTTCATGCGTTCGTCGACTCGCTTTTATGCGTTTGCGGCGTGGTTACATCGTCAGCGGTTCTTGGTTGCATCGTCGGATGGTTCGTCGATCGTCAATCCACTGTCATGAGTCACGTTTGGTTACTTACAGGCAATTTTCAACGCCTACAGATACCCCTTCTAAAGTATTTCAGTCTCAATTTTTTTACACGAGCTTGAAATACTTTGGATGTGATAGGCCCCAACCTTCGATAAGTATAACAGAACATGAGATTTGCTTTAGAATTTGATTTCTCCAATCCTTCTAGATTCTCCAGCGCTTTGTAGGATGGCTGAAAGTATCATGATACTACATTTTTTGTCTGCCCGTTGTCAGAATCTTGAACTGAAGTTAGTGACTGAGTTCATTTAGTTTTGACTCGTATTAGTAAGTTGTCGTGCAACTAACCATCAAACTTTTTCTGAGACTCCTCCGTTAATCAGGGATTTCTTTGTTGCGACGCGTTGACTGGCATCAAAATTTGTTCAGAATTCAACCTCTGATCAGAGAATTCTTCGCTCCGTTGCGTTGTCCGGCGTCAAAATTTTTTTCAAAATCTAACCTTTGATCGGCGAGTTCTTCAGTGACGCGTTGACTAGTGTCAACATAGTTTATACGGGATTAGTTTATCCTCATATACCCGGTTGGAGTCAGGCGAGTTATCTTTAAAATATAAAAATATTTTCTAGGAACTTCTCGACCAAAATAGAAAATAGTTTATACTCATGTACTTTTTTGGAGTATTTTCAGGACGTGAAATAATTGTTCTGGATGCAAAGTGACCTTCATGAGGTGATAATCTTGTTGAATAAATCTTCGGGATCCCTCTAGATGTGTGGGAGACAGAAGGAGTCAATTAACGGGCTGATTTGGCGCCTTTTGGTACCCGGTTTAGCTCCAGTTTGAAATCTGGTTCAGGGTCTGCTTGTGGGCACCCCCATGGATGACTTGATACATGGCTCTCCCCGAGATGATCATCCTTCAGGTGATATATCACCTGAGCCAACAACTCCTGAAGATGTCAAGGTTTGCTCCTCCAAAGGTATGGCTTTCCCTTCGTCAGTTCAGGCCGGTTCTTGGCCCTAGAACGGCCTTGATACGGGATGCTGGTTATCCAGAGTTAGTCCAGGCCATTACTAATGACCTCGACCATCTGGAGGTCAAGCTTCAGAGATTGTAGGAGCTGCAGGCAGCAAGTGCTTCTTCATACATAGCTACTCGAGCAGAAGCTCGTCTGGAGGCTTGGCACGATACTCGTGTTTGTATTGGACTTGAGGTCCAAATGAAGCGAGACCAGGGTGGACTATATTGAGATGGTACTTGCTGAAACGTCAGCATCTCTAAGCGATAACCACTCTTGTCTTGCTTCAAGTGTGGCCAAGTTGGCGTAGCTCAGGCGAGATCCCCAGGTGGAGGGAGAAAACTTCAGTGTCCTGGAGCTAACAAGGGTCAATGCAGAAGAAGCTCAAACTGCAATGTCAGAGAAACAAAAGCTTCGAAGACTCTAAACGCCAAGGAGGACTCTCTCAGGGCGAGCTGCATGAAGATTTTCAACAGATCTCTTGCCATAAACTTGAATAAATTTCCCTCTTTTTATTATGATTCTTTTATTTCGTTTGAAATAAATAACCATAACACTCATAGGATTTTTAGCAAACCCTCAGCCATCAATGGATTTGATGAGCCTTTACTGATTACCGTTTGAATAGAGCTAGCATGTAGATTATTTAAACCCATTCTGTACATAACATTGTGCTAAAAGAATGAAAGTCTCTTAGACTTGGTGCTATGATGTTGAATACATAGGCTTGGTACTCTTTTACGGGCAAGAGACTACCCGGCGACGCGTGTTAGGTGTTGACTTTAGGGTTATTAGCCAACCCCTAGCCATTGCGGATTTGGTGTGCCTTTACCGATTACTATTTGAATCAGACTAGCATGTGAATTATCTAAACCCGTTCCGCACATAACGTTGTGCTAAAAGAATGAGACTCTTTTAGGCTTCAGGCTACGATATTGAATACGTAGACTTCGTCTTTTTCACAGGGATAGACTAACCGGCAACGCTGTTACGCGTAAACTTATCCCTTCTTGGACTTCGGGATAAAATACCCCAGGATCAAACCCTGGTGGCTTCTTCAATCGGAAAAAGACAAAACCAGCAATGCGTGTGAGGCGTTGACTTATCCCTACTTAGGATTCGGAATAAAATTCCCCACATGTGTAAGGCATGGATTCTGGTGTTATTAGTAACTACCCGCCACACTTTTGAATATGTTGGTGTTTATTCTTTTTATGGCTAAGAATTGACTAGCAACGTGTATTAGGCGTTGGTTTTATCCCTTCTTAGGCTTTAGGATAAAATTTCCCAGAATCAAACACTAGTGTCTTCTTCAATAAGAAAAAGATTAAACCGGCTACGCGTGTTAGGCGTTAGTTTTATCCCTTTTTAGGCTTCAGGATAAAATACTCCAAAATCGAACTCTAGTGTCTTCTTCAATCAGAAAAAGACTAAACAGGCAATGCGTGTGAGGTGTTGACTTTATCCCTTCTTAGGCTTCGAGATAAAATACCCCAGAATCGAATTCTAGTGTCTTCTTCAATCGGAAAAGACTAAATCGGTAACGCGTGTGAGGCGTTGACTTATCCCTACTTAGAATTCAGAATAAACTTCCCCACAAATGTAAGGCGTGGATTCTGGTGTTATTAATAACTAACCGCCACACTTTTGAATATGTTGTCGTTTATTCTTTTTACGGCTAATAATTAACTGGCAACGCGTACTAGGCGTTGGCTTTATTCTTTCTTAGGCTTCGGGATAAAATTCTCTAGAATCGAACTCTGGTGTCTTCTTCAATCTAAAAAAGACTAAACCGGCAATGCGTGTGAGGCGTTAACTTTATCCCTTCTTAGGATTCGGGATAAAATTCCTCCAACTTGGGTTCGGGTGTCTTCTTCAATCGGAGAAAAGACTAAACCGGCAACATGTCTGAGGCGTTGACTTTATCCCTTCTTAGACTTCGGGATAAAATTCCCCCCGACTTGGGTTCGGATGTCTTCTTCAATTGGAGAAAAGACTAAACCAACAACGCGTGTGAGGCGTTGACTTTATCCTTTCCAGGCTTCGGGATAAAATTCTCTAAGAAAAATCTTAGATCGAACGATTAGAAAACATTGATGTGGGAAAGGAAAAATTTTATATTCTGTTTCCTGATGGCAGAGGGGAAGGATTTCGTATCCTATCTCCGGGTGAAGATGAACTCAAAACAAGAGAAAGAGGATTTTGTCTCCTATCACATGCTCGTGGAGAGGAAGGAGGATCTTGTCTCTTATCTCCAAGTAAAGATGAACTCGAAACGAGAGAAGGAGGATCTTTTCTACTATCTCTTGCTCGTGGAGAGGAAGGAGGATCTTGTCTCCTATCTCCAGGTAAAGATGAGCTCGAAACAAGAGATAGAGGATCTTGTCTCCTATCACTTGCTCGTGGAGAAGAAAGAGGATCTTGTCTCCTATCTCTAGGTAAAGATGAACTCGAAATAAGAGAAGGAGGATCTTGTCTTCTATCTCTAAGTAAAGAAGCTAAAAGTGGGATCTCCACTCTGAGAATCGAAAAGATTTAGGCAACTTTCAGTTAGCATAACTTGATTTGAGAATCCCGGCACATACCTTTAATCGGTGCAACCTAGAAGAGGAAAGGATAGAGCCCTTTTGTTTATAACGAAGGGGATGTTACACTTAGAGAGAAAGAATTTTATATTCTATCTCTGGCGTGAAAGAAATATTAAGTGGACCTCTTGTCCATGGAAGGAATCAAGAGGGGATTTTGGTGGATTAGACCAGAAATATTTTTGTAGACCCACCATCAATGAATTTGATCGGTGAGGAAATTTGTGGTGGAGGACAAATTCCGGGCTATCCTCGAGGAAAATGGGTGAAATATCCCACGAGGAACTTCCCGTTAAATGGGTTATCCCGAATATACTAAGGGCAGTATTTTTTAGGAACTTCCTATTTATTAGCATCAATTGCCTATCACCATTTTGAGTCATCAGGCGATATGCACCATTCAAATAGACCGTCTCTATTACGAATGGTCTTTCCCATTTGGGTTTAAATTTACCTTTCTTCTTAGAGTTGAGAATTATCGGTCGCCGAGTAGCGAGGACCAAATCTCCCTCCTTGAAGCTCCTTTGTTGTACTTTCTTGTTGAAAACTCTCGACATCCTAGATTGGTAGAACTCAATGTGCTGTTGAGCTTCCAGGCGCTTTTCATCCAACATCTCAAGCTCTTCGAGGTGTTTCTAATGTTGTTCCTCCATCGTCATCTTGGTTGTAAGGGCAATGCGAAGTGACAGGATTTGGACTTCCAGCGAAAGAACCGCTTTACATACGTAGACCAGAGAGTAAGGGGTAGCTCTGGTCGGCGTGCGTATGGTGGTGCGATATACCTAGAGTACTTCTCCAAGCTTATCATCCCAATCTCGCTTGTTGGTCTTCACGAGTTTTGACAATTCTTGATGATTGTCTTGTTGAATGCCTCAGCTAATTCGTTTGTAACTGGATTATAAGCCGTTGACGAGACGTCTCGAATTTTAAACTTCTCGCAAAACCTGATGAAGGCATTGCTGCTAAATTGAGGACCATTGTTATGTATGATCCGTCTCGGCACACCGTATCAGTGATGACGTGGTGTTTGATAAACCTAATGACATTGTTTGCCTTCACTTCCTTAAGCAGAATTGCTTCAGCTCACTTGGAGAAGTAGTTGGTAATCGCGAGAATGAACCAATCACCTTTAACCGATAGAGGAAAAATAGGACCTACAATGTCCATCCTCCACGTCTCGAATGGCCAGGATGTAGCCGAAGGATGCAATTGCTCTGGAGGCTGATGCATGTAGTTAGCGTGAATTTGACATGCGTGGCACTTTCGAGCGTACTCGATTGCGTCATTGATCATCGTTGGCCAGAAGTATCCCATTCTCCTGATACAATCATAAAGTTTAGGGCTAGGCTGGTGCGCGCTACATTCTCCTCCGTGTGCTTCCTTAAGGGCTTCTTCCGCTTCATCGTTTGAAAGGCACCGCAGCAGCAAGCCATCATACTTGTGACAATATAACATCTGGGTCTCTACATCATAGAAGAATCTTGGTGCTCTTCATCGGATTGATTCCCTCCCCTTTACGTCCTCTGGCAAAATATCATACAGGACGTAGTCGATTATAGAGAAATGCTAATCTCGGGGTTCCAATTTAGCTTAGGTTGTGTATACCTCTTTGGTAGCCACCCCCTTGTCTTTCTCTTCCTCATCATATATCGACACGAATAGTTGATCAGTTCTGACCGTGACTAGTTGTTCAGTCTCAAGAGGTTGCACTAACGATACCGCCAATACCGCTAACACATCTGCGTAAGCGTTCTGAAGATGCAGAATATAATCGATGAAAAATTCTTCAAACGAGTCTGCCATCTCAACGGTCACCTGGTGATATGGAATCAGATCTAGATTCCTAACTTCGTAGTCCCCATGGATCTGTTTGATTATGAGCTAAGAATCCCCAAAGGCTTCGACATATTCGACCCCTAGCTCTTTGGCGAAACCATGTCCAATAAGCGATGCGTTGTATACGGCCACATTATTAGAGCATGGCTTAGTTAGAGAGTAAACCCGAGGCATCACATACTTTCTTGGGGAAAACTAAGACAACTACGACTCTGGCAGAAATCTTAGAACATCTAGGGATATTTTCTATTCGGGTTATAAAGACTTTCATTTGGATGGCTTCAGGGTAATGACCCCTACATCGATCAAGGCTTAGATTTTATCCTAAAGACCATAGCATGACTTAGAGAGGTGCTGCACTGCTCTGTGATAGGCGCAGTACTTCTGATCATTGGTCCTCTTTGCTTTCTCTTGATTTTAGATCGGATGTAGCTTGATCTTGTTATTCTCCAAGGGGTACTTGAAAATACCAGAACCTCGTCTTCCTTGAAAGAATAGACTTTAGAGAATCTAGGTTTTGACGACTTCTGTTTTTGAGGTCGTTGATGCCATTGGGGTTGCAATTGCTACGGTGCTTGCTGTTGGAATGCTTGGTTTACGTCCACTGATTTCGCTTGCTCCCTCCCTTTGCTGTGTGGGACGAAATTCTATTCATGTGCATATGCCGCTTGCTGGCCTCTTTGTGCCTTTTTCCTCCTAAGGAATTACTGGGCTTGCTCCCCGCGGAACTTCAGATCCTTCCAAGTCTTGGACGGTGCAGTTCCCCTTGCTTCGAGCACATCCAATGAAAGGTTGTTGTGGCAGGTTTAGAGGATGAACTCCTCAGTTATCATGTCCCGATAATTCATCGCTCTATTACGAAACCGCTTGGCAAAGGCGTCCACAGTCTCTCCGTCCTTCTGCTTCTCATCCAACAACGTCCTGATGGATATCTCGGTCGTCGTCGAAGAAGTTTGCAAGGAACATGGATTCCATGTCGTCCCAGCTATTAACGCTCCCTGATTTAAGATGGTGGTACCAATTGTAGGCAGCTCATCGAAGGGTGCCAATAAATGACCGATCCATCAAGGGCTCATTTCTAGAAATAACCCCCAAGTGAGATTTAAAGTATATCAAATGCTGAGTAGGGGACCCTTTCTCGTCGAATGGTGTGAAGTTAATCAAACTAAACTTCGACGGATATAGGATCAACTCTCACTCCCTTGGGTACGGACATGGTATGCCCGTCTTCTTCACTTCTTGAGTGGAGATCAAAGTGTTGATCTTACTCTCGAGGTCTTTTATCTTCTCATTCTCGGGGGCAACGACATTTTCACTGGCATTCCCGTAGTTACCCCCAGCATTTCGCTCTTCAGGGGGATTTCTAGTGTCACGGTCCTCCTCCCGGCCTGTGTTGCTCTCAACCTGATTGACGTTATTGCAATGATTGGATTCACCCTGGTGATTTGTCAGCACCTGGATTTGTTTGTCATGCATTCCTCTCATCTGCTGCATGGCCATCTCCATCTCAACTTAAAGTTTACCTTCTGTTTGGCCAAGTGGCCTAGACACTGGCTTTTGTCCCAGTGTTTTGCCCGATCCTGATTTATCTGTCGTGTCAAATCTGAATCCAGTTGATTATCTTGTTGATTCTAGAGTTCGATCAGTTCAGTTCCGTTGACGTTCGGGTCTGGTTGATTGTAACGTCGTTCGGTTCAGTTCCGTGGATGTTTGAGTCCGGTTGATTCCGTCTCGTCGATAGTTGCTGATCTGAAGCTTCACCGCTGGATTTATTCCATGATTCGTCACTTCACTGGTTACGCCTTGCTGACTCACATCATGCGTTCATTGACTCGCTTTTATGCATTTGCAGCGTGGTTACATCGTCAGCGGTTTTTGGTTGCATCGTCGGATGGGTCGTCGATCATCAATCCATCGCCACGAGTCACGTTTGGGTACTTATAGGCAAGTTTCAACGCCTACAGCCACTACATCGATTCTCGACCAAGGATTGCGGGCAAATCAAGGCTAGGGGCACTCTAGTTCTGGAGTGGCCACCTCGTATTCTATGAATAATCCTGGGCATTGGTTAATAATTGAGTTGGCCGCTATGATCTCACCACTTGTTAGCCTTGCTACTTATGAGTACGACCATTCAGGGATGAGGAGAGTTGTTGCTCACAAAAACTCTCGAACCTTCCTCTACAGTGTTGACCTCCGATCTACCTCATGCTTTCTTCTCTGGCGATCTTCTGATCTGATAAAAGCATCTTCATCATTGAAAGTTTAGAACGAGGCTTGGATCAACCACCTTCAGAAGTTTCACTCGAAGGTGCCGTCGTCGCTACTGGAAACTTTGCACAATGAGGACGATATCCCTAGGGCATTTGCCCTAACGGCGGTGGTGTGAGCGCAGGCGGTGGTGTGAGCGCAGGCAGTGATTGACCACGGCAACAACTTTGCTCCGGTGTACCTAAAACACCTAGAGTATAGATTGCACTTACTGATGCACCCTTTCCTCTAACGTGTCTTCGATGCTCTAAAGGTGTCGCCATCACATATCAAGCTGAACTCCATCACCACTCTGGTGGGGTTCGTTGTCATATGTCATTGGCAAGGAGTCGAACCAACTATGAGAATATGTTGTGTTGGAAAGATTACCTCCACGAGTTGCAAGTATACAACTAACAAGTTATAGTATAAAAGATATCGATCCCACGAGGAA
>JBAKGM010000365.1:21045340-21061374 GCA_037177215.1 Asparagus racemosus | reverse complement strand
ATAATTTTCAGGCTGTCCCACATCTCCTTTGCAGTGGTTAAGAACATAACACTGCTACTAATCTGTGGTTCTATACTGTTGAGGAGCCACGTCATAACACAATAATCAGACGAGAGTCAGGAACTGTAGGTAGGATCTGTGGTGGGTAGTGGAGAGACCAGAAGATGTGTAAGTTTACTCCGAGCGCCAATGAAGATGCGAAAAGGCTGAGCCCAGAGCAAATAGTTTGAACCATTCAACTCTATTGTAGTCTCCAAGACTACCTTCAGCGCAGAAGTCTGATCAGCAGCAGCAGGCAGAGACATAGAAGAGGAGAGATCTGATCTCGATATTGTTGCATAATAGTGGTAGGCAGATAGTAGTTAAATAGTCAGGGCAGTAGTAGAGATCTATTTTTTAAACATAGACTAAGAGCAGATCAAAGGTAGGCAGTAGTAGATGATCGGATCGGATCATATTGTGGCCTTGAATTACCTATTCAATAGGCTGTAGCGGTGCCGAACACTGTAGCGGCAATAGGCAATGTAGCGGCGTCGAAAAACGGGGAGACACTGCAGCCGGACGAAACACTGTAGCGGCAAGGTGTTTGAATGTGGATTTGTTGCGGCTATGGTTTCATGCTCTGATACCATGTAGAAAGAGATAATTAAGAGAGCAAAACCCTTTCTTACTCTATTCAGATACTAGATATATATATATATAGTCATACAAATAGGGGTATAGATAACGGGTCACAGCCCATTTACCCAATACCCACTAGACTTAATCTAACATAGGCTAAAGCAGTCTCCCCGAGCATGGTTCAACAAGTTCAGGAGGGCTATGGTTGGTATGGGATACAAGCAGATCAATGCTGACCATACTGTATTCTTTTGAAGAAGTGGGGGCTACATCACTATGCTTACAGTGTATGTAGATGACATGATCATCACAGGAGATGAGGAGAAAGAGATTGCCCAGCTCAAGGTATGATTGAGAAAAAAAATTTAAAGTGAAGGATCTAGGTTAGCTTCGATACTTTTTTAGAATGGAGATAGCTCATGGAGCGGAGGGGATTGTTCTCTCCCAAAAAAAGTATGCACTTGATCTTCTTACAGAGAGAGGGATGTTGGGGTGCAAACCTGCTACTACACCGATCGATCAGAGGTTCAAGCTGAATGCTGAGGCAGGAGAACCAGTTGATCGTGAGAGATATCAGAGACTGGTTGGTAGGTTGATCTACCTAAGTCACACACGTCCAGACATTTCATTTGTGGTGAGTGTGAGCCGCTACATGCATAACCCGAGGAAGGGTCATATGGACGTAGTATATCAGATCCTGAAGTATCTGAAGGGTGCCCCTGGCAAAGGGCTGATATTCAGGAGGCGTGACCATGTGAACCATGAGCGCTATTGTGACTCAGATTGGGCTAGCTGCGGAGATGATAGATCTACCCTAGGATACTGCATATTTGTAGGAGGCAACTTAGTCTCTTAGAAAAGCAAGAAGCAAATTATGGTGGCAAGATCAACAGCTGAAGCAGAGTACAGGGCCGTGAGGATTGCAGAGTTGATGTGGCAAAAAGCATGTTGGTGGAGCTAAAGCTAGATCAAGAGGTCAAGATTTAGGTTGTGGTGTGACAAGTCAGCTATCAGCATTGCCAACAACTCAGTGTAGGATGACAGAACCAAACACATTGAGATTTACAGGTTCTTCATCAAAGAGAAGCTGAACAGTAGGCTAATGGAGTTAGGCCTTGTTCCAATTAAGGATCAGGCTGCAGACTGCTTAAATAAAGGACTTAGCTCAGTAAATTTAGCTAGAGGGTGTGACAATATGGGCTTAATAGATATTTTTTGCCCATCTTGAGGAGTGTTGAGAGTTGTTTCTTTATGTTGTTTAGTCCCACATTGGTTAGGGACAAGCCTCTTTGTAATTGTGATATTATAAATAACATCTAAGAAAGGGAACTAAAACAATTCTCTCTGATTACTTCTTTCAACAATTTGCCTCTTTGGGTGTGTGAAACCGTTGGGTGTGAGGCTCGAAGGTGTAAAACGTGATTATTTATCTCAACCTCCTTCACTTTCAACCCTGGCTGTCCACCTAAAAGTTCCACTTTCAATCCTAGTTGTCCATCTAAAAGTTCCACAGGACCTACCTCAAATATTATCCCTCCATCCATTTCAAACAATAAAAAAAAGTGTGAAAGAAATGTCTTGTAGCATTACTGTTCATTGATGAACAGCAGCCCCCTGGCACTGTTTAGTTGTGAACAGTACCCTTGATGTTCTTTGCTTTAATTGTTCATAAGCCCTCTTCATTCTCAGTTTCGTGCGACGCTGATCTCTAACAATCCATGTCCCTCTGACCAACTATTCCCCGTGCGTCCGAGCACTCACCTTCTCCAATGAGTGCCAATCTCAATCCATCAAGCCGTCGAATAGATCCAAGTAGTTTTTCAAAGACTTCATGTTGGAGATTCACATGCCATCAGATCGAAGCTCTTGCTTTGTTCCCCATCATTTGGTATCGGAACCGAAGGATGTTATTATGGGTTCATTACATCCTTCACAAGGGTATTTATAGATTTGATGGATATGAGGAGCTCTATGATTTTGAAATCTAGATTTTCCATATAGAAGATATATTTTCTATCTATGATATATCAAAACTAGAAATGCATTTATATGCGAAGTATAGACTAAAGAGATAAAAAATGGTAGTATAGAAATTATTATTCAACTATCCGTTCGTGGAGTTGTGTGAAAGCTCTTCTGGAAAGGAGGTACTCATCTCAACCATAACCATCTAGCTAGAAGGTATTGTTCATCTTCAAAACTTGAAGCAAAGCCTATGTGAGTGCCTCAACTCTAACCAGATGTGTACCAAAAGTCAAACATCGAGTTTAGCCCAAAGCTAGAATCAGAACAAAATTTGGAGATTAAACCCCAATCAGAGCCTGAGCTAAAGCCATAAAAATCAAATCAAAAGATCGAGTCAAAGCTAGAGCTTGAGCTAAAGCAAGAAGCAACTCAGAAGCTCGATCCATAACCTAAGACTGAGCGAGAGGTAGAATTGGAGCACGAACCAAAAGTAGAGCAAAGCATAGATCTAGAACATGAGGTTGAATCATGTCCAGATTATGAGTCTAAAGGTGAAGTGTAGTTCGAGATACATCCAATCTATAACAATTCGATAATAGACTTTGTCATTCTAGATCCCTAAGCGCCTACTTGATATCGAATTATGCAAATACTCTTGAAGATCTTGCAGTTTGTGAAAAGATATTTCCTATCGATTAAAGAAATCATCATGCTCTCCCACTTCAAAACTCGAGGTTGAGTTTTCTCCAACAAGGAGAGATTTGATGCGGGATGATCATGGACCCTTTATCTAATGTTAATAGGATTTAGTAGAATATTAGTTTTTTTGGTAACGGTTGATTTTGTTCTATGTAATCTTCATTTTAGTTATGATTTTTAGGGTATGATTATGAGATCTCTTTCTTCTTTAGTTAGAATTTTATTTGATTGCATCTTTTAGGCTTAGTTTTGTCTTTGAGTAGGAAAGGTGAGGTTAGGGGAGGTGCAATGAGGTGGAGGGATGAACATCACGTTAAGCCCTCATGTTCGGTTGGAGGGGAGGTGCATACTTGATGCAAGACAACCTACAAGATTTGGGTTGATTAGATTTGAAATTTTAGTTAAGATATTATATTTTATCTTTTCAGTTAAGATAATGAATGCAATTTTAGATCATATTTTGTTAGGTTGTTTTCTGTTTTCTTTAGAAGGTATCTTTTATTTATGGAGTTTATTTGATGTTGTCTGTAATACATTAGGTTTCTTTTATAAATAGCATGTAGTCTCTATTTTGGACGATAGATAATGATTAATAAAATTTATGAGTTTTGAGGAAAATCACTTGAGTGCATGTGAAGTGCTAGGCATGTGAATTGCCTTATGGTGTGAAGCCAAAAATTAGATGCTAGATAGTGAATCCGGCCTAATCAAGTTATTTTTATTTGTTTTATTAGATCCACAATTATTTCCTCTACTAAGTCCACCAAATCAATTAGTAGCCGCCCATTAAAAAAATTTTGTCAAGTAACTATTTGTGGAAAAGGTAACACGCGTTAGTGTTCACAAAACACTACCTCACCTCGATGCCGATCTCTGTTTTCACGCAATCAACCCTCAAATGATCCAGCGTCCAAAGTTTTGAGTTACTGTTCACACAAATGGTAACTCACGGTTACTGTTCACAAACCGCTACCTCGCCTTGGCACCGATCTCTATTTTCATGCAATCAACACCTCCAATGATCGAACACCTTGCGACTATCCTTTTGGTACTGTTCACCCAAACAGTATTCATTATCACCTCCGTTCACATCAATACTTTTGTAGTTCATTTTCTTTCTCCTCTTAAAACCTCTCAATTTGAAGGAATTCTTCTCTCTCTAACTTCTTTGTTCATTTTGTGGTGTCTCTTGCCTCCCCTCCTATCCCGTCCCCTCCCCTCCCCTCCCCTCTACCTCACCCTCTAATAACCCTCTACTAAAGGCAAATTTATTTTTTGTTCCTTCCCTCCCCTCATCTACCCTCCTACCAAACCAAGCCTTAGTTTTGCTAGATTGTGATTTGATTAGGTTTTTTTTGTTGCTTAATTGTTTATATGGTTTCTTTTTTCATAAATAAAAGTGTAATCTTCTAGGAGCAAACATTGATGAGTAAAAAAATTGAGTTATGATAATTCTCTCTTGAGCATGAGAGGCATCGTTGGCATGTAATTCGCCTCTTTGGGTGTGAAGCCCTTGGATGCAAGACCCCTAAATGTGAAGCCTAGTTATTTATCTCAACCTCCTCCACTTTTAAACACTGTTCACGACACCCGACTACAGTTTGTGTGAACAGTAAATATTTACTATTTGTGAGCAGTAAATATTTACTATTCATAGTCCTCCTAATTCTTAGTTTCCTCCTCTGACCATCCATGTCTCTCGGACAAACTACTCCCCGTGCGTCCAAGTACTCGCCTTCTCTGATGCGTTCCAATCTCAATCCATCAAGCTGTCAATAGATCCAAATAGTTCTCGATTGCCTCATGTCAGAGATTCACACGCCATCAGATCGAAGCCCTTGCTTTGTTCACGGTCAGGTTTTGTACAGAGCCCGTTGAACTTCTTTTATGTCATTAAAACCGAGGGAAAATCTTCACTTAACCTCGTAAAGTAATTATGTCATGTCTAACGAAGCACGTGACCGAAAAACCAAAAAGGTAAACATACTGCTCAACCGTAAAAAAATTAATGAAAATAATAATGAGGATAAAAGAGTGATTTTCCAAGGCTAAGGGGTATTTTCTCTTTATATGCTCAAGTGCTTGCATGTGTCATGTTAGACTGGACAATATTACTTCCCATTATCCAGATGGTCGTTCCATATACATAACTCCATTCCTAAATGGAGTTTCGCCAATGTTGTGTATTTGAGTCCACTTCAAAAATTGTGAGCTAAATCTAACATAGAGCGACTAATAATTGTGAATGAACATGGAAAGGATACCATATGGAAGTAGGATTTAGCATATTTGTGTATGGAATTAATTACCAAATGTGAACTCAGATAGTAGTTGGATACAAATAATGGTCACATATAGTACAAGTGGACAGGGACTTTGGCCTTAGAAATACAAACCGTTGGGAAAAAAAGAGTAGATTTCCAGGAAAACAATGTCCCGGAGAGATTTAAAATGATCCAAATTATATTATTGCCTCCCACTGGCTAGTAAGTAGGGAAATTATGCATAAATGGTATGGGTATGATCATTAACTGAGGACTAAACTTATAGGCTGGTGCTACTTGGGACCAGGTTTCTGAATATCTGGAACTAAATCCAAATTTTCTCATCAAATCAGAATCAGAGTCCAACATATCCACCACTTGACTTAAGAAAATACAGGTGAATATAATGGCTTGATATCCATATTTACATCCAAGAAGATATGATTTATCCAAATCTGCTTACGTCCTCACCAATGACCCTTGCCAGCCATAATCTGCTATGAAATGAGCAGGTTGTTATCCCCCTTGACAATCAGTGAAATCTTGTTTTCTGTGAGGAGTCCAAGCAAATCTGGCATATTATCAATTATAGATTGTGTAAGATACTATTACTTCCTTTAATTCCCTATGGTTAATTTATCAAGACCGGTTAATTTGAAGGATTCCACTTCATTAGGCTTGGTTAAGAATGCTAAACCGAGAATCACAAAACTGAAAAACTGATTGCTGAGTACAGATCCCCCAAAACAAAGATCAGAAAATACTATTGACCCTTGAATCATAGATATTACAAGATTTCCATTCCCAGAGACACTGTGCACTTCGAATTCTTCCATATTTCAGGGGATATCTTTCTCTTAAAGACTGGGTGCCTGAATCTTTTTAAAATCATTCCTTCACAAATTTATTCTCTGGGCTTTTCTCTTATATTCGTAGGCATTATCTATAATTTCTTAGCTGCACTCCTAGACCATCTATGGAGAATCACTGGATACCTGTACATGCTTATATGGACAAAACAAATAGCACGGAGGGTG
Organism: Asparagus racemosus; assembly: GCA_037177215.1. NCBI lineage: Eukaryota > Viridiplantae > Streptophyta > Magnoliopsida > Asparagales > Asparagaceae > Asparagus > Asparagus racemosus. The sequence continues at coordinate 21,054,788 of JBAKGM010000365.1, read as the reverse complement.
GAAAGGTCTTCTCATATATTAAGGTCATACAAATTTTGTGGATGTCAGTACTGACCACATTCAAATCCCCATAATCTTAACCTCCGCCCCCAGGTGAATCATTTATCATCTTCAATCCAAAATTTTACAATATGTTGCCATACCAAAATCTCAAGGAACTCATATTGATTTGCAAGGTCCTACATGTTTTGCCGCTAATTTGATTGATTGTTGGTGATCTTTTCGCCGATATTGGCTACGGACTGCTCTTTGAATTCGTGATGAGCATGAAAGATGTAATGTATTGGTCAATATTTAGGTACTTTGTATTGGTCAACGGCATCCTGCATCTTTTTATATTCTTTGAGAAGCTATCCCCACCTGCCTGGCTTCTTTGAACCAATGGTGCTGCAGTTTATCTGATTGTGGCTTTCCTCATCCATCTCATCGTCAACATGCCGGAGTGTTAAAAAAAACAGGTAGCAGAAATTCTTTTCTTAATGATATAAAAGGATTGGTGATTTTTTTTTAATGTTTAGGGGAAAATGAGAGATCTCCAAATTCTTTTCATCAGTTATATTTGGATTCTTTATCTAATGTCTTATATCACGAGAGGATTCTTGGCTATTGTCCGTCCAAAAACAGCCTCATATCTAGGCCGAATAGGTCATTCTAGATGCGATATTGTCTAGAAATGAGTCCCTCTTATGTTATCTTGAATAATTTATAATGAGGTTGCTTTTGGGTTTTGCGAATCACAAGTTTGGGCATAGGCATAAAAGCCTTAGTTAGAGATGGGTTCGAGAGTCAAGATTATGTTTGGTAAGTAACTAATTCTTATTATCTAAGTAGCAAGAAAAGCCAACAAGTTCTATATACATAACAATGCTCCTTAACAAAGCAGAGCACCCACTTGGGCATCTAGAGTCAAGATTTTGAGCTTAACATCGAAGTGAGACTCATTTGCAATCAGGCCAGATCACAATCTAGTAATATCTTTTAGACTCTCAGGATTTCGCTAATATGCATAACCAGTGGGTTGGATCTGGAGTTAGGAATGTAATGATAGCTCGATACATTTGACTTGACTGTTGAGTATGAACTCACGAGAAATTTGAAATTGACTGGTCATGCTGTATGCTGATTATATGTATGGAATAGATTTTAATGCTAAACATTTTATCAAACTGTAGCTTAAAGTTGTCTTGGACATTTGAATCATACTCATCTTTTCATTTGGTAAGCCTGGCTATATTCTGTTCCTTGGATTCTTTACCTTATGCAAGCTTAAATCGGATATAGCTGTTCTCTCTTGCTGCTATTCATTTATTCAGGTAGAAAGTACCTTTTCATGTAGCTTTTATACATTTTTAGCTCTTCTTTGGCTTGAATAAGGGCCAGAATAAGGGCCAAGGTATTTCCACTGGTTCTTACAGTTTCTTGAATAAAAGAAAAATGATACAATTGTTGAGAAATTTCTGATACCTTTTGACTTTCATTTGTAGCTTCCTTGTTTGTTGTAGTTTAACAAAGGTCTGAAATTTTAGAGTTCTTGTTCTAAAGTGTACATATCACAGTTGAAGTTGTACTTTCTGTTTCGCTCTTTTATATGTCTACTGGACAGCTGGAGCATAAAGGAGAAAAGCAACTCTTGCATAAATTGCTAATCTCCAACCCCCTCCTAGAGTGGTTTGTATGGTTGTCTTGGTGCATGCATTATGTAGTGGGTAAGGACTACTCAATAGTGTTTTTTGGTGGTCTTGGTGCATTAACCTTGCAGCGAACAAGGACTACCTGGATGGTTATCCAACGAAGGATCAAATTTTCCTTAAAAGCTTATGTAAGATCTTGATTATATATTCTACTGATCTGCTAGAAGTTATCTCACGTTATACTTTTTTACACATACTTTCAGGTTTTGACATGGTGAGATTCAGTAACATCTCAGAGGCCGAAAGCTCCTCAAGCATCCTGAAGATGGAGACGAGAGGAATCGGAGTGAGCGAGATGAAGGAGATGCCATGCGTATCGACAACGGGCAACAGCCCCAACGGGAAGAGGGTGGAGGGGTTTCTATACAAATACAGGAAAGGAGAGGAGGTGAGGATAATGTGTGTTTGCCATGGCAGCTTCCTCACTCCTGCCGAGTTTGTCAGGCACGCCGGACTGGGTGATGTCGACCATCCCCTCAGGCACATTGTTGTCAGCCCACCTTCTCCCTTCATATGATATTGGAGCTCTCTTCTTCTTGTGTTTATGTAGCAAGCTATGGCCAAATATAAGCATGCCTGTAGCTTTTATGAAAGCGGGTGACAATTGTTCTCTAGCTTCGGTATTGATCATTTGAACCTGTATGTGCGAGGATCTAATGTGATATCTTGAGCAGAAAGAGCAGATCATGGATGGTCTTTTTTTTTTTTTTTTACCTTGGTAGTTTTTCTTTTGTATTCAATTTTAATTGTTTTCCCTATTTAGAAAGAGATCGATGATACTAAGACAAGTATTGTAAAGTGCTTTTATGTTGGACAATTCTGAGCCAAATCTGAGCGTGTACGTTACTGCCATGAATAAAGGAAAAGTCTTTTTGGCTCTGGAGGGGCAAAGAAATTTGGATCTTCGCATTTGTAATTTTAGATATTCCTAGAGGGGAATCTACTGCGTTATGATATATTTGAAAGCGTAACTAAAATAGGTATATGTTCTCTGCATTGCCTCATATTCACACTTGAAAAATAATCGTAATAATGATTACCGTACTATAATTTTTATGTTACTCTGGTATTACCGCAAACAAGAAAATATGTAATTCTATATAATATAAAGATGTATCAAATGAATCCAAATTCTTATTGGACTGTCAAACTTAAAAAGTAAAAAAATGAAAATATTTAATTACTCCTTTATATAATATAATATGAAGACTTGTACTTATGATTTCAAATCACATACTATTTTCTTATCTCATAACCTATAAAAACTTCTCACATAAAGTTGTGTTTATTATATATTTTATTTACAATAATTTGTTTTTAATTTACTATTCTTTAGATTATTACCAATCTGAGCATATGTCTTGACGCATACAACAGAAAGTCCCAAATAATAGTATTTGCGTAATGCTGCAAAAATTTTGTTTCGTGGTGTATATAAATATAACTATTTATTAGAAAAGGAAGCAGTAGTTGATTCCCAAGTAATAGTATTTGCGTAATACTGCAAAAATTTTGTTTCGTGGTGTATATAAATATAACTATTTATTAGAAAAGGAAGCAGTAGTTTTATGGTGATTTTCATCAAACAGTAAATGCTTTATTTTAGCAATTATAACTAAAATATGATTACACAAAACAAAGAGTTAGTATATATGTCCAATCCATTTAATTTAGAATAACTATAATCATTAAAATAGTTTTGATAATGAATTCATATGTGGCTACTCTATTATATGATGACTCTATACCAGTCTATCAAATTAAAAACCATTTTCTAAGTGTCTCAATATCTACGTCACAAATAAGAAAGAACATTATAAACGAATCATTAGACTATTGTCTATTAAAAATAACAAATAAGAATGATATATTCCAAATCTATGCTTTAAGCAAAATTTCTCCTTTCAGTTTTGATCAAAACCTGGACAAATATGAAAGAATTAAGTCAAATGCAAGAAAAATGAATTATTATTCACATAGTGAAACTTCATGAACTTTACTCAAAAAATAGTCGCTACATGCAATGCGCACAAGATAATTGGGCTCATGGAAATACCCTAAGTATCTAGTCATTTTATATTGTTCCTTTTTAATAAATGACAAATGCACAAAATAGAGAATTAGATAAGATTTGCAAGAATTAAATCTGATATAAATATGGTGCAAGACACAGTGTGATTTATTGCAATTTATCTAATATCAATTTAGTGCAATTTATCTTATATCAATTTGACAACTCAATATAGTTATAGTCTCACTCCATGAAGACTAGTTTTGATTCAAACTCCTCGATTATTTTTATTTCATCACCAAAGATCTGTTCAAAACTCGGGTCTGACTCACTCCCCTCTTCGAGGTAACACATGTCTTGAAGAATTGGAGCAATTGGTTTTGCCATTTCTTTAGTCTCAGAAATTGATTCAACACGGATCAAACAATTGGTATTATCATTAATCCAGACTGCATTCACTAAAGTAAAACTTCTCTTTTTTTTTATATCTCAAAAGAAAATTAGGGAACTAGGAAAAAGAAAAGTTAATTTCTTTTTAAGGAAAACTAGAATACCTAAAAAATTAGTGAGAAAAAGGAGAAGGATAAAACAAAAACCTAACTAAACAAATCAAAAGCAACCACTTTGAAATAATCACCTTTAATTCTAGGGTTAAGTCTAAACTCAACTAGACTAACTCCTAACTAAAAACTCCTTGAATAAAAAGAGTAAAGTTTACTTGGTCAGTTAGCCAAGTAAGGATAGTACTAGAGGGAGATCAAGGACTTGCTGAGTACCTCTTTCTTTGCGGAGTGCTTTATATAACTCCTAAACCTTGCCTTAGACACCAATCAATTTAAGTAAACTTAAACTGGTTAACTTAAGAATATCTTGTTCCTTAATAAGCTCGAGTCCTTAGGGGCCCACGTCTAATGAGTTTTAAAAGGCTTCAGTTTGTGTAGTGAGAAACTAGTGCTTTGTGGGCTAAGTAAAGAGTGATAAAATCCCCCACCTTATCTTGATAATGGGTTTTACCCTTAAGAGTATTTTCCAGTGAGTGCTCAAATAAAAATGTTCAAATCACTTTAATGAATTCCTACTAACTATATGTAATGCAAACCCTAAGAATTAAAAGCAACTACAAAAGGATGCAAAAAAGAAAATATTTTTATTTTTTTAAATTATGGTCCAAAAACAAACAAATGTGAGAGAGAGCTTTTGTTTGGATTTATTATCTTGTTAGTAGTTATTTAAGTGGAGGGTGAATTTTATTAGGGTCGATAAGAGAAATTTTTTTTTATCAGTTCCTAATTGTCTCAGCCTAAACTAGAGGGTGGAATTGAAAATACTAGAAAGAAGACTTACCTTTTCAATCAAATCTTCAATCTTTAATCTTCAATCTTCAATCTTTTAATCAATCCTTCACACTTAAATACACAAATCAAAGAATCAAAATAGAAAAATCCTAATTACAAGGATCTTCCCTAGCAACGGCCCCAAAAATTTGATAGGGGCATAATAAACATGCACTAAAGTTGTAAGATGATAATTATGAATCTAATAATTACAATATCCATCCCACGAGGAAAGCGTGTAGAAAAAAATTCTAAATTGGATTATAGAAATATCTGTGGACAAATAGGAGCGAAAGTGTAGAGATATAGAGAGTGTTAAATTATTTGCAAATAAAAAAACTAGAACAAGACGGAAGAAAGAGAGTGAACAAATAAAAAAACAAAGAATAACTAAGGAGGAGAACTGAAAAAAATAGAAAAGAATAAAATCAAGAAGAGAAAAAATAATCAAAACGAGAAAAGTCAAATCAAGTAAAAGATGGAGAAAATAAAGTAGAGAACATAGGAATTTAGAATTGAATCTACTAGTTAATTTTATTTAGGATTTATGAACTACTTTATTTTTATTATATTTAACCTTAGATTTACTAAGTATAGATTATCTCTCAAGGAAAATATAACCTATCAAATTATTATCCAAGTAAAATTTTCATTCGTGAAAAGAATAAGCAACTATATAGTAATTCTAGAATTCACACACATAACCTATCAAACCACTGAAGATAAGGATAGATTATCAAATTCTTCTTCTATTGATTAGTTCCCTAATTGATTATCCTAAGCATGATCATTTTGAGCACAAAGAGAGCAATCCATAAATTATAAAAGAAATCAAACTAGTTTCATACAATTCTAGAATTCCTATAAAATTTAGTTGCACACATTGAGAACAAATAATAATAATAGTAAAGCACAAAAGAAGAACAAGAAAATGAAAATTACACAACAAGCAAGAAAAATAAAAAAATTATAAAAGCAATAAAAAGGGCAAGAATATAGATCTACTACAAAGCATGAAGTAAATCTACACTACAAGCATGAAATAACTCTAATCTACCAAACATGAAATAAAAATAAGAAATAAAAATCCTAAAATATGTAATTCTAAAATAAGAAAATAAAAAAGGAAAATAAAATTTTACATTGCAAGAGGTTGGCTCCTTGAAATAAAATCTCCATCTTCATCTTTATCAACAAAGAAGAAGAAAAGAAAATTTAAAAGGAGATACAAAATTTTTATTTATTGCAAACTTAAAATGTTTACAAATTAGAAGACCAAATTAAATGTACTCCTCTCTAAAAAGGAGTTTACAAACTTTTTCACACTCAAACCCCTCACCCTCTACTCCTATAATCAACAAGAGCCATTAGATTTGACTTGAGCTCCAACAAATAAATCTCAGTCATACACTGTTTCTGTTACGAACCAATCAGTTGGCTCCTTGGTTGGCTAATCAGCTGACCCATTAGTTGGCCAATCGATTGGTTTCTAACAAAATTGATTCTTCTTGTTGACCTAATTTTTTCTTGATCTCTTGGACTTTTGTGGGCCTCCTCTTAGCTTGATCTACCGCTTCAATAAGTGGTAAAAAGAGAGACTTTTGTTCTTTTGAGCTCTTATTCATTAATTCTTTATTTCCTACAAATTAAGATAAAAAAGCTTTATTAGTAATATATTTATTCAAATAAAATAGATAAAAAGGGTATAAAAGTGTAATAAAATATGATGAGTAGTGGATACAAGGGTGAGATGCAAATTTTGATGAATTATGAGAGGTCAGCTTATGAATTGAGATTTGAAGATACTAGTGATTTTGATAAAATTGTTAGACAAGGGTCAATGTTGAAATTTTATGAAAGATTGACGGATAGATTTTGTTGTTTTCTTGAGTTTTTAGTTAGGTGGCATGAGAGGCTGAGAGGAAAGTTGTGAGTATGAGTGTGTTGGGTGTAGAGTGTAGGAGTTAGTTATAGTCAAAAGTTTTGATCTAATTCATATTTTATTATCTTATCTATCTATATCATTAGTGAACATGAGATCTTTGATTCCATGAAGTGTTCATAATTTCCACCTCCACACAAAGCAAAATCACAAAAAATAAATAAATAAAGAAATAAGTATGCATTGGACAATATAGTGAAATAGGCGAAAGAACATGTTTTTCATTAATGATTATCAAAGTACTTACCCTACACAAGTTTATCAAAGTACATACCCTACACAAGTTGTAGGGGGGAGTAAATACAAGTTATCTAAAATTAGATATAAAAAAAGAACAAACAAGCTCATCTAGAAGTAAGACACGACATTTTTCCTACATAATCTAGTTAGTATGCAAGCTCGACTCTCTACTAACCAGACTATATCTACACCCCCAATCTACAAGGTAACATGATCGACTCCTACAAAAAGCAAAACCTAGTCGTACCACCTAAGATCTCTCCGTCCTAAGGATGATCGCCCTATCCCTACAAGGTAACAAGCACTATATCTACCATCACAAATTATCGGGGCCCATCCTAAGGATGACCACCCTCATCACCAGGCCATCCTCTCCTGTAACAACCCTCATACCCTCCACCACTCTAAGGTACCCAAGCAAGCCAATCATCACCCTTAACTCCACTCCCTCCAGCACCATCACCAAGCCTCAATGCAGCCTCCTTCATCTCCTCCTCAGCCTGCTCCTCCTTCTAAGAGAAATCTTCCAACTCTCAAATCACGGATGTAGGAAACAGAGGAGAGACGACGCCCACTATGTTCCCTCATTGGAGACAAACCATCAAATGACTCAATGGCTCCTCCTCACCTCTCTCGTAGATGACTGTAGCTCCCTACATAACACCTCTGCCTCCACCGGGCTCCTCTCCTCTTCGCTCTGCCTCTACTTGTTCTCTTGCTGCATCATGACAGCTATCAGCATCTCTGACTAGAAGCTAGTACTAGCCTCCCCTCTAGTAGCCGTGGCACCCCTCTCTTCTGCCTTCTCCCAATCCTCCTCCTCATCATCATCATCATCTAAGCTATCCTCCTCCTTGGTCTCTGCTATCTCTGTTCTCTTCTTTCTCTAATGTCCCTCCTCATCTTTGAGAGACATAGGCTTGACCACATTCTTATCTATCAGCGACAAGGATGGTGTGACCTTCGACAACCCATCCAGTGAAGAGCTAAAATGCACAAGAATATCCAGTTCCCTTGCGACATGTGCCGAGAACCGATTGCTGACTCCACTATGCCGTCAAACAAGAAGTTGGCCAAATTGAAGTGGTGACCATGGATCAATGTAATGATCAGGAACAAGTTTCGATTAGGAGTATTCCTATCCCTCCCTTCTTCGCGTAGAAATTTTAGGCCACTACCATCCCCACAAGGTGAGCAAGCAGCTTGAAGCTTGACAATGTCACTAAACCTATTACCCCCTTACCATCTCGAGCTCTTCATCTACTATAGCACGAGTACCAAAATCTGACACCGCCTCATCCCTTGCCTCCCTACTGAACAACCCCATCATGCCTTCAAACGGTAACTTCAACCCCATCGAACTCCACCTTCACCCATCCACCTTCGTAGAGATCCTTTAGTTCTCCATCGACATGTTGCAATAGAATTGCAACACCGCATCAACGTAGATCACAGATTGATCCTTCGATAAAAGCCTCATCCAAACTTAAACGATAAACACCACCGAGAGGTCATCCCACCAAATGTGATTGAAATCTATCTTCCTCCTTAGGATCACGTTTTTCTTCTTAAGGATGTCATAATGATCCCTCGCCCGAGCATAGTTGAGGTGGCCACGACCAAATGCCTTGAACAATCTTAGCTTGAGATGAAGAACCCGCATCTTTAGAAGCCATGAGAGATCTAGGGAAGAGTTTGGAAGTGGAAAGCTAGGGTTTTGGATGAATGAATTTTTGATTTGGATCTAGAGTTTGAAAAAGAAGACTTGTGGAAATTTTAGGATCTAGGGCTTGTTTTAGTGAGATTTGAAAGTAGAGATCAATTTAGGGTTGATAAGGAAAGGTTTGAGATGGTTTTTGGGAGTAACTGGAGCCAGTTTGTCAGAGTTTGGATGGAGAAGGAGAAGAACGGGGCACACACTAGGGTTTTTGGGTGAAAGAAAACCTAAATTTCTTTATATACTTGTGCGCCCAGCAATCTAAGCACATGCACCCAAGTTCTAAGCGTACGCATCCAAGTTCAAAGCGTACACACCCAAACGGGTCTATTTTTCTTTGAAATGGGTTTCTCTATTCCTGACTCGTGACACGCCTGTAGGGTCGAAAAAGTTTTGGTTTGATTGAATTTGAATAGATTACAATCAAGCTTTCTCAATTACAGAGGAAGAGAAGATTGATTTGACTTCTCTTTTGTTATGTGGGTTCTTGGTAGCGAAAGGATGCTTCTCTCG
>JBAKGM010000365.1:21007984-21028054 GCA_037177215.1 Asparagus racemosus | reverse complement strand
CCATTAGAAGTGTTGGACAAGAATTTAATGACATTGAACATCTAAGGCAAAGTCTCCGAAATTACTCAATTGCGCTCAGTTTTAACTATGATTATTTGAAAAATGAACCTAGAAGGTTGACGGTAAAATGCAAGGGTGTTGATTGTGAATGGATAGTTCATTGTAACTGCCGTACAGATAGCAAACAGTTTTATGTGAAGAAAATAAGTTGTGCACATAGTTGTCTCGGAGGAGGCATAGGAGAGAAGAGACATCCACGGGCGTCTTGTAAGTGGGTTGCAAATATTATGAAATCTATACTAAAAGAACAACCCACATACCGTGCAATTGATCATAAAAAGAAGCTTTTGAGAGAGTTTGGTGTTGATATCCCCTGTGGAACAGCGTGGTGTGGGAAAAATCTTGCTCAATAGGTGTTATATGGGTTTGCAAAATATTCATATGAACAACTTAGATGGTACGCGGATGAAGTTATGGAAACTAATCCGGCATCAATCATCCATCTAGAACACGAAGATGGTAGATTTACTAGATTTTTTATCTCATATTATGCTTGTTGGAAGGGATTTGTTGATGGATGTAGACCGATTCTATTCTTGGATGGCACCCATTTTTTTGATAGATACAAAAGAACTCTACTTGCCGCTACCGCTTTGAACAGAGATGGAGGAATGTTTCCCGTCGCTCTTCGCATTTGTGGAACTAAGAATGAGAGCAATTGGGAGTGGTTCCTTGAATGCATTCGTGATATATTATACAATTCAGATGATCTGTATACTCCGAATGATGAGCTAGTTATAATCTCTGAGTGAGACAAAGGACTTCAAAATTCCGTCACGAATTGCTTCCCTTATTCGTATCACAGTTATTGCATCCGCCATTTAATGGCCAATTATACGAACAACTTGTCGAAGAAAGGGTTATCAGCACCACTTAGAGATGAATGTGCTCATATTATGAAGAGAGCCGCTTATGCCTACACAATGCATGCTTATCATAATGAATGCAATGAGATCCAGAATAAGTCATTTGTTGTTTTTATTGAAATGCTGAGTATGAATCCACAAAACTGGGCTAACTGCTATTTTCCTAGAAAGAGGTCACTATTTTTACACATTTTTAGTCTTTGTGGTTGAAGTCTCTGATATGTGTGTTTGAACTTGTATGCATTTCAATAATCTGATGTCCTTTAACATGGTTGCAGGTATGGGTGGTTGACCTCAAATCTTGCTGAATCCTTCAATGCACGGATTAAGGAAGCTCTATTTTTACCGATAGCCCAATTGGTTGATCACATCCGGGTGAAGATGATGAAAATGAGCTATGATAGACGTGAGGAGTTCAACAAATGGACTACCCCACTTGTTCCTAGTGTAGAGGAGCATCTTGTCCTAATCAATGAGGGAGCACATTGTCATCATGTTAATCCTTCTACGTCTGTATGAAGTATATGATTCGCTAATTGTTAAAGCGAATTTGGAGAACTGTACATGTACTTGTCGCCAATGACAGGTTCTTGGACTACCTTGCAAGCATGCGGCTACCGTAATCAGACATAAAGATCAATTGGTGTTGTAGGTAAAAAAAATTACTGTAGCAAACGCGAGGCTCAACTGTAGCAGCCTGCGTTTCAACGGTAGCAGGTTCGCGTTTTCTACTGAAACGCGAGAAATACTGTAGCAAGTCCGCGTTTTCTACTGAAACGGGAGGAACACTGTAGCAGGTCTGCGTTTTCTACTGAAACGCGAGGAACAATGTAGCAGGTCCGCATTTTCTACTGAAACGCGAGGAACACTGTAGCAGGTCCGCATTTTCTACTGAAACACGAGGCTACACTGTAGCAGGTTTGCTTTTTCTATTATAGCAAACTGAAACGCGAGGCTACACTGTAGCAGATCCGCGCTTTCTATTGTAGCAATGTTACTATAGCAACGCGAGGGTCACCTCTGCGTTTTAATGTAGAAACGCGAGGCTCAGCCCGCGTCTGGGCATCAGCCCGTGTTTACTGTAACATGTACTGTAGCAACGCGAGGGTCACCTCCGCGTTTTACTGTAGAAACGAGAGATTTAGCCCGCGTCTGGGTATCAGCCCCGCTTTTACTGTAGCAATGTTACTGTAGCAACGCGAGGGTCACCTCCGCGTTTTAGTGTAGCAAAACACGGACCTCGCTTCAGAACGCGAACCTCGCGTTTGACTCGTTCAAACACGATCTAAACAGTTCCAAAACTGTTTTGCACGATTTGAAGGCCACTAACCCTCGTTTAGGAGAGTTTTAAGGGGTCAGTTACACCCCTTAAACCCCTATAAATAGCTGAAAAGTCAGCTGAAGAAAGGGAGGGTTGGAAAGGTTGGCCAGGAAACTAAAAAAAGGAGAGAGAAAAGAAAGTCTCTTCTGCACAGTTGTGATCGGCGCAACGATCAGACCCTCATCCATGGTCTGATCGGCCTGAAACTTAGAGGGAGGCTTCAGCACGTCTTTCCCAATTCTGAATGGTGGAGAATGGATTCTACCAGTTAGATTCAGAGATATTGAGGTTTTACCACAGCTAATCGTTCCAGGAGCGCAGAGAATAGTTTCTACTGCGCAACTGTGATCACCGCTACGATCGGACTCTCATCTATGGTCTGATTAATTTCTATATTTAAATATATGATTATAAGATTTTCTTTTTAAATATAGATAGTTATAATCTGATAAGGATTATAAAATATTTGACTATCCTTTTAATTTGATGATTCCTAAGTGAATACGTTTATATATTTACGCATATCATAATGAGAATTTAAAAAAAATTATGGATAGTTATAATCTGATAAGAATTATAAAATAATTGATTAGTAGAATTTTCTAATTATGGATAGTTTTAATTAGAGTAGAATTCTTAGGTAAATATAAGATTTATGTTTACACTTGCCATCTTCTGAATGGATAGGACACATGCCTAACTTATGATATGACACTTGTCAGTTTTTTATAACTTTATAATACGACTGTTTGTCAAAAAAATTAAAAGAGAAAATGGAGGAAAAATAAATTGTATTGATTCTTTTACTAAAGAAAGACTTACAATCTCTCTCTCTCCTCACAAACTCTCTCTTATTAGTTATCCCGATTTACAAAAGAAGGAAGGATTAGCAAACATCCTCCCTTTTGTTTAAGGCTAGGTGCTTCACGGTAGCGATGGATTATTGTATCCCGTTGACGATCTGAGTGCCTAGCTTCGTGGAATGTTGAATGGAAATCTGGACTCGAGAGTTATGAAGAACTTGCAATCCAAGTTTTTAACTCTGAAACGAGTTTCTTTAGGGACTCTAAACAAGTTTTTTTGACTCCCAAGCCGATCAAGAGAAGATCTCCCCCAAACAATGATCTAAAAAAGCCCCCCTCTCCAGCTGATTTTTTTAGCTATTTATAGGGGTCTAAGTGGTGTAACTGACCCCTTAACTCTCTCCTAAACGAGAATTAGTTGCTCTCAGATCGTGTAAAATAGTTTTGGAACCGTTTAGATCGTATTTGAACGAGTCAAACGCGAACTTCGCATCCTGGAACGACCCCCGCATCTTCAGCTCAAAACTAGAATGCTGGGTTGTGACCCTCACATTTTGGTTTTGAGTGCGAGGGTATCTTTCGCGTTCTTAACTTCAGACACGAGGATGAGCCCCTCGTCTTGAACTTTGAATGTGGTAACGAGCTCCGCATCTTGAGTTTAGACGCGGTGATGAGCTCAGTATTTTGAGCTTGAACACGATGCTTAGCTTCACGTTTGGAGCTTGAAGAGATTGTTTTCTTGTAATCTCTTGGTTAGATTTCATAAAGCTTTTTAAGTTGTAACCCCTATGTTCTAGAGTCATTAAATTGTAACTCTCTTCTGTTATTGTAAAGGTCATCAGATTATAACTTTCATCGACAGTGTTTTGTGGGTAGTAGCTATCATTAAAAAAAATTTTGACAGCCTACAGAACCCCCTCCAAAGTTTTTAAAAGTTCGAAGTTGACTGGGACGAGCTTTCGAGATACTTTAGATATCTTCTTTGTCTGACACTGAGAAGGTATTGCTCCTTGTTTAAGAGATTTGCACTTTACTTTTGTCCACGCTAGTCATTACAAGGATGAACTCTAGCGTTTTGAAGTTAAAACGCGTGGCTGACTCTTGCGTCTTTAAGTTGAGACGCAGTGTTGGCTTTTATGTTTTGGAGTTGAGACGCGGGGCTGACCCTCACATTTTCAACTAAGCTTTTTAGACTTTTTTAAGGTGCCAAAAATATAATGTTAACTTGGCATGCCTTTCATACTTGTAGTTTGAACAAGATTTTGAGGACCTATCGCTCTATTGATGAGAGTCGATAAGTTTCGGTTTTGTCGGGGGACAAAATATGAAACCTATGATTTGAGCAAGGTATAAGGCCTGTGATGTGAACAAGGCTTACATGGCTTATGGTATGAACAAGGCTTATGGCTTGTGGTGTGAACAAGGCTTAGGGCTTGTGATGTGAACAAGGCTTTGGGCTTGTAGTGTTAACAAGACTTTGGGTTTGTGGTGTGAACAAGGCTTAGGGCTTGTGGTGTGAACAAGGCTTTGGGCTTATGGTGTTAACAAGATTTTGGGCTTGTGGTGTGAACAAAGCTTAGGACTTATCATCCTATTGATGAGGATTGATAAGTTGATTGTGATTTATGCAACTTTGAGGACTTATCATCCTAATGAGAAGGATTGATAAGTTGATTACGATTTAAGCAAATTTGGGGGCTTATCATCCTATTGAGAATGATTGATAAGTTAGTTGCGATTTAAGCAAATTTGAGGACTTATCATCCTATTGAGAAGGATTAATAAGTTGATTGCGATTTAAGTAAAATTGAAGACTTATCATACTATTGGGAAGGATTGATAAGTTAGTTACGATTTAAGCAAATTTGAGGACTTATCATCCTATTAAGAAGGATTGATAAGTTGATTGCGATTTAAGCAGATTTGAGGACTTATTATCCTTTTGAGAAGGATTGATAAGCTGGTTGCGATTTGAGCAAATTTAGGGACTTATCATCCTATTGAGAAGGATTGATAAGTTGGTTGTGATTTAAGTAAATATGAGGACTTATCATCCTATTGAGAAGGATTGATAAGTTAGTTGCAATTTGAGCAAATTTAGGGACTTATCATCCTATTGAGAAGGATTGATAAGTTAGTTGCGATGTAAGCAAGTATGAGGACTTATCATCCTATTGAGAAGGATTGATAAGCTAGTTGCGATTTAAGCAAGTTGAGGCTCTAACTGTCGTTCCCTCCAGGTTATTTGTTTTGTTGATGTTAGTGACATGCAATCTTGATCGAGACCTTCTATCAGACTTCTTTAGAGCGGGTTCTCCCCTGTCTCATCGAGAGAGGAGTATCTTCAGTAGTCCTTTTTGTATCAAGTCCTCGATATCTATCTGGAAGACTCTATAGTCATCAGTGTGATGACCGTGATCTCTGTGGTACCAGCAGTACCGCTTGGTGTCTGTGAATTGGGGGTCCGACTTCATGCGGGAAGGAGTGGAATTCAAGTATCCTTCTCTCTAGACCAAGTAGAGAGCTTGTAAGAGAGAAGTGTTGAGGGAAGTGAGGGCCGGCCTCTTGGCCGCCTCTCTCCTCTGGTCTCTCTTGTCAGCCCTGCTTGACTTGGAGTTGGTTTTGGGGGATCCTTCTCCATCTTCTCCTTTAGAGAGGGCTCGGCTTCTACCGCTGCTGCAGCTTCTGATTCTCTGGCCTCCTTCTTATGGGCACGGGCGTCTTCCGCATCTATGTGTCCTCGAGCTCTGACCATTAGTTGCTCATAGTTGGTAACATGATCTATGATGAGCGACTCCGCCAGCTTGTTGTTCTCTAGTCCTGTCGAGATCGCAGCCATGGCCATCATGTTGCTAAGGTCATCAAGTTCCAGCCTTTTGGTTTGAAATATCTTGAAGTAGTCCTTAAGGCTTTCTCAAAACTGTGGATGGACTTTTTGTCCAGTGAATTCCACCACATCTTAGAGCTTCCCGTCAATGTGACAGGGAAGGCTCTGTAGATGAGTGGCTTAGTCACTTGCTGCATATTCATCAGATCATAAAAATTCTACACATGCTCCACTGGATCTCCCTCACCTTTATACTTCTCAATATGCGGTATCTTGAACTTAAAGCAGGGAGCATTCATGATCCAGTCGGCAAGTGGGCTATTCCCTCCGATGGTGTCTGCAATGGTGTTAAACGTCCGATCATAACCAGGCGCAAGATTAGTGGTGGAAGGACCTGAAGCAGTGTAGGGGTATCTGGGGCCAAGCGAAGCCGCCCATGCAACTCCCTTATGGCCACTATTGTCGAAGCTAGGGCATTCCCCCATTGCCTCTACATACTACTGGTTTTTTTGAGGAGAAGCGGCGAAATGAGCCTGTTGGCAAAGTAGAGGAGAGGTGTGTTCAGCATAATCCTTCGGTGCTCGTTGCTCAGCTTGCCCCACCGGGGGGAGGAGGAGGAGGAACAAACGACAAAGAAGGCTGTCGGGGAGGAATCTAGCTGAGAAGTTCATTTGTGAAGTAAACGAACTATTGTTGGAGAGATTGGGAAATTCTTCGGGCGAACTCCTCCAGCTGGGCTTAAGTGGCTTGCCCACATGTGGTTCTTTAGCGGATGGATTGGAGGATTAGCCTGGACAATTAGAACCAACCATCTCGTGCAAAGAAGAAAAAGAGGCCGCACAGTGGGCGCCAAACTGTTGATGTCAGTTATCAAACAGGGGATTAAGTGTGGCTTTTTAAAGGGTGTTAAGGTTCTTCAATCTTCTTTGATGGTTGGTTATGGAGTAGAGAATTCAGTCATGTACAAAAAAACAATACGTGAGAGGAACGGAGTTGGGATCTTCTGTGGTTTCTCCGACGATCAAGTCAGTAGTGAGCTTGAGTGGAGAGGAAGTGTGATTATAAGGTGTTAATTTCAAAAGATTGCTTACCCTATGAGTGGATAGCACCTCTTCTTTATAGCAGATCCTGGGGGCAATTGTGTAACTTTGGCTGAGTCCAAGCAGGCGGCTTAGTCGACATATACTTTACAGGTATCGGCTGCAGAGGGGATGAGTCACCTATGTGTTTAATGTGATGGTGATGAGGGAAGCATGGTTCTGACGAGGTCCGATGAGTCATAAAGACTTTCGGGGTTGGAGCAATGATGATTCTGAGCATGCATTCAATGTGATGGTGATCAACTATCGACGGGGGATTCGAGGACAAATAGCCTTTCGTCTCGGCTTTGCGAGAGGGTCAAAAAATGACGGCCTTCGTCTCGGTCTTGCAAGCAGGCCGATAAATGACCCCTTTTTATTTGAATATCTAGGATTCGAGAATTCTCGAACTGGCCTTGCCAAATGAGGAGGCGAGGTCGACCTCAATAGTGAGTCCCGAGTGAGGATGCCTTTCGGCTCAGCCCGTCTTGGGAAGGGTCGAGTGTTGATGTTGCTCGAGTCGTCCTGCACAGGGTGAGGTCGATTTGATGCTTAGCCAGTATGGGACACGTGTCGGCTACTAAGAGAGGATTAACACTTAGCCATTTCTGTGATATAATAGTAAGTTTACAAAATTTTTTCCTTAGATTTGAATGAGATCTGAATAATTTCATAAACCTAAAACCTCGATATAAAAGGTCCAATCATAACTAATCCAACCTAAACACAACATTATCATCAAAGTGTGGATTTGGGCAACATTTCCAAGATTTGAGTTACTTTCAAACAAATCTTATGCGACTAACTTACATGATAGATAACTTAGGGTCAGTTTGGTAACTCCCCCTCTAAGTCAGTCTTGATGTGAACCAGTTTAGATCTAGATCAGGAGAAGGGTAGACCAAAACAAAAAGCAATTTAAGGTTAAAAATTGACCTAACAATACTAGTTGAAGTCTTGGTTTACTCTTTTGCCCCCAAACTAATTCCACGACTCAACCTGGTTTTGTTCCACAAACTAATTTAAGTGGAGTTCCCACACAAGTACTGAACAAGTAGTTTTCCAACAAAGGTGCATGAGATATTTATAGCATGACTAATGTTGCTTCCCCCAAATAAAATGCCCTCATTTTTCCACTATCACAACTTACATCATGGGCATGTAAACAAGTAATTTCGAACTCAGCGATGTGAACATAGTTATACCCTCAGACCATTATTAACGTTGCCTCAACGAGTATTACCCATGTCCTTACCATCTTCTCTACCCCATTATAATAATTAAAACCGACACAGTAACATACGTACCCATACATTTGCATCCAATCCCCCAACTTGCAAAAAAATCAGCCCCTCCCTGCTTTTATTAAACAAAACCTCGCCCCACTTTTTCCAATCAGAGTGCGGCACTAAGTTTGGCGAACCCCTCGGCTTCTCCCTTTTTGTTCCCTTCTCATGATCACCGCCAATATTCTTCAAGATGTTCAATCTGAATGACTCCCCAAATGAAGAGGAGATTGAGGGTCTCGGGCTCTCCATCGCTAGTGGGTCTGAATCCGCAGTGACCCGGCAGTTCTTTCCGGTGCCGGAGCCGCCGGAGACGCCGCCGGGGAAGATTTCGCAGCAGCCGCCGATCAAGAGGACCCGGCGGGGTCCTCGTTCTCGCAGCTCGCAGTATCGAGGAGTCACATTTTATCGGAGAACAGGGCGATGGGAGTCTCACATATGGTTGCTATCTTTGTAACTCGTGACCTGTAATTGAAGTTCGATATGAAATTGGTTTGTGATTTATGTTTCAATCTCTGTGCAGGGACTGTGGAAAGCAGGTCTATTTGGGTACGTTCTTATTCTTGTCACTGCTCATTTTCGCTGCGAAAAGTTTGATACTGATGCGAGAGGATATGATTGATGGTTGATTATGCAGGTGGATTTGATACTGCTCACGCTGCTGCCAGGGCTTATGATCGAGCCGCGATCAAGTTTCGTGGGTTGGAGGCGGACATAAACTTCACTCTCGAAGATTATCAAGATGTTGTGAAGCAGGTGACCGACAATTTGAAAGTTTTTATTTGTGTGAATGGGAGATTGAATGCAAATGAAATTGAACAGATGGGCAATCTCACAAAGGAGGAGTTTGTGCACATGCTTCGACGCCAGAGTACGGGGTTTCCTAGAGGAAGCTCGAAGTTTAGGGGGGTTACTTTGCATAAATGTGGGAGATGGGAAGCTAGAATGGGCCAATTCTTGGGGAAGAAGTATGTTCATCATTGAGTTCAAACTGTTTTTATTCATTTTAGGTTTAATTTACTCTTCTTCAATGCTTGAAATGCTAGGTACGTTTATTTGGGGCTTTTCGATACTGAAATTGAGGCTGCGAGGTACAGTGATGTTTGCTTCTGTATCAATTAGAAATTTGCAAATGTTGAGGTCTCTGAAGTATCGCGTTGTGATATTTTCAGATCTTACGACAAAGCTGCGATCAAATGCAATGGAAAAGATGCAGTGACCAATTTTGATCCAAGCATTTATCAAGATGAGCTTAAGTGTGACTGTGAGTATATTCGTTATAAACTATAATACTTCAATTTTGTTCTTAAGACAAAATGTGTTTTTACCCCATGGGCTAATGCAGCTAGCAATGGTGATCAAAGCCTGGAACTTAGCTTGGGCAGTTCAGGATCGAAAAGGGGAAATCTGGATCAAATCGATGAAGAGAGTTCAGTTGGAATTGATCAAAGAGTTCCCATGGTCTTTGAGTCTGATTGGAAAACTAGTGATAGAAACACTCGAATAAAGGTAATCAATCTTTGTTTTCTTAGGGAAAATGCATTTTGATCTTGGTAAATGTTTCATATGCTCAATGTGATATGTTTTCCTTGTGATAGTTCGATCACAAGCTCAAGTTGCCTGAAGAGGATAGCAGAGCAGATTTTGCTAATATGTGTGAAATGAAAGGGCGCAAGATGAAGGGCTTTCTTTCAGTGCCAAACAATTCATCATATAGATATTTGCAGTTCAACCCATCTCAGTATCACCGGGTGAGTAGACCTCAACTGTTATTATAATATCAGAGTTTTGGTCATAGTTATACAGTATGTGGTACATAGAAGCTCATGGTATGAATTCGGGTATGCAATTTGCTGCTTAGAAATTTTAAATTTGATAGGGGGCATCTTGCTTTGGTACGCAAGTTCGGTTAGTAGTATGTTGTAATTTTTTTTGGGTGTGTTTAAAATTTTCCAAAGTATGTATAGTAGAAAACTAGAAACTAGAAAGGTAATTATGCATTTCAATATTTTTTTCGTACAATATACTTATATACTTCTTAGTTTTGGAGTTTGTTTATTTAATCAGTTTTTTTCACATAGTTCGTGTTAGGATCATCATTTTAATGAGACTCTTTTTACCAATAGGGCATTTTAAATAGACAACTCTATATTAAGGTATTTTAAATGAGTCAAATGTGCAACAAGATTCAAATTTTAATTGGCGGCTAATTTTCTAGTGAGAAACCGTTATATTTTTGCTAAAAAATTTCTTCTACCCTCCTGACTTCTCAAAATTATTAAATCTACATCTAACCTATCAGAATGGGGCAAAAGAGGGAGCATTTATGTGAAATTAACCCTTTAAAAAGCTCCATCTTTCCTATCCGCACTTTATCCATGGTTTTGGATGGGTTTGAGGGGTGAGGTGGAGCCTTCGAAGGGAAGACTTGGAGAGAGAAAGGAGAGGGAGTTAAGAAGGAGAGGGTGAGAATGATGGAGGTCATTGATGATAATGGGTTTAAGGGAAAGGAGGGAGAAAATGAGGAGCTGGATGAGTGGATAGGGAAAATGAAAAATTTTAAATGGTCAAGTTCACATAAACCCTTTATCTTTAGATATAAATTCAATAACTTTTGAGAGATCAAGGGCTAGAAGAATTTTCTCCAGTAAAAAAAATATTTTCTCTCCGGCAATTAGCCGCCGATGAAAATTTAGGTCTTGTTGCACATTTGACTTATTTAAAATGCCTTAATGTAGAGTTGCCTATTTCAAATGCCCTATTGATAAGAGGGGTCTACTTAAAATGGAATCTGGTAATTTAGCCCATTTAAAAATAGATTTTCAAACAATTAATGGTACATTAGTGTAAAGTCCAAATTGCAGATAATATCCCTCATTTATATTCTTAAGAGCACTTGTCACCATCACCTCATTTATTAGGATTTATGACCCTTGTGGTTGGCACTTGAGAATAATTTATCATTAAATAGTGGAGAAATCCATGGATGATTAGTGTGAGTAAACAAGTTGAAGGGTGATAAATAAAGGGTTATCTGAAATCTTTTTCTCTTATGTAAAATAGTCCAAAAGGCCCTCAAACTATGAATTTTTTTAGAATTGTAAAATTATTGTTCTTATTCTTCATCACAACTTCCAAGTTATGAATTATCAAAAATTTCTATGAGTATATTGTGTTCATTTAATTCAATGTGTTGGTTTGGTTTAACAAAGACATGAGGCGAGATTTAATTTCACATTTAAAGAATAATGATTGTGCACATGACTCTAGAAGGATAAATCCTTTTGACCTAATTTAGGTCAAGTAGATTCGCCTAGTCTACCTCAATGCAATCACACTACAAATAGTTTGCTCTGCTTCTCATCTATAGTTTGGTAAAAAGTGAGTCATTTTAGTTCCAAGTAAATTAACCTAATTCATCTCACTGCTGTCATATTACACTTAGCTTACTTTGCTTCTCATCTATTGTTTGGTCAATATTGCAGCTTCCTACCAATAGCGACGGATCACAGGCTGGTGGCAGCCTGTCTCTATCACTCGGTGGCCAACATCAGCATTTCGAGCTGATCGGAGGTAGTGGTATCTGGCCACCAGCATCAGCCCCACATCAACTTCCGGCCACCTCATTTGCAGCATCATCAGGATTCTCACCCCAGCCAAAATCAGCACCAAGTTGGCTACACAAAAACGGGTTCAACTCCAAACTAGGCTAAACCTAAACCCGACCCGACAAGCAGCCCGGGTTCTCGTTTAATTATTTGTTTGGTCTCATGTTCGTATCATTTATTTATGTTCTCTCAACTGTAAAGAGAAGGAAAAGAAAAAGGTTGCAATTGAGTTCTGTTTCTATTTTTGGATAGGCTAATTATGGGAGGTAGGTTTAGGTTTCAGGGTTAGCGTTCTGAGAGCCCACCAGTGAAGCGAAAAGAAACAAGGAAGTATCTTAAAATGGCTAAGGAATCGTCCTTTTGCTGATGACGTGTTGCTGTCATCTGTCCTTCACCAACAGGCCAATTATGTAGAGCACAGCACAAAACGCTAACCTTTTGCTAGTTGGTGTGACTTTAATTAATCACATTTTATATCTTAAAGGCAAACCCTAGATATTTTTTTCAATTATATATAACGCTAAGCAAATAGAATCGCACAATAACTTTAGCAACTGCTTTTCTAGAATTATTCCGTGTACTACGTCACTCGTTGAGTAGCTTTCGACAAAGTCATTTTATTAATTGGTCGAGTGATTTCAGCCTTTTTTTATGAAATAAGAGTATTTCGAACAATTTAAAACTTATAAAGGTGTCGTGAAAAAGAGTGGTCGATTTATCTACCTACCGCGCTAAAGCAAGAAAGCGTGACGGAATTACCTTCTATCGGAATCCGACACCACTTAGTTTTCAAGATTTCTTGATCTACTCTGCTGTGATTAAAATGACGATATCTTTATCTATAAATCACTATAATGGCTGTTTTACTCTCCAAATTATTGTCAATCCTCATTGTCATTAGTTATCCTAATTTCACTAATGTGTCAAATTTTAACCTGTCAAAGATGAAAGAAGCTGTGATTATAGCAGAGTGGGAGACCGTCGATCAACCCATAGCGGAGAGAGGGAGTTGGAGATAGAGTTGCCATAGAGCAGGGGAAGTTTTGTAGCCGAAAGAAAAAAAAAGAACTTTTTATGATCAATTCAATCCATTAAAAATAGTTTAATCATTTATAAAAACAAATAAATCATTTTAGATGAATATGAAATTATTTTTTTTGCCTTGGTTGTATTTGTGGGGAGAATAAAATGCAATAAGAATTCAATCAAAATCACGAAGGTGGTTTGCACCATAAACAGAATATATAAAATTCTCAAACTAACTCTCGAATTACCCATGAATGGTATAGATCAACTCCATTCTATAGGTTTTTCTGATAGGTTCTCTACTCAACAAAATAAGGGTTAGGCTACAATTTAAGGATAAAATTGAATTTGAGGGATGATCTTAAACATATTATGATTTGAATAGCTTTAACTTAAAAAAATTCCAAAATAAAAGGACATGAATTTATGGTCATTAAGATGATGATAATGATTTTTCCTATTTTTCGCACTGTTAACTTTCAAACTCTCTCACTCATTAACATGCTATTTACTCTTAGGGGAAAATTGTTTATGCCGCCTGAGAAAAAAAAAAAAAAAAAAGAAGCTTTAAACCCCATCTCAATAAGTCAAGCCTGAAAACCCCCTTACAATTGAAATTCCTGCTTGCACCCCTCTACAGAAAAAGTCAAACAGTCATAACTTTTTTTCCTCTTCCCATAATACAAATGAATTTTCACAGTCCAAGCGATGGCCCAATGATTGTGACCGTCAGACTTCACCCTATTCATCATCGAGTTCGGTTCCGAGTCCAATCGCGAGGTCTGCTATTTCAAATCCTGGTTGCTTCAGATCTATAGGCAATTATATGGAGTGGATAAGGGAGGCAACCAAATGAAGAAAAAAAAAAAAAAAAAAAAGAATCTAAGTGGTTTTAAGCCTTTGACTTCTTGACCTGAGGTGGAAACCTTTCTTTTTTTCCCCAAGAGCGTTGGAAGCAATTTTCCCTTAATCTTATATATACTAATGTCACGTGCAATCGCTAGGAGTCTGCCACTCTACTATCACACTAGCCTTTCCTTTTGCGGCCTTCTCCTCGTGCTGGTCAAGTGCTTATTACAGAGGCAGCTAAAGTTTGCGGTAACAAAGAAAAGGAAAGGAGTAGAATAAATGCAGGCAGCTATAAAAACCCCAAATTTGCTCTCTCTCTCTCTCTAAATGCTCTCTTTTTGCTCCAACTTTTTCCTGTTGTGGGCTGTGGGGGCTTTCCTTCAAGGGCAGCAAAACAAAGTCCTCTTTCTCTCTTTCTCTGCGCTCTATGCTTTTAATGGTAAATGGGGGGAAGCATTTTGATTGCGTCTCGACTCAGGAAACAACACTAAAAAAACAAGAAGACAGGGATGTATTAGAGAGAGAAAGAGGTATTTTCTCTTGATTTGGATTCTTGTTCCTATCAAAAAATATTAGAGAAACAATTACTTTAAATAGTAATTTAATTTTACAATGTTGGGGTAACAATCATAGCTTCAATAATATGATTTTAATAGTTGTAAGCAATACCATTAACAAACTCATGTATACCATAAACTATTGATATTATCAAAATAATAATAAATAACTTATTACTTTGGAAACCCATGAGAGGGAGACAAAAAAGTAAAATACATTGTAATAAATAATTGAAATATTAGATGTTCAAAAGTCATTTATGGAAGAATTTGCCAAGTGCAAACAACGTATTTTGTTTTAGGATATATCAAGTATAGATTGTTTGTGTTTTATTAAACAATTATGAAAATTCTCGTGCCATACGAACAATTGAGTGATAAAGACAAAACATGATAAGTACAGTTGGGAGACATTGGACCCAATCGAAAGTTAATGCGTCTTAAAAAAACTAGGAATCAAATGAAGCTTATGCTATTATGTAAATGCTCTAACTCATGTTTAAATTTATTATTCTTTATTCTCACTTGCAATATGGCACTATACTAACAGGTTAATGTCCCAACAATCTCTGTCTTCCCTTGTGAGTGTATCCTTATCGCTACCAGCGATAGTTGACTATTCATTGATTTTG
The DNA here is from genome assembly GCA_037177215.1 of Asparagus racemosus. Taxonomy (NCBI): domain Eukaryota; kingdom Viridiplantae; phylum Streptophyta; class Magnoliopsida; order Asparagales; family Asparagaceae; genus Asparagus; species Asparagus racemosus. The sequence continues at coordinate 21,013,140 of JBAKGM010000365.1, read as the reverse complement.
TCTTAACCTGTAGTCATCGAGGCGAGATGGCTATTCAAAAGTCATAAGATATTTCACCACCTATTGACTAGCTAGACAATTATTATTTAGGTCTAAGGGTGCAAAACGGTCCGGATATATCCAGATTGACCGTAACCGTATCCATTTAGAAAGCGGATATGGTAGGGAAAAATTGAAACCGGACGGATATGGTTTCGGATACGGTTATGGTTTTGGTTTTTCATCCATATACGGTTTTCGAGTTGGAATTGTGGATACCGTTCGGATATCCGGATACGGTTTCTGCACTTTTTCCGGATACGGTTTCTGCACTTTTCTGTTGTTTGGTTTTCATCCGGATACGGTTTCGGAGACGGTTTTTGGGTTGAAAATGTGGATACGGTTCGGATATCCAGATACGGCTTCTGCACTTTTTTGTTGTTTGGATTAGACTTGAGAATTACATGAGGACTAGTATTTATGTCTATGAGGTGGCAATTTCTATATGCTTGAATAATCTTATTTTGATTATGTTTAATAGATGAATGCTCTTTTTAGTTATATTTAGTGTGTGAAATATTATAATCATATGTATTTTTTTGTCATATCCGATTCATATCCGTTTTCTAAATATCTGATTAATATCCGTATTGTATCCGTATCCGCTTATCTAATATCCGAACCGTATCCGTTTCCATTTAGTGCAGATATGGTTATGTTTTTTTCTTACCGATGAATATCTGTATCCATATCTGTATCTGTATCCATTTTTAGAAAGTGGATATGGATATGGTAAGTGTTATATCCGAACCGTATCCGAACCGTATGCACCCCTATTTAGGTCACATCCATCCGTGGATTAACATGATTTTTGGGTCTAAGCAGGTAATCACGCAACGATAACATGACTACTAACATCAACAAAATTCTACACCATATATGCATGTATGGGCTAATTAGCCCTTAGTCTACACCTACAATCATGGGAGCAACATAACACGTCAATCATCCTTTGATCTTCCTGATATTATTTGTTCTCACAACACCTTTAGACTTCGCATTGAAGTTTAACTTTCTTACCGATCTGCATACTACATACATCTATTGATATAAATGAATAATGGAGAATTTATATGGAAGGATACCATTTATATGGTTGGATTCCATAGATGAAAATTAAAAGGTGTTTAATTAGCAGTATGTGAGTTTTAGTACCACATTGACTAATTAAATGCATTTTAAATGGTTCAAATTAACCTGTGTTATATATGGTATAACAAAGGTGTTAGAAATGTACACTTGTACTGGTATGCTAGCGAGCGTGCGGACTCGAGTGAGCAGGCTGTAGGATGTCAAAAATAAACGCAAAGCTCAGACCCGCGTACTGTAGCTAAAAGGCCCACCTCCGCGTTTACTGTAGCAAGGAGGCTCCCCTCATCATTTCTGTAGCAAAGAAGACCACCTCCGTATTACTGTAGTATTGACTGTAGCACTCCGCGTACTGTAGCACTTGCCCACGTCCGCGTTCTCACTGAAGTAACAGTAGCCACCTTTGTAACTGTAGCACGGGCTGTAGCACCTCCACGTTACTTCAGCATTTGCTCAGGTGCGGTACTGTAGCATGGTACTGTAGCAACGTGGACCCCCACCTCTGCGTTTTACTGTAACAACGCGGACCTCACCTCGGCGTTTTTTACTGTAGCAATGCTAACCTCACCTCCGCGCCTTCACTGTAGCATGGTACTGTAGCAGCACGGACCTCACCTTTTTTACTGTAACAACGCTAACCTCACCCCCGCGTCTTCACTGTAGCAAGGTACTGTAGCAACGCGGGGCTCATCTCTATGTTTTTTACTGTAGCAATGCTAACCTCATCCCCGCGTTTTCACTGTAGCATGGTACTGTATCAACGCGGACCTCACCTCTGCGTTTTTACTGTAGCAATGCTAACCTCACCTCCGCGTCTTCACTGTAGCATGGTGCTGTAGCAACACGGACCTCACCTCTGCATTTTTACTGTAGCAACGACAACCTCACATCCGCGTTTTTACTGTAGTAAGGCGAGGCTCACCTACGCGTTTTCATTGTGGCAAACGTGAAGCTCGCTCCAGAACGCGAATCTCATGTTTGACTTGTTCAAACACGCTCTAAACGGTTCAAAACCGTTTCGCATGATTTGAGGGTCATTAACCCTCGTTCAGGAGCGATTTTAGGGGTCAATTACACCCCTTAAATCCCTATAAATAGCTGAAAGCTCAGCTGAAGGAAGGGGGAGGAGAAGTTTTTGGTGGACGGCCAGAGAGGATCTCCATTAGGAAGAGAGGGAGTATTCATCTTGGTTTTGGGATCAAACTCCTCTTCGAGTTCTGTTCAACGTGGTGCCACAAGGAAAGACGGTCAGATCGTCAACGGGATACAAAGTTCAAGCTCCCATCGCTGTCGTGAAGAATCCGGACTAAACAAAAGGGAGGATCTTCGTCGATCCTTCCTTCTTTTGTAAATCAGGCAGCCGATCAAGAGAGTTTTGCAATTTCCCTTTTCTAAGTCAGTTAGAGAGGGATTAAATTTGAGAGACTGTACTGATTCTTTTTCTAAGTCAGTTAGAAAGAATAACAACAAGTTTATATTCTCTCAATATTTTTTCTTGCAAACAAAAGATGGCGACTCTGCTGGGGACTAGCTTCACTGATGAAGAAGTGGTGGCGCAATCTGACGTCAACCTCGCTGGAACTACGGTTGAAGCTCTCATTGTGGAGTTTGATCAAGCCAAATATGAAGATTTACTCTCTTCCGGATCCCTTAGCCCCAAGGCTATGCGCAAGATCCGTAAAGTCTCCAAAAAGACTAAAGCTCCATCTATGGTCAACTCGCAAAAGGAGTGTCTCCCCTGGGGGTTGAACTATTCATACAGTCCCCTCTTTGAAGGAGAAAGCTCGGCTCCAACTGAACTCGTCAATCGAGTTAGAAGCCCCGCGCCCGTGCCCAAATCTAGGGCAACGGGTCAGAAGAGGCCTATCACCGCGATTAACCTGATCAGTACAGATGGTGACATCGCTATAAAAGCCTTAACACAGACTAAGAAAAATACTGCTTGGTGGAAGAGAAGATCCCTGTGTCGAGCACAACTCTGAGGAGGCCAATCCTTAACTCAACGCGACCTTGAGCTTCGCGTTTCTACAACGGAAGGCCAGCCTCACATTGAACCTGAGTGGCGCATAGTTCAAACAAGAAGCAGGTCTCACGACCGCGTTTCACGAACAAAACACAGGCCTCAGGTCCGCGTTGATCAAACAAAACGCAGGTCTCACAACCGCGTTTCACCAACAAAACGCGGGTCCCAGGACCGCATTTCACCAACAAAATGTGGACCTCAGGTCTGCATTGATCAAACAAAACGCAGGTCCCAAGACTGAGTTTCGCCAACAAAACGCGGACCTCAGGTCTGCGTTCCACAAACAAAATGCGGACTTCAAGACAGCGTTTTTCAAGCAAGACGCGGACCTCAGGTCTGCATTCCCTCAACAAAATGCGACCCTCAAGGGCACATTTCACAACCAAAACGCGGACCTCAAGTCCAAGTTGATCAAATGGAATGCGATCCTCGCGTTTCTGGCGCAATGTATCAAGTCGAGTTTAAGGCAACCGACATGAGCTTCAAACGACAGTATTGGGCCCAAGTAAGGAGACCCAATACAGAACTAGTCCCGTCTAATCATAGACTGGGGGTTCCATTTCAAACCTCACGATTAGTGAGTAACCCTTCTCGAGTCTCCGCAACAAGTCTGAGAGAGTTCCTATCAAGGGAAAGACCGATGCAACAAATCGTTCATTCATGCCAATGTGAACAATCAATTTCTGCAGTTCCCTCGACATGCCAATGCTGTTCATACACAGCCATTTCATCGGTATTCAATCCACCAATGAACGTCGCTTTAGAGGATGAATACCCTAGAGTTACCATCAATATGGTTAGTAGGGGAAAGTCACAGGCCTTCAGTTCGGATGAATCGGACCCCGATCGTTCTTTCAGTGTTTGGGAAATCTCGGATAAATTTGAAGGAATTTACCAGCACACTCGAACATAAAAGGGAGTCATACCTCCTATCAATTATCAGAGGCTAGCTAAAGGAATAGCACCTGACGACGAGCACTTGGCCATTGCAGATTCTCAATCTTCTAGTTCTTTCGTGGAACATGAGAGTGTTGTCTACACAACGGAGAATACTGCAGATTTTAGGAAGAGGCTCGAAGAGTATATGCGGTCGCAACAGGAAGCTATGCGATCACAACAAGAGTCCATTGATCAACTACGAGAAATGATGGCTCAGATTATCGTGGATAGAGCCCAATTTCAGATGGCCGACTCAACATCTCAGCCAGAATCATCACGGAGGAGGGGTCAATCTTCAAAACGGAAAGAAAAAGTGATTGAAGCTTCCGATCAAGAAGCTCGTCACGTAGAATCTTCATTTGAAGAAGAAAAGAGGACTGAGAATGAGCATGATCCTCAATTGGCAAAAATGCAAGAATTGGAAGCACGCCTCAATGCCATGGCTAATAGGTGCAAGTTCCAGGATCAGGGGGTTGTCAGACCTTATCCTGCTGAATGGGATATAGCCCTTTATCCTCTAAAATTTAAAATTCCGACGCTAAAAGCTTTTGACGGCACGGGATCACCAAACCAATATATTTACCATTTCAAGTCACAGGCTGGGAATGTGATGTCAAACGATGCTATACTAGCTCGTTTGTTCATTGGCACCCTCAAGGGGGTTGCCTTTGAATGATTCATGAAACTGCCTGCAGGATGTATCAAGAAATGGGCAGATTTAGAGAGACTCTTCCTCTCACGATTCTGTGAAGATGACACAGAAATCTCTATCACTTCTCTCTTAGCCATTAAGCAAAATGAGAGAGAGCCTATCAAAGCCTTCGTCGAAAGATTCTGGAGCATGGCTCTTCGATGCCCAACAGGTTTGACACAGTCTGCTCTAATAGACACCTGTCGGCATAATTTACAAACCAATCTCCTAGCTCGAATGGGGGTTGCTAAATGTCGTTCTTGGAAACAGCTGGTCTCCCAAGGCGAACGGGCTGAAACAATTGTGGCTAGAATCGAAGCCGAAGAAGAGGAGACTGACTTTGAAGACCTGGCTATTGACGACCCGGATATAAAT
>JBAKGM010000365.1:20992282-21002500 GCA_037177215.1 Asparagus racemosus | reverse complement strand
TCTCCTCCAATCGGGCGATTGAACCGAGACTGCTTCGGGAGCTAAACCTCCTGTGGTTGCTTCTCCTTCAACTTAGCAGTAACTTCTTTAGCAGCTGCCTGCTGTTGTACTTTTTCGGTGTGAGTGAGGGGAGTTGTTGGTACCCCCAGCTCTGACACCGTCTTGGCGTTTGGGTCAGGGACTTTTGGGTACCTGTACCTGCACTCGTGCCCACTCCTAGTGGCATGGACTTCGGGTTCCTCCTCAGACATTTGGAGTGTCGCCATCTGCTCATCATTTCCCTCTAAGACTGCAGAAGTAGCCTGGCATAATTTTCCCTTCCCCTTCAGCTTCTTTTTGGATGAAGAGGAAGTTGCCCATTGATCATTTTCAAGTAGGTCCGGGTGGACCCACAAAACCTCACCATTTGGGGTCACATGTGGCACGAGCCCTTTTTAGAGTTGTTTGTGCGGGTCATCATTTACCGTCTTCATCGCCACCTTTACTACAGGCTCGGGTTCAAACCACATCAAAGGTACCAACCCAAAGCTAATAGACACTGCATTCGCTCCGATCTTCTTTTCCTTGGATGGTTTCAAGGTAATGACTCCCACGTCGATCAAGGCCTGGATTTTGTCCTTGAGGCCGAAGCATGACTTGGTGGGGTAGTGAACCACCCTGTGGTAAGCACAGTACCTCGGATCGTTTGTCCTCTTCGCTTCCTCTTGATTCTGGATCGAAGGGAGCTTGAACTTGTTATTCTCCACCATATACTTGAAGAGGCCAGGAATCTCGTCGTCCCTGAAAGAATAGGACTTCGAGAATCTCAGCTCTAAGGCCCTCTGCTTTTGCGGCCCTTGCTGCCACTGAAATTAGGACTGCTGTGGCGCTCGTTGCTGCGGTTGCTTCTGGGGTTGCACTTGGAACGTCTGGTTTGTGACCGCCGTTCTAGCCTACTCTTTCCCCTTGCCGCGTGGAACAAAGTTGCGTTTTGGGGCTTCCGTAGCTGGCTGGCCTCTTTCCGCCTTTTTTCTCTTTAGGAACCGCTCGGCTTGCTCGCCACGCACTTTCAGGTCCTTCCATGTAGTGGAGGGTGCCGTTCCCATTACCTCAAGCACATCCAGCGATAAGTTATTATAGCATGTCTGGAGAATAAACTCCTCTGTAATCGGATCCCGATAGTTTATGGCCTTGTTCCGGAATCGTTTGACGAAGGTATCCACCATTTCTCTGTCTTTTTGCTTCTCATCGAGTAACGTCCCGATGGATATCTCAGTATCGTCATCAAAGAAGTTGGAGAGAAACATGGACTCCATATCATCCCAGCTAGTAACGCTGCCCAGTTTAAGATAGCGGTACCAATCGAAGGCAACTCCTCAAAGGGTGCTAACGAATGACCGAACCATCAGGGGCTCATTTCTTGAAATCACCCCCAAGTGAGACTTGAAGTAAATCAAGTGCTGAGTGAGGGACCCCTTTCCATCGAACGGCGTGAAATTAATCAAGCTGAACTTTGACGGATACGGGATTGACTCCCACTCCCTTGGGTATGGGCACAGTATTCCCATTTTCTTCACTTCTTGAGAGGAGATCAATGTGTTGATCTTACTCTCGAGATCTTTGATTTTCTCATTTTCTGGGACGGCATTGTCACTGGCATTTTCCTGGCTACCCCCAGCATTTTGCTCTTCAGGGGGCTATCTAGCACCATGGTCTTCTACTCCGTCGGTGTCGCTGTCAACCTGATTGGCATTATTACGAGGATCGGTTTCACCTTGACGGTTTGTCAATGCCTAGATTTGCTGATCATGCATTTCTCGCATCTGTTGCATAGCCATCTCCATTTTAAACTTGAAGTTCTCCTTCTGCTTGGCCATTGCTTATTCGAGCATTTTGGCCACCTGTTCGGCACTGATCATAAGGGCTTCCCGAGGTTGTCCCTCACTGGAAACCGTATTAACGGAAGCTATTGTAGAGCCAGCATCTGATACTTAGTCGTCTAACGGCAGTCCCTTTAAGATTTTGTCATAATTGGGATGCCGAATCGTTCCGGTGCGCAACAGAGTTATCCGGTCGGATGATCGGGGACCAGTACGATTTGACGTCCCTCTGCTCATCATATTATTGGTGACTCTGGGTAATTCAGCCCTTTGAGCTATTGATCTTTTTCTATGGAAGTGCCTTGTTTTGGATTTTGGCATTTCGTCACCAAGTCTATTGAAGACGGAAACCCTATCTAGAGTAGCTTTGTTGCAGCTACACTTTGATAGCGTTGCCTTGATCAATTTGGAACAGAGGCACTGTGCAGGCTTCTCAGGAGAATTTATCTTTCGAGATCTTCTCGTACCCCAAGTAGGGTAGTACAGCTCATCGGCATGAGTGCCAGAGCAACCTATCATGCGTCGACACGACCTCTCGAGTATAACGTCGTCATCGTTAGACGAAAACATCTCCTTCCGAGGACAGACTGCTTCATCAAAGCTACCAAAAGTGACTCGCCTTGTCGTTCGCCTGTGTAGGTGTGAAGTCTCAGCGGACTCTCAGACTTCAATTCTCAGTTCGGTTGGCGGAGCTGTGGGAATTTCCTGATCTTTGTTAAGGTGGGTGTGACCTCCTGAATTAGGAGTGACCCGTGATTTCCTTAATGGTCCCAGGCGTTCCCTGATGGTTGGCTTGCCAGTTGCAGCAGGTATCAGCTTTGTCAGAAGTTTGGATGTAGACACCAGAGGTGGCCTCGGTGTCGAGGCAACTTGGATCGAGGCGCCAGTGGCTTCTGGCCTCAACACCGCGGCAGTTGGCGTTAAGGCACCTTCAGCTCTTGGTTTGGGCACCAGGGCAGGATTTGAAGTGCCGGCGGACTTAGGCTTTGATGCCGTGTTCGTTAGGGTTGGAGCGCTGACCGACTTGGGCTTCCAGACCTGGCTGCTTGTTGGTGGCTTTTTGGCCGCCTTTCCTTCTTCAGCTTGCGGGCTTGTTGCACCAAAGCCCGTGCCGGCGCGACGAGTGCGCGGCGCTTCTGAATGCACTCCTGAAGCATTGAACCGTTCCGTTTGACCCAGACCCATTCGTTTGTCGATGGCTTGGAGGGGCCATCAATCACTCGAGGCTGGAGCCTCTGCGTCAGTCTAAATCTTAGATCCGCCTCATAGGGGATCCCATCCGTGGATTCCATCGCCTTGGCAAACCTACGGGCCATGCTCTGTCGTCACCTTTGTCGTGCTCGCTTGGAGAGCGGGGGCATGCCATCGGCGTTCATCTCGGGCGTCGGGGGAACTTGGGCTGCCGGTGCTGAGGAAATTTTACCGCTACCGGTGGTAACGGGGTTAGAATCGTCATCCTGGGACTCTGTATCTGAGGCGCAACGGATCTTCCTTATAGCGGAGATCTTCTCGGACCGATAGGGAGAAGCGGATCTGGAGGAGGAGGAGGAGAGATACTCCTCGAACTTCTGCTGGTCGAACTCAAACTCGACCTCTTCCTCGATTGGGATCGGGATCTGTGGCTGCGACACGACGATCTCGGATTTGAGACCATTGGTTCTCACTGTGGTCACCAGCTTGTTCATGGGGAAAGTCATTTTGTTGATTTCCAATGAAAAATCAAAAAAGATTACAACTTTACACCTTAATGAACAAACGCGGGATCTGTTTATCGGATCCTCGCTTGTGTGGGTGTCTTTGCCTGTGCCGGGGACTTTTTGTGTCCGTAGACCGCCGTGTAATCTGATCTAGATGCTAGATCTACAGATTTGAGGTATTTTTTTTGTGAAGGAAATAAAATACCGACGGAGATCAACTCACGAAGGAGAGAAATTGATGAAGCGAAGTCACGCGCTAGACCTTGAGATTAAGACGAAGGTTAAGCTAGAGGGTAGAACTGTAAATCTGACTTGGATCGATGTAGATATGGTCTTGATTCTCTTCCTTGCCGCGTATATCTGACCTTGAAGGCATTCATCACTTGCACGGGATATGGATCTGGCTTTTTGAGTTTGTCGACGCTCGGATCTGTGCAAAAGCTCTCAAAAATCTCCCCTAAAGCTCTAAAATTTCTAACTTTTTCCAACACCTCAAAAGAAGACCCCCCTCTCTATTTATAGGTGAGGGGGGAATTCTATGGCCAGGCACCTAGGTGTCTCGATCAAGCCGAGGCACCAAATGGTGTCTCGGCTTACTAAGACACCGAGGGGTATCCTGGCCTTGGCCGAAACATTATTTTGGTCCTTGTTTGGTGTTTTTCGGTATTTTCTAGCATTTTTTCGGCGTAGCTTTCTTCCGATCTTGTCGCCGTTGTGCTGAGTCCATGTCCGATTGATTTTCTCGCTGACTCGAAACTCGATCGGTTCAATCCCATCAACAGTTTAAGTCTGGTGATTTCATCAGCGCGTGAGTCTGATTAATTCCATCTCGTCGATGCTCTAGTCCAGTCCACTCGCCTTGTTGAATCTTACTGATCTGAAGCTTCATCATTGGATTTATTCCACGGTACGTCGCTTTGTTGACTTGTACGCCTTGCCGATTCACTTCATGCATTCGTCGGCTCGCTTTATGTGTTTTGTGGCATAGTTACGTCGTTAGCGGTTCTTGGTCCCATCGTTGGATAGGTCATTGGTTGTCAACCCACCATCATGAGTCTCGTTCGGGTACTGATAAGTGATTTTCAACGCCTACAGGTACCCCCTCCAAAGTGTCTCAGTCTCGATTTTTTTGATGAGGCTGGGATACTTTGGATATGATAGGCCCCAACCTTCAGTCGGTGTGACGGGACCTGAGAACGGCTTCGATGTTCGATCTCTCCAATTCTTTCAGATTCTCCAGTTCTTTATAGGATAGCTGAAGGTATGATGGTGCTACATTTTTTATCTGATCGTTGTCGAGATCTTGACCTGAAGTCGATAAATGAATTTCTTTTGAGATAAGCTTTAATATTTGATTCCTCCAATCCTTTCAGATTCTCCAGTTCTTTGTAGGATAGCTGAAAGTATTACGGCACTGTAATTTTTTGTCTGACCGCTGTCGAAATCTTGAAACTGATTGAGTTCATTTGAATTTGACTCGTGTTGGTGAGTTGTCATCCAATTGACCATCCAACTTTTTACGAGACTCTTCGATAGACTAGGGAGTTCTTCGTTGCGACGCATTGATTAGCATCGAAATGTGTGTAGAATTTTAGCCTTCAATCAGCAAGTCTGACACGTTGACCGTCGTCCAATTTTACTTGGATTCGACCCATTGATCAGCGAATCCTACAGCGGCGACGCGTTACCTAGCGTGAATACAGTTTACACTCGTGTGTTTACTAGAGTTTTCGAGAAATAGTTTATCCTCATATATCTGTTTAGAGGTTGGCGAGTTATCCTTAAGAAAATTTTATGAAAATAATCTCTAGAAACTTCTCGGCTAAAATAGGAAACAGGTTATACTCGTGTACCTTTTTTTAGAGTAACGGCGAGTTATCCTTAAAAATAAAAATATTTTTCAGGAACTTCTCAGCCGAAATAGGAAATAGTTTATACTCGTTTATGTTTTTGGAGTAATTCCGGAGCTTGTATCAATTGAACCGGATGTGAAGCAGCCTTCATGCGGCCATAATTTTGCTAATAAATTGTCCGAGATCACTCAGATGTGTGGGGGAGTGGAGGAGCCAATTAACAGGCCGATTTGGCACTGTTTTGGCATCCGGATAGGGCTCCAATTAGGACACCTAATTAGGGACTGATTAGAGTCCTAATTGAAACTAGTTTGGGCCCCATTAGGGACTGTTATAAATACTCTTTCTTCTCTCTTTTCCTCTGACCTAGGCTGGCCCCTTTTCTGTGCTTTTTCTCTTGCTTCCTTCTCTCCTCGTGTCGTTTCATCTCTTTCGAACTATGAGGTATGTATACAAGGGTTTACATTAGGGTTTCGATTACCAAAGAATCTTAATCAAAATTAGGGTTTTAAGAGAAGAACACATTTTCTTTTCTTCTTCTTCGTCTTCTTCTTTTTTTCTCTCTTTTTTTAGTTTCAGCGCATGTAAGGGGGTTAGGGCTTGGCCATGGCCGAACCACGGCCAGGCGGCTTGGCCATGGCCGACCGCCTTGGCCGAGGCACTGGGCGCCTCGGCCTTGACCGAGGCACTGGGCTCCTTGGCCTGGCCGAGGCGTTGGTGCGGCCTCGGTCGAGCCGAGGCACCCTTGGTGCCTCGGCCATGGCCGATGGGCCACGACCTGACCAAACGGGTCCTTTTTTGCCATATTTGTTGATTTTTCAGCTTTTTTGACTGCGTATTTGACTTTATTTCATCTTTTTGCAGCTTTGATGTCATCAGAAAGATCACGTGCTCCTAGGAGCCAGCCGTCTACCCCTTCCCATGAGGGCGTGCCCCCGTCGTTTGCCGGTGAGCCCTCACATCCTTTTGCACGCTCCCGATTTACATTTGCATATTGCGTCCCCGCTTTGTTCTCCTTGGTGAGGTGATTGGGAAGAGCCTTGATTCCTCTTTGGTAAGGATCGACGCTTATATAGCCTGGATTCCTCCTTGGTGAGGATTGACGCTTATATAGCCTTGGTTCCTCCTTGGTGAGGATCGACGCTTATATAGTCTTTGACGGGATTGATTCTGTGATGTACCACGGTCGGCAAGATGGGATAACCTGTTACTTTATGTGACGGGGGTATATTATCCTACGATCCTGTAGTGCATCCGACATCAGTTCTCTCGTTACAAGGTCGTGACTCTATCTCATGGGTTTGTGAGATGAGTTCAACGCCTCATATTTTTTTATCTGAGTTTGACCCGCCCTGATTCTTTTTGTTTCAGTTGAGTATCCTTCTAGAGTGTTTCCTTCCCATGCAGTTGATGGACGCCGCGGTGATCACTATTCCACCTGTGATGACCCTGCCATCTTTATTTCACCCCAGTTCACACCGGATATGCCTGCGGAGGTGACCTAGGTAGTACTTGAGGGGAGTTCTCGTGTATTGAGATTGTTGATGACTGATGCACCACTTGTGAGAGACACCAGTTATACTCAGCCTCTGAGAAAGACGGACTACTTGTTTGGTGACTCCGTCGAGGACCCAGATGCAGCTTTCATTGAGAGTGAGCAGTGGCTGCACAAGGATGATGGGGGTTCTTATATCTTCCTTGGATACCCCACCTTTGATGTTTGACTGAGCTGAGGCACCAAGCCGTGGCGCAGAAGATGTTGTGGTGCCTGACGGAGGAGCGTGATTGCATTCATTGCGGGTTCATTACCCACCAGTCGGTTCCAGGCTCACTCAGGAGCCGAGTTATCGGATTACGTCCTAGCATATTAGGGTTAGACTCACCGCTTCATGACGAGTATTTCATCACTGCTCAGACTTTGAAGAATCGTCTTGCACAGCTGGGCGAGAGATGTCGGCATCCGGTCATAGATTTTTCAGCTGGGTTCATTCTGTAGACAGGCTCTGGTGGACTCGTTTGACCAGTTACGTTCTCGGCTGATGGGGCGAGGAACTTCGTACCTATGGCTTATACGCCATGATCCGTGCCACTATGTACGGGCTTCCGATCAGTGCCAGCCACTTCTTTGCTTTACCCGAGCTCTACAATCGTGATTCGAACACATTTTTGACCATGCATGGCGAGCTAGGATTAGCCCTTCACGAATGCTTCGGGTCTTGTGTTTACCCATGGGGAAGATGGTGTATCACGAATACTTCCCTTCAAGTCGAGAATTGGGCCAGCTGAGGGATCGCATGCCTGGCCGCGACGATACTCTGTGGGACCTCACATGCCATTATCATATTGCCCTATCACAGATTGAGCCGTTAGCGAAGAAAAAGTCACATATAAGCCTGAAGCAGTTCGCCAGCTACTTATTCAGTAACTTGGAGGGCCTCTCTGGAGAGAAGATTTGTGAGTTGGCCCCTTTCACTCATTCGGAAGTTAATGAGTTGATCAAAAGATCTGGCACCAAATCCTATACCCCGGGCAGTACCGAGTATGGTTTTTCTGCAGAGACCAAATTTTCAACCTTTTATGGCATGCGGTAAAGCCAATCCAACTGGTAACTCTCTTAGTCGACTTTCTCACCATCTGGCTAAAGAAGTGTGTAGTACCGTGTCAACCCAGCGACGCTTTGCCATTATAGGTACTCTATCCTGCAGTTCATCTTGCCCACAAGAAAGAGTTGTCTCTTCTTTTAGTGATGGTGGCTAACATTCACCGGGGGCTTCGTCAGATAGCTAGTGCCTTTGCTCAAGGAAAAGGCGAACCATCAGATGAGATTCCTTACATCAAGGTGGAGCTCCCATACACCTATTTGATGGCCTGGTTCATTTTTCACCACCCTAATATGATGTCAGTACTGAGGCTCGCAGATCCATCGATCCCCTTTCTTCAATCACTAGAGGACTACAAGGAGCAGGGATGTGGATTCTCAGAGGTACGGAGGCAGGTGCAAATTCACAAAGGCTGGATCTTCTCTAGATACTTTCCCTGATTCTTCGGTCGGTATGGGGAGTCCTTGATCGACGAAGAAAGACCGATAGCACATTGGACTTTACTGGATGTTGGCTGCTTCAATTGGCTAACGAATATCAGGCCAGGCTTCTCACTTTTTGGGTGAGAGATGAGTACTACATCGAGCCATATTTCCCTTCTCGTTTTGCCCGCCAGTTTGATTATGACCAACTTTATGTTGGGAATCTGAACCGGCAGCTCCGGACTCGCGACGGGTTGGTAGACAGTGTCCAAGCGTGGTTGTGGAGCGTGACGGGGTGCACCGGCACTAGATTTAACCCTCTGAATGCTGATCACCAGCTAGAATCGACCTATCCATACTGTAGTTAGCTCTTGGTGGCCAATGAGCATGTTCCCATGAAGTTTCTCAACGAGTTGAAGGCCGAAGAGGTCTCCCGAGCTGACACTCAAATGATCTAGAGGGTTGCTCGAGCACAGAGGAAGCGCCGCCAGACTCATCAACTAGACGGGACTGAGGAGGGGACTCACTGTTCTACCGCTGGGACTTCAAGAGAGGACCAGGCGGAAGCCGCAGTCCACGAGAAGAGCTTTGGTACTCTCTCCTTCTCCTTTTGACCTTATTGTTTCTTTTTTTACAGTTACCGGTTTAACATCGGCTTAACCCTCCAGGAGTGTCAGAAGAGGAGGCGGTTCGCCCTCGTCAAGGGGGAAAGCTTCGAGCTGGGGCTCAACCTAAGTGAAAGAAGCTAGCCCACACGTCCCGTCCCGCTCCTCAGGCCTTCCACGTGGACTTGACTGGTGAGAACTCTGTCAGCGACAGAGGTAATGCTCGACCAACCCGCAGTCCTTTCGATTACTTAATTCTTTGCTCCTGAAGCTCACGGTTTTCATTTCTGTACAGGAGAATATGGGGGTGGCGACACCAGTTTTGATTTTCCCCTTCTCGACTTTACCGAGTCCAGTTTCACTCAGCAAGTGCATGGAGCTATGGCAGGGAAGCCAGAGAATACCAACATATGACCTGAATTGGCGAATCTAGGTACATCTAATATTGGTAATCCCCTACTTAGATGGCGGATAGGGGAATTGAATGACTCAGAATTTATGTCCCTAATTGCGTTTACGCTTCTTGCTCTTTTAGAAAAATTATAGGAAGCTAGTCTGGAAGCGGGGCTTATGGAGACCAACTCTACCGTAGAAGGTAAATCATCTTAATCTAGTGTGGATTCCTGATTTTGCTTCCTCCACTCACATCTTGTTATATCAGATTTCTCGATAGAGGACTTTGATGACGACGGCTTACCCATGGATATATCCCTGGGTGACTTGATGCGTGGCTCGCCCTGAAATGATTCTCTTCCTGGTGGCATTGAGCCTGAGCTAGCGATTCTCGAGAATATCGAGGATGATTCCTCTAAAGGTATGGATCCCCTTTTTTGATAATTATAGGACCAGCCAACTTTGACTAGTACAACTATAATTCCATGAAATTGAAACGTCCCTTGTTGGCGACAGGAACTCTTCATTCCGTTGCTCCTCCAGATTCAGCTACTGTAGCTGATATTACATCGGACGTATAGGTCGAGGGACTGACTGCGACAGTTGATGCGCCACCGAATGATGCTCCTTCGATGGCCCCATTAAGGTGAGGAGCTATCCCAACAGGTACGGACTGTTCAGCTGACAGTACTCATACCGATTTCTGATTTGGGAGTGTTTAACCCTCCTCCTTCTGCTCGCAGGGCCCATAGCAATGCTTCATGACTTAGTGAGAGCATTGATGTCAGA
>JBAKGM010000365.1:20943465-20968525 GCA_037177215.1 Asparagus racemosus | reverse complement strand
GATAAACTCCTACTTCACGTTCCTCGTGGGATTGATAACTTTTATACTATAACTTGTTAGTTGTATACTTGCAACTCAGGAGGTAAGCGATTATTTTCCACAACAAGTAGCAAATAAAATTTCTAGCAAAGGTGCTCCAACATTTTCCCTTAGTGCCTAGGTTACAACGGTTGTATGACTAAAGATACAACTAAAGATATGTTATTGCATAAGGAAGGATGCGTAGATGAGGGCATACTCAAACATCAGGCTAATGCAGAGCTATGGAAACATGTGGATCAATGTTTTTCCTGGTTTACCATAGAGTGCAGGAATGTCATACTCTGTCTATCTAGCGATGGATTCAACCCGTTTGGCATTATTAGTTCGGGTTGGTCTACGTGGTCAATTGTGTAAATGCCTTATAATTTGCCACCTGGACTTTGTATGAAGCAGCTGTATATGATCCTTTCATTGCTAATACTAGGCAAGAAATCACCTGCTAGTGACATAGATGTGTTCATGGAGCTGTTAAGTGATGAGTTAAAACATGTCTAGGATAAGGGCATCCAAACATAAGATGAATTTTCCTATGAGTAGTTCAATCTCCGTGCTATTCTTATGTGGATGATTAATGACTTTCAAACTTGTGCTAATCTCTACGGTTGGTCTATGAAAGCGACATACGCTTATCCTATATGTGGTCCAAATTTCAAAGGCTTTCATTTAAAGCACAGCTGAAAGACATGTTATTAGTTAAACAAAAGATGGTCACAATAGGGACATAAATACAAAGGTAAAGACTAGACAAAAAAAGTTTAATGGCCAAGAAGAGAAAAGAGAGAAGTCATGTATAATGACCGATGATGAGATTGTAAAATTATTTGAGAAATATTCTAATTTCATGTTTGAAGAGAACAGATATACAAAAGACGATTTTCTCCCTTCGAGATGCATTCCCATCATGAAGAGGGCACTGAAATGAAGAGACAAGTGCAGAGTGTGGACAACATAGAAGCTAAGGAATAGATGACAAGATGGATAAATTTTAGCATCTTCTTTCTACTCCCTTACTAGAAAAGTTTTCAAAATCTGATATAACTTAGACATAATGTATATTGAAAAGAATATATGTGATAACCTATTGTCCACACTCCTACCGGATGGTAAGAAATCAAAGGACGATCTAAGGGCTTGGCAAGACTTAATTTTATTGAACATTCGACATGATCTACAACCACAATAAGTCACTGATGAAAATTTTGAGTTTCTTTCATCTTGCATTATGATGTCAAAGGTTCAAGTATAGAGATTTTGTGAGGTTCTCAAATCAGTGAAGTCGCTGGATGGTTACTGCTCTAATATTTCATGTAATGTCCAGGCGAAAGAGCAAAAAGTTTTGGGACTTAAGACTCATGATTATTATATCCTTCTTCATCAATTGCTTTCAGCGGCACTCTGTAACAACATGGCTGATGATGAAGTAACAAAGGATATAATTGAATACTATGGATTTTTAGAAAGTTATTGATGTTGATGACTTTAAGACACTTGAAAAAGAAATGAAACCCTCTGCAAAATGGAGATATTCTTCCCACCATCATTTTTTACATCATGATCCATCTTACACATTATCTTGTGGATGAGGCAATACTCAGAGAATCAGTTAATTGTCGTTGGATGTATCCCATGGAGAGTGTAGTTAAGATTCAATTTAAAATATATATTACATGTAATTACTTTATACTTAATAACTCATAGATATTAATATTTTTTTAGATATTTGGGTATCTTGAAACACATAATGCATAATCGTTGTTGTCCGTTATGTAGCAAATGAATGTATGATGTTTGCCTCTCCGTATATGCAAGATTTACGAACAAGAAAATTGCAAAGATTAGTAATAGATATAACACTTTCTATGGAAGTACCAAGATGAACAAAGACTATTCTAGATTGGACTTCAATAGTTGACATTTGGAGGAGTTGAAGTTGGAAACACCTGACGCGTCAGCACAAAATCAAATTGCAAGAACACATGAAAAATGTTTTACCGAATGGGTCATGAATGAAGTAAGTTACGTGTATTTTATTTTTAACTAATTTGGGAAAATTTTAGATTAACTTTTTCATGATCATTTGTGATTACATTTAACATTAGGTAAAAAACAAATATTTTCCTGTTTGCCAATATCAGAAGAGATAAGAATTCATATACATAGGGCCCACACTACACAGTAAAAAAATGTAGCGGATATCGTGTAAATGGGTGTTTATTTTAATGGGTAGGGATTGAGGAGGGAGCAACTTAAAATAGTGGGGTCATGGCTGCCTTCTCTCAAGAATGTTATTCAAGCTTAACAGACTAGAATTCAGTGCTTGGTGATGTAATATATTATGAACAACTAGAAGATATCATGGAGATATTCTATGCATATGATACACAAGATATACGTAGTTATGTGATGTTTAAGGTTTAGTGGTGTCATGCCAAAGTAACAAGGGATGCATATAGTTTTAATATTGTAAATCTAGTTAAGGAGATATACCCAATTTAAAGTTTATGTTTGGAAAACGGGCCACTCAGTGCTTTTATATCAAAGATCCTAGGCAGCCGAAGGTTTGGGTCGTATTATATAAGGAGCCAAGGTATCTTGTTCAACTTTTCTCTCGATGAAAACGCAGATGGTATTGATGACCCCAATGAGCCTAAAGGAGAAATTTCCAGTAGTAGCTCGCATTCCCTTACCTGAAAAGCTAATGCATTGCAAAAACAATGCGAGATGAACTATTGAAGAAGGAGAGACAAGATTAGAAAGAAGGATCATACAATAAAGCAGAAGCTTGAAAAGGCAATGGCAAATTAATTAAGTGAAAAATATAATAATAACATGTAAATTAATGAGCTCCCATAAATATTCGATTACTTAAGCTTGTAAGAAATTTACTTCTCTCTGTAATTGTAGGTAAGAAGGACTATGAGAATTCGAGGCGGCATGGGAGTGAGGAAGGTACCAAAGTACCTCCCAAAGGTTACCATGCCATTTTGGAGTGGTCCAGGGTTAACATTCCATTTGGGAATTATGTCGTCAGATGTAATAATCTGATTGACTATTTAATCAGAGACACAACCTCAATCAACATTGCTCATAATATTGAAGAATAAGAATGGAAAGAAATAAAGAAAATCTAGGATAGGCTCATGGTAATTATATATCATATTGCTTCTTTCATTTAAAATTTTTTTTCATTATTCTTAGAGTGTATGTTTTTTATACGTGCAATTTGCAGGATCATTATTTTCTTGAGGACAACCAAGAAGATTCGAGGGTAGATGAATAAAGCCAAGAACAAAATACTTCACAGATATAACCATCGATTGGCAGAGGATGTATAAGCTTGACAAGACAGTTCCTCCATATAAGTGGATGTCTCTCATTATCGAGTGGGAGGGTGATAAGAAGGAGAGTTATTTTTTATTCATGATATTACCATCGCACATCCTAACAATGTACTTTATGTTGAAGGAAAAATAAAAGACAGCATTGGAGAATCGCGATTCGAAGAAATACGGTCACTTTTTGGGGGCTACTCCATATGCACAGATCGAGTATAAGTATTTGAGTGAGAACCTAGTATGATCAAATTAATAAACTTTATATCATGTCACTAGTTTCATACATTGCTCGAAGTAATTTGAAATTTGATATATCACAGGACGCCTTCACTATGCCGCCGACCCTTCTTGCTAAAGTAGCTTATACACCACCCAAGCGTTACAATATGGATACAAAGGTGACCAACATTAATGATATGCATCACAGTGTAAGGTTAATTTTGCATTTGCTTAGACTTAATGATTCTTATTTGAGTTGCTAATTTGTATTTTTTTTATTACTATATGATATTCAGGCGGTGTTGGAAGCAATGCAAGACGTTGTGTTGTCCCAGGCACTCCAGTGTTAGGGCATAGGAGCACCCCCCTCTAGATCCTAACTGCATGACCGAAGACTAGTGGAGCGAAGTCGCTGTGGGGCTTACGATTCTAGACCAAATAAGAAAGCGGGATGCCATTATCAAGTGCTAGTGTTAGGTCATTCACCAGGGGTAGGACTAAGGCTAGCGAGCTGTTAGTGACCTCTCAGCGACCATATAAGACATCATATGTGATTGGTGATATCGGATAGTTCTTGATGGACAATATTTTGCCTGACTTGGCTTTCAATTTTCTTCCCACTATTACACGTGAGTTAGAGGATGCATAATCGCCCTGGGATATTGCACATCATCTCCAACTCTACTCCCTTACGAGAGATTCTTCCCCAACCTATAGACATTGCTATTACTAAGTTGGCGTTTTTGGTGCATAGACAAACCGGTGGTGGAGAGGTATATATGTCTAAACATATGTATATATTATGAATTTTGTGAAAAACATTCTCATGTTGACTTGCATTCTTTTTACGCTAGAGGAGGTACTCTAGTAAGGAGCAGTAGTACAATATGGTACTCTAATGCAGTCGCCACCAATCATGGATATGATGACTATGACAAGTGAGTTTTTTTTCTATATGTAATGTATATTGTGACCGAATACATGTTATTAGACATTTATGAACTTTTGTATTGTATTAGACATGTTTGTACTTGAATGCATTTATTTTCTTCTATATGTATTATATTCTGGATCTTGTTTGTGATTTTATTGCTTTATGGATGGATATGTGATGTGGTTTATATATTACATGTGATTGTATGATATGGTGATGTATCAATATTGAATATGTATAGTGGTTGGATTGTTGGACATGGAGATGTAATTGGACTGTTGGACATGGAGATGTGATATATCTGTATACAAGTTTCTAAATATTATATATTTGTATTCTCATACAAGGAGCGAACTGGTACAAAAGAAGTGTTTCTGCTCATTAATAGACGTTAATGATGTAGGGATCAATCACCAATGCACATTAATGATTAGGCAACTCATTGCCAATGTCAATAACATTGGCGACGAGTTACCCCATCATCAATGTGTGTTGGTGATGGGTCAACCCATCACCAATGTTTTAGATATTGATGACGCATGACTTCATCACCAATGCCTATTGATGATGGATGATTGTTCGTTGCCTTTATTTACTGTTGCTATTAATACTATCGCCAATGATCATTGGCGATGGGAGGCCCGTCACCAATGGTAGGTGATGGAAGCATTGGCGTTGGGTCCTTACCCATCACCAATGACCTTTGGTGACAGATTTAAGGGCATTGGTGATGTATTACCCCATCACCAATGTGCTGTTACTAGTGGACACTATAATGACTTTTTTGGAAATTGGTTTCTATCAAAGAAAATTCAACCGCATGCTCTTCCTCCCTAGCCTCCTGGCTCAAGTTTAGTCGCCTAGATTTCTCTTCAATCAACTCTATCATGTTTTTCTCAAAAGAACTTCTCTGTGAATCTAGTTTCAGCCACCTAAAATCTATGACCAGCAGGATAGTTTTGTTGCTAACTGTTTTGATACTATCTTAGTAAACAACTCATATGTTGAGTTATACACCTCTGAATTGAGTTTCATTTCTTCTTGTAGATTCATAGCAGAAGACATACATTTCCATATACCGAAAATTGATGCTAGATTTTGCTATGGTTTCAGGATTAACTGTAATTTAACTTGTTATCTTCATTACTTTGTATAACCTGCACACTTCAAATTTGAAACTTGTTAGATACTAATAAATATTTGTTCTTAATCAAATTGAATCTATTGTGTGACCATAGTCCTAACAATATCCTCCATTTGATAATAATAAACTTATGAATTGAAATCATGTATAAAAGTTTCAAAATGTAAGCCAAATCAAGCACACTCAGTTTCTTGACAATCAAATGTATGATAAGAATGGACGCCCCCTACAAGTAAGCCTACATGAAATGCAGGTTAACAACAAGATCCCCCTACAATAAAGCTATCATGTATTAAATCATAAACACATTTTTCAAAAACGTATTATGAAATATATCTCTCCCTTTCTACAATGAAGCTCAAATCGTCACAACTTTTTTCTTTTCTCTCCTTGCGATCTACTAAGAAACAAAGATCTTAATGATTTTTATTTTTATTTTTTAACATATCTCTCCCTTTTGTTATTAACAAAAGTAAAAACTTTGAATATGACCACATTAAGATGAAAAATATGAAATAATACAATCATAATGGAATAGAGATAGAATAACTTGCAACTCCACATATTATGAAATATGAAAATAATTTAGGCAAGTTGATAACAAATACTAATATGAACCCCATCAAAAACCTCTGTGTATATGTGTATAGGACCTTTATTCCAATAAAGGTGTGTATTATATAGTGAGACTTAGAACAACACTCTATATAGTCTAAGCATGTAGTTAATCACATATGAACAAGATGAAATGGAACATATCTCAACTTTCTAAGAAAGACCTGCCCGATCAGTCTTACAAGGGGAGTGCACGACTGACAAATTCATGAGTATGTGCATTTTGACCACTTTTATGTCATTTGTTTTTTAAGATTTTTAAGAGTGTGCTCATTGGCCTCTTTTATTGCACTCATCCAAATAAATTTGACACTTTGATTATTCTTTCTATGATACTAGGGCATGTGTTCCTATTTTGGACTTGTTTCTCATGTGATTAAACAATCAACATATCTAAACATATATAGACTATGAACTAAAAATACACTACTAATATGGCTAAATTACTAGATTGGCATTAAAAGAAGTACCCCATGACCAACAAGGTAGTAAAATTATCTCCGGCAACAACAAAGTATTTAAACTTGTGCGATGAGACAAAGAGGCCCAAAAATAAATTTTCTGACTATTTTTTCTGGCGACCACTCAGGTGATCTGCCACATGTGTTTAGGTGGTATGTTTATGATAAGGTGACAACTGTAGTTAACATCATTTAACCCATTAGAAAGAGTGATTTTCAAATTAGGGTAAAAAAAGACAGACTTTTTTAAATTTGGGACTCCTTCTTCGTCCTTCAAATTGGTGGTTCTTCATTGCTTGAGCTCAAGGAATCCATGTTTTCAAGCAATTAAGAACCCTAATTTGATAGAAGAAGGAGAAGAAGCTCCCAAATTTAAAAAAACTCCTCTTTACTTTTACACTAATTTAAAAATATACCCCTCTAATAGTTTGAATTAGGCTAACTATAGCTACCATGTTATCATAAGTATGCCACATAAGCATCATGTGACAGATTATATGAGTGGTCGCTAGAAAAGTTGGCTGAAAAATTTATTTTTTGACGTATTTATCTCATCGTGTAAGTTTAAATGCATTGTTGTTGCTGGAGATAATTTTAATACAAATTTGATCA
This sequence comes from Asparagus racemosus, assembly GCA_037177215.1. Lineage (NCBI taxonomy): Eukaryota > Viridiplantae > Streptophyta > Magnoliopsida > Asparagales > Asparagaceae > Asparagus > Asparagus racemosus. The sequence goes on along the minus strand of JBAKGM010000365.1, from coordinate 20,961,163 downwards.
TTGGGTACTAGTTTTAATACCAGTTTGGTAATTTAGCTTTACTAATACTTAACTATGTATTATGAAAAAGATCATGTGTACAGTGAATATGCAGGTTTATGAAGTGACCATCATAATTATGCATTCAAATCAACTAGCCATAGGCAAAATACGTATATAATAGCAATATGAAAAATAGGACTTTGCAAGTAAATAACCATCTCATGGGCCACTAAGAAGTATTATGCCAAGTTTCATAAAAAATACAAACACACAAGAAGCACAGTATTTATAGTTTTTCTGTTAGAAAACAAAAAAATAAACAAGAAGAAAACACAAGAAAAGAATGCGAAAATTTTTTATTTTATTTTTATATAAAATGAAAAACAAACTAACTAAAAAAGAAAGAATGTGCACATACAACAAGTAAGCAGCATGTTTAGATATATACTGTTAAAATACCCAAATCCTGTCTCAAACGAATGAAACGCTCCTCGAGCAATAGTTTGGTGAAAATATCAGTAAGCTAAAAATCGGTGGAGACAAACTCTATCATAACATTCTCTTTTGTAACATGGTCCTGTAGGAACTAATGTCTAATGTTTATGTGTTTTTTCCAAGAATGATAAACATGATTATCACTAAATGTCAATGGCACTCTTGTTATCACACCTAAGTGGACTTTCCTATAGGTAAAGCCAAAGTCTTCTAATGTCAATGTCATCCAAAGCACTTGTGCACAACAACAACCTAAAGCAATGTACTCGGCCTTGGCGGTTGACAAAAGTACAAAGTTCTATTTCCTACTTGACCATGACACTGTGAAAATGTCCTAACAAATCTATTATGCCACAATTGTTTTTCCTGTATGTAAGACTACCAGCAATAATCACTATCTAAATATCCAACAAATTCAAATGAATTTCAAATTGTAAATCATAACACAATTTTTGTGTTCCAACAAGATATCAAAAAATTCGTTTTATAGCTTTCAAATGCAATTCTTTTGGATAAGCATGGAATCTTGAACACAAACACACAAAGAACATAATGTCAGGATGAGAAGCAGTAAGAGACGAGAGACTACCAACCATACCTCTATACCTCTTTTCATTGATGGAAATACCAATTTTATCTTTTGTTACCTTGGTTGATAGACTCATCGGGGTTGACACTACCTTCAAACTATCTTTGCCAAACTCCTTCAATAACTCTTTGGCATACTTTTCTTGTGAGATAAAGATGTCATCTTTTATTTGCTTTCCTTGGAATCCCAAGAAGTCCTTCAGCTCACCCGTCAATGCTCATTTCAAACTCTTCTTGCATCAACTTCTCAAACTTGTGACAAAGATCCTTAGTAGTGCCTCCGAAAATAATATCATCAACATAAACTTGTACTATAAGAATGTCTTTTTCAGATTTATGAATAAGCAAGGTTGTCCAGTGACCTTTGTAAATGCATATTTAAAAGATATGAGCTTAGACGGTCATACGAAGCACAAGGTGCTTGCTTAAGACCAAACAAAGCTTAGTTAAGTTTGAAAACATGATTTAGAAATTCATGATTAATAAAACTAGGACATTGGTCTACATATACTTTTTTCTTAAGGTAACCATTTAGAAAGACACTCTTTACATCCATTTGAAAGAGCTTGAAGCCTTTAAAATAGGAAAACGCAAGCAAGATCTTGATCACTTCAAGTCTAGTAGCCAGTGCAAAAGTCTCATCAAAATCAAATCCTTCGATCTGATTATAGCCTTTAGAAACAGGTCCACTTATATTCCTTATTATATTACCTTGTTCATCCAACTTATTTTCAAGAACCCATTTAGTCCCAATAAAAAGATGTTCATTAGGTTTGGGAACTAATTTTTAAACATTGTTCTTAATAAACTAATTTAACTCTTTATGCATACCAACAACCCAGCTATCTTCTTTTAAATCCTTATTCACATTTTTAAAGTTCTATTTCAAAGATAAAACTTACATTAGCACAAAACTCTCCAAGAGATAAACGAGTCCGTATACCTGTACTTGGGCTACCAATCACCACCTCTCGAGGATGATTTTTTAGAAACATCAAACTATTTGAAAGAGTGTGATCCTCTCCAAACTTTGTTCTTCTCTTCAGAATTTGTGTCCTCCTCAAGCTCGGTCTTCTCTGATGCAACCTTCTTCTCTAGAGCCATCACAATTGGTTCCTCATCAGTCCCGTCAATAAAAATTAGTGGAAAATGCGTTTCATCAAATATCGCATGGATAGACTCTTCTAATAGCTTTGTTCTTTTATTGTATACTCTGTAAGCCTTGCTACAAGAAGAGTATCCCAAAAATATAAATTCATTAGCTTTACAATCAAATTTCCCTAAAGAGTCTTTCATGTTCAAAAGATAACATTGGCAACTAAAAATATGAAGATGTGTGATATTTGGTTCTTTCTTTGTACCCATTAAGCATAGTTCTGACTATTTTTTATAATGCTTGGTTCTTTCTTTTCACCACCCCATTTAGTTGAGGTATTAATGGAGAAGAGAACTGTTGTGAAATTCCTTTTTCAGAATGGAAGTTTTTAAATAAAGAATTTTCAAATTTTCCACCATGATCTGACCTTAAGGTTCAAATTGGTAGACCTTTTTCATTTTCAACATATTTTAAAAACTTTTCAAAATTTTCAAAACAATCAATTTGTTGGCTAGAAATATAACCCATGTAAATATAGAGTAATCATCAACTAGAACTCAACAATACTTCTTGCCACCTAAGCTCTATGTGCTAATTAGGGTAAAAGATTTCAGTGAAGCATTTGCAGATGGTTTGTGGTACTTATTTGGTCTTGCATTTGTGAGAAGATCTAATAAATTTATATTTCATGCAAGCGTCGCATACCTCAGCATCATAGTTGTTAGGTAGCAAACCTCTTACTTACTCCTTTTCGGAGAGTTTTTGCAATAAGCCCATGCTTTAATGCCTGAGTCTCCTATGTCACAACTCGCCATCTTCTCTTCTGCAGCCAGGCATTTTCAACCATCCGGATTTTTACCATTGAAGTTTGAGGTGTAAATATTAGTATGTCTATTACTAGAGAAAATAATGAACCAGTTTTGGAATAAATGATTTTGCAAATTGTAGATTCAAATAAAACAAACATACCTTCGACGCATACTACCAAATGAATATGAGACTATGCCTTAAGCCTTCAACATAGAAAACATTGCGAAGTTTAAAAGAATCCCTATCTCACCAACTCCTTCAATTTTATCTTCACTGTTCTTGCCAAATGTCACGTATCCACCCTTCTTCTTCTTCTTAATTAGACTAAAAAATAGATCTCTCTTTCCTATCATGTGTCCTGATTAGTCAGAATCTAGATGCCAAGTACTACCTTGCTGTTAACCCACCAATGCACCTACAATAAAGAAGCAATGTGTGAACTGGGTATGCGAAAAGGTCCACTCTGGTTAGGAATAGCTCCTTTAGGTACCAAACGCTGCTTGACAAGTTTAGTTATATATTGCATGCGACATGACATAGAAAGATGTCGCACTCTACCACATAAGGGGCAAGCAATAGATGATGCAGTAGAGATAGAAGCATAGAAAGACAAATTGTTCCCTTTCACAAAAGAGAGTTTAAAACTCATCTTCTTGCTTGAATATGAAAAGCCAAGTACGGTTTTCACTTTTGCAAGTCATTGATTAGAAATGATCATATTTAAATCTCTTGACCCTAATGAGAATTTTTTTCATAGCCTTTTCTAAGCAAAACATTTTGGACTAAAGCAATTCATTTTTAGATGCATTGATGGTGCATTGAGTTTTAAACTTCTTTTGTTCATTAGACAATTCACATGAAAGAGTGCTTAAGAAGTGAATATTTAGTTATCCTTTGGTGGTACTTTTGTGTCGTTGGACAAGTAATAATGTATAATAACTCTATGTTAAAACTCTATGATGTAACTGTTCCCTTAAGCTTTATTGTTATTTTGGTATTCTAAGGGTTCTGCTATCAACTTGTGATTCTGGATGTTGTATATTTTTTGTTACTTTATTCTGCTCTTTGGTATTAATTGAACAGAAGTGTATATAAGAACAAAGCAGGTTGACCATCCATCTTATAGCTGGGTCATGCCCAATTTTTATATATCTCTCAGGCATCGCCTAGCTTATTGTTTTAGGGACCATTACATTGCCAATTACACAAAACGGTACACTAGACTTCACCCTCTATCAATCTCTCACTTGGAGACAATAGGACCGCTTTTACAAAGTGATAAATATGTTGTTCACTACACAAAGGTGAGAACTAAGACAAAATGTAAGCTTACAACACAAAAGCACAAGATATAAATGATACCCTAAGTGTATGTAGCAAGTGAATGAAAACACACCAATAATCTCTAGCAAGATATGAAGTAAACAGCTGATTTCCAACAATAAGATCTCAGAATAGTATCAGGAAAAGCTCCCAACACTCAAATATAGTTTCACTCAATGAACACTTTTGGCTTTGGATCTGTTAGTGGAACTTTGAATGGAAGTTTCAGAGAGCAAGCTACAGATTTACAATTTAAACTTGGATGCTCAAATGTGTTACTTTGCTTGAAGAGAAATTATCAAAGGTGGCCAAATATATAAACAAGCAAAGTTCAAGAGCAAATGATAACAATTATTACTATTGTGACAAGAGCACATGAGTCAAACTTTGTACTTTTCACCATTCTGGTAAGAACTTTCCTAAAGAACAAGACAATTTCCATTTCGGGAATGCTAACTCGTCAGTATTTAATGCAAAGTGCTTGGAATGCCTCCTTTAGCTAGAGTCAGAGAATTGTGCATTTATTCAGGTGTTGTAGGCTATAGGGTTTACTGAAATAGATAAGAGAGAAGTTTTCAAGCAAAGGCTTCTCACCAACTCTCAATATTAAGCGTAAATTAAGTAACAAGCTAAAACAATAGGATCTTGAACCATAGGGATTCTCTCGAGAATGAAATTTCAATTTTGGTAGAAGAAGGGAATCCAAATTGACCAGGTATTACTGTTAATCAATACTTAGTGCATACTTACATTTAATAGAGCCTAAGACTCAGACCTCTTGCTAGCTCAGCCTAGTCTTGATCCTCCCAGCTAAATGCTCCATAGTCCTTCTGAATCTCCTCTTGGCTTCTCTTGTATCTTGTCAATGTGCATGTTGCAGTAGTGTTTTTGACCTCTCACTTGATTTTTGATTTGAAAGATCACAAAGCACTTGAAATATTAACTTCTATCGATGTATTCATGTTGAGCTTAAAGTCTTGTATTCTTTGAATCCGAAACACTTAGCAAAGTCATCCGTGGTAACTTACATCATTTGTCAAAACTAGAGATCTCAAACTTACACTATTCTTAATGAATATAAAATGTGTAAGCATTTCTGGGCTGAAGTAGTTAGTACTCCATGTCATGTGATGAATAGAGTATATCTTAGACCTATAAACTTCTTTTGAACTTTATTATCCAATATCCCCAAGTATTGCACATCTTCATGTTTTTGGTTGTAAATATTTTCTTTTAAACATGAAAGACACTTTAGGGAAACTTGATTCTAAAGCTGACAAGTGTCTATTTTTGGGATACTCTTCTTGTAGCAACGCTTAGAGTGTTTATAATAAAAGTTAAAAGCTCATATGAGAGTCTGTAGTCTATACATGTGAAATTTGATGAAACTCACTTTCGACTTATTTCTATTGATAGGGTTGATGAGAAACCACTTGTGATGACCCCATAGGAGATGATTGATTTGGAGAAGACCGTGATTGAAGACATCACCAAATCTAAATAGAAGAATGAAGTTGGAGAGGATCGTACTCCTTTACATGATTTAAGGTTCTTGAAAAATCATCCTTGAGAGTTGGTGATTTGGAGCCCAAGTGCAGGTATACAAACTCATTCAACTCTTAAGAGAGTTTTGTGCCAGTGTAAGTTTTATCTCTAAATATATTCTAAAAATGTGAATGGGGCCTTAAAAGATAATTGGGTCCTTGCCATGCATGATGGGTTAAATCAGTTCACTAGGAACAATGCATGGAAATTAGTCTCCAAACCTAATGAGTGTTCTACTCTTGGGATTCACTGAGTTTTCAAGAATAATTTGGATGAACAAGGTAATTTAATAAAAAAATAAACCTAGACTTATTTCTAAATACTACAATTAGATAGAAGACATCGATGCCAATAAGTCCTTTGCGGATTGCTAGACATGAAGCGATCCGGATTTTGCTTATATTTTCCTATTTCAAAGGTTTTAAGCTTTATCAAATGCATGTGAAGAGCAGTTTTCAAAAAGCTATCTCAAGAAAGAAGTCTACATAAAGCAAACCACTAGTTTCATTGATAACAAAATTTTAAATCATGTTTTAAAACTTAATATGGCTTTATTCAGTCATAAGCAAATTTGGTACGACCGTCTAAGCTCACATCTTTTAAAACATGCATTTACAAAGGAGTCGACAGAAATTACCTTGTTTATTCATAAATCTGAAAATGGAATTCTTAAAGATGACCAACTGTTGCACCACTAAACATAAAGCCCAACCGCATTAACACATCAGACTGCGAAAAGTCTGGTAAAAGTTCAGTGTACTCGGTCTATGTGATATTGCAGAGTGCTTCAACAAAGTGGAACAAGCACCTCAGCAATCCTACTTTCAACAGTAACGAGTGTTATTAGAGAGTCCATAAAGCACAAAGCAAGTTTTTATCTCATTTACTATTAGACAAATTAGCGTCAAGTCTTGCCATGATAAAAGAGTTAGATAATTGATTGAATACCAGTAAATTTCCTACAAGAGTATACTCATTTCCGCAACAAAGTTTCATTGCCTTTGATGCGGTTCCTTTAACTGCTAATTTTATTCCACCTGAAGGCTAGTTATAAACAATCATTGATGCATATGCCTCAAAGAGTAGTATAAGAATCTGTATCTGATGATGATACTGCTGCAGCGGCAGAGGCTGTAAACTACATAAACAACTATGTATTATATAGTATATCAGGTTGAGATTTTACCAGATTGAATTGTCATTTGGCTGTAAACAACTACATAAACAACTATGTATTATATAGTATATCAGTTTGAGATTTTACCAGATTGAATTGTCATTGAAAAAAAGAAAATAAATCTAACAGAGTTTGTCCAACCTCGTCACTCTCTGATCAGAAAAAATATTCACATCCTATCCCTCTCACAATGTAAGATGTTAATTCCTTTGCATACATATCACTGGCATTTACACAAACCATAAAAGAACTTATAGAACATGTAGCGTCAAATGTGGTACATTCAGATCACTTATATGCATAATGACTCATGCAACTGCAATATTTTGAGAATATACAGATGCCTTTAAGCCCTGATCTCCTTGAAGAAACTCTAACATAATCTCAGCTACCGACCCTGGCTTTTCCACATGAGGAATATGACCGCATTCTGGTATCTGACGTAAAATTGAATTTGGGAGCTCGATGTCCAATCTCTGCATAGTATGTCAGGATGATATCAAAACATGAGCAGTCTCTAGAGGTTAAGTATCCCAGAAGATGATTAAACCAAACACAGAACACAAAATTATCAGAACTCTCCATTGTCTACATGGAAATTATAAGGACACTCCGCAGGCTTCTAATAAAGGTTAATTATATGGAAGTTGTAATCATCACTCGTTTCAAAACCATGTTAATTGGAAGCTCTCCATTTGTCACCATGAGGGTAAGGGATGTAACCATTAACTTGGTTTGATGACTGGGGAAAACTTGAATCAAATGGGATCAGTGTGAACAGCATAGCACATCTTGGCCAATAGGATAGCAAAAGTCAAGCCTGTGAATTTTTTCATGCTTGGCACTTAGAGCATATTCATGTGATTTTCTTATTGTAGGATGTGGGGCGAGTTGAGGTGCCTATAATGGCAATGCCCACTCTCTTGGCAGTCAAACATCTAACCCTCTAAGCCCATCATTTAGAGAGCACTTTCTCGTGGGATGAACTGCAAGTAAGCAGTATATTTTAGAAACCCATTCATCCCAATGAAATGATGATGTGAGAATAGAAAGAAATCTATCCTACATAATGCTAAATTTGTGAGTTGGAGAGACATTTGAGTAGTGAATTGTACCCTCATTTCCTCTCAGTAATCAAGGGTTCGACAGCGAACAGATAGATGAGCACGTGAATCTAGCCAACAATAAAGGTGCTGGAACAGATAGATGAGCACGTGAATCTAGCCGACAATAAAGATCCTGGAATCACATTGAATCGCTAACATGTTACCAACTCTGCAATTTTGGTTTGAGGATACTTATCTAAGTCTTACATTGCTATCAGAGCCATAAGGTTAGGTTTCATGCTCATTTGTTTCTTTAACATCATTGTCATGCTTTTGTGTGGAATATATGCACATTAAGTGAAACAAAGAAAGCTTACTAATGTTGAATGGCAAATTTCAAAATACTTCTTGTTATGATCTCATAGTGGTATGAATGACAGATTATATGCATAGATCATCTCTGAAAAATTTAAGTAGTTTAAGAGATATTTATTTTTGAAGTTCTTTATGTTTTGACTAACAGAAAATTTGTAGTCAAATTTCTCTCTGCACGTTGAGTTATGCGACTGAACTTGATTCATATCATAGAACTATGTCAGAGCTCTCTGTAGACATATTATTTGCATGTTTTTTATAAGCGGTCAAAAAAAGTTATAATAGTTTAAGTTTGCAAAACACAATGGGTTTTTTATGTTGCAAGGTACATGAAGTTTGTTTTCGCAAAACAACCCCTCTTCATTAATTTATTGCAGTTTCTATGAAATGATGTTTTTCTGCAAAAGTCCTTACTTTCCAAAAAAATTGAGAACAGTTTATGACCTTTGCAAAATTACATTTTCATCCAAAAGTTTTCTAAAATCTGTGAACAGACTGAGAATCTGTTTTTCTGTAAAACTACAGAGAGGTCCATGTGAATTAAGTACGTAGACTTTTAGAACTTACAAGTAAACAGACCGAGAACTTGTAGTGTTTTAGAACTTACAAGTAAACAGTCGTGCACACGCACACGCACATACATATATATTTGAGCGAGAGGTCTTAGGCTATAGGTGTTAGGCTAGTTATTGGTAGTATATTTTAAAAAAAAATTCACGCTTAATTCTGAGATTTTTCGGACAATTGAATAATTAAATAATGGTCGAACTCTATTACTGGGAGATGATTGGATGTATTACATTATTTTTGATTCCATGACTTAGTTATTAGTTACAAGCCATTTATTATGTTTCTAGCGGGACTATGGTTGCTACAAAGAGTATCATTGCTGACCTCAATGAGGGGGCAAAATTGAATAAGAAGAACTATGATATTCGGCATCCCAAGATTCACTATCTCCTCAAGGAGCAGGATATGCCGGAAACCATAATACAATTAGTGATTGAGCTGGAGGAGGGCAATCTTACAATATAGGCGTGATCAAGAAGCCTTTCAAACTTGTAAGAGGAAGGGCCGTGTTGCTCGCATCTTATTGATGAGCAACATGAGAGAAGATATCATGCAGCGTTTTGAGAAATATCGGTCAACTATGGTAGTCTTGGATGCTGTTAAGCTCCATGATGGTAGGACTTCCTCTACCAGACAGTGTCAACTCACTCTCAAGTTTGATAGTTGTAAGAAGCGCTATGATTATTCGATGAGGTAGCACGTTACTATTATGTCAAACATGATTAGTGAGTTGAGAGCAGCAGGGCATGAGCTTTCTGATGAACAATAGGTTCAAGATGTCATATGTTTTCCACCTAGCTCATAGGAGCACATATAGGTTAACCTCACCTATAATGACAACAACAAGACCTTCGACGATGTTGCTCGCCATGTGGAATTCGAGTAGACCTAGAAACCCAATAGGAAGGCATACATGGCAAAGATATACTGGACCAAATTTTAAGAAAGCTAGATATGCCAAACGCAAGCGAGGATAGAGCAGTGAAAAGAAAGACATGACAAAGAAGGCATGTCACAACTGCAATAGGTTAGGTCACATCGCTCTTGAATGCACTGAGTCGAAGGTATGTGATACAACTTCCGATTCTACTATATTTGCTAGTAGTTGTTTGATGACAGCTGAAACTGTTCCTATTTGGACTGAAGACTTAGTAGCAACGAACCACATAGCGAGAGATCTGACAGCATATGTAGAGTTTTGTCGAATTTCTATCGAAAGTAGGCATATTTACATGGAAAACAACTCCAGCGCAGAGGTCCTTGGGATCGGCACATGCTAATTGGATTTGCAAGGTTAACACAAGTTGTATATTCATGACATACTATATGCACCCGACATCTAGTGAAGTCTTGTCTCGGTTCTATTTCTTCTAGGTTTAGACTTTAAATGTGTGATTGAAAATGGTTGTGTTATGTTGTATTTGGAAAGTACTCATTATGGTTGTAGATATTTGTCAGATGATTTTATGGTGCTGGACACTATTTTTATTTGTAACAATGCTAATAGTTATTTTTCTTATATTGCCTCTTCTAGCAATGTCTTTAATGACTTTAAATGACATGCTCGATTAGGGCACATAGGGCAAGAAAGAATGAAAAGATTAGCTCGAGAGGGTTTTCTAGGCCCACTCGCTAAAGCTGATTAGCCTACTTGTGAGCATTATTTGGCTAGAAAAATATTTGGCAAAGCTGTGAGAGCCACAACACCCTTGCAACTTATTCATTCTGACATCTGTGGACCAACGAATGTGAGGGAAAGACATGGTGAATCATACTTCATCACATTTATAGATGATTTCACTCGATATGGTCATGTTTACTTGATCTCCCATAAGTCGGAAGCATTAGATTGCTTCTTATTCTGTACTAGATTGGTTGAGAATCAATTTGACAAAAGAGTTTAAGCTCTTAGAACTGACTGTGGTCTTGAATATCTATCCAAGCAACTCATGAGACTATGTGATGAAAAAGGAACAAGATAGCTAACTGTTCATAGAACTATGCAACAAAATAGTGTCTCAGAGAGAACAAGTAGAACCCTTTTTGACATGGTTAGATCGATGATGGTGCAAGCTAAAAATAGTGTCTCAGAGAGAACAAGTAGAACCCTTTTTGACATGGTTAGATCGATGATGGTACAAGCTAATTTGTTAGTCTCCTACTGGAGAGATGCATTATTGACTACAACCTACATCTTACATCTGTAATAATGTGCTCTTTAAGTCTGTACCTTCCACTCCACATGAGTTATGGACCGAGAAAAACTTGATCTAGGTAATTTGTGGCGATAGGATTAGCAACTTTTTTTAATCACCAAACTTCTCATTGGTTTAGAAAGTTAGATCCTAGAGGAAAGAAATATATCTTCATTAGATATCTTGAACATTCCAATGGGTATGCTTTTATTGGTAAAGAAACTGACGGAAGTGTGACAATGATTGAGAACAAGATGCCACATTCCTGAAGGAGGTTTTTCTTACCAAATGTGAGGTAACTAAGAATTTCCATTTTTATGAATTGAAAGATCCAGATTTATCACATGACTAATCAATTGAGAAAATATATGAAATTTCTCTCCCTCACGTGATTGGAGCAGCACATCTGGTAGCTCGACTCTAATGAAGCAAAACTAGATAGAACCTTAACCATGTAAAAGTGCTCACAGTAGAACCCCTCGTCATTTTGAGATTGAGGGGGAGATCTTCATGATAGCTCCAACAAATGACGAAAAGCCTAAAACTGTTCAAGAAGCTCTTGCAAGTCCTACTGCTAGAGAATGGATTAAAGCAATGCAGGAGAAAATAGAGTCTATAAAGGAAAATTATGTTTGTGACTTGGTTAACCTTCTGCCAGGGCATCAGACAATTGGGAACAAGGGCGTACTCAAAATCAAACGCAAGGCAGATGAATTTATTGATAGCTATAAGACCCATCTAGTGGCTAAACTAAAGACTATACTCAAAAGAAAGAATCGATTATCAAGAAACCTTCTCACCGGAAAGGATCAATTCTTAGGAAACCTTCTCACCAATTGTTAAATTTCGCTTGATTCGTCTCATTCTAGCTATTGTTGCAACCATAGATCTAGATCTCTATCAAATGGATATGAAAACCACATCTCTCAATAGAGAATTGGATGAAGAGATCTATATAGACCAACAAGATAGTTTCATGGCTGAAAATCAAGAGTGTAAAGTTTGCAAGCTCCATCAATCTATTTATGACTTGAAGCGAGCTTCAAGACAATAGAAACTCAAATTTCATCGAGCCATTATAGCATACGGATTAGGATGATGGAGGGGGATCATTGCGTGTACATCAAGAGCTCCAGAGAGAATTTTGTGACTCTATCATTGTATGTGGACAACATACTTTTGGCTGGAAAAAAAGAGTTGATTATTACTATTAAAAAGTAGTTATCCTCTATTTTGAGATGAAGGATATGGGTGAAGCTAGTTATGTTCCTAGAGTGAAGATTGTTAGAAATCACTCCAAAAGATTTCTTCATTTGCTACAAGAGCTGTACATTAAGAAGACACTTGGGTGAAATCAAATGCATAACTGCAAATCTATAGGTAGTCCTATTGAAAGAAATTTGAGTCTGGGCATTGATTTAAGTCCTAAGACTCGAGAGAAGATGAAAAGAATGTTAAGGGTTTCTTATTTCAACGCAATCAAAATCCTCAATGTATGCTATGATGTGTACAAGACCCGACATATGTTATGTTCTTGGCTTGTCAGTCGTTTTGAGGCAAATCCAAGACCTGCGCATTGCCAGGCGGTCAAGAGGATTTTGATATATCTCAGAGGGACATCACACTACATGTTAGGCTACTATATAGACATTTGCGCTTAGTAGGTCATAGCGATGCTAATTGAGGAGGTGATCTAGACAAGCGCAAATCAACATCAGGATATGCTTTTCTGCTCATTATTGGCTCTATATCATGGAATAGTAAGAAGCATGTTCTGAAGCGGTGCAGGAAGCAGTTTGGTTTCAGAGGTTTATGCAGCACTTGGAGATTGTCACTAACGCATCTGATCCAATGACAATCAACTGTGACAGTATAGTTGCACTTGCCTATTCCAAAGATCCCAAGTATCATGGAAAAACCAAGCACATATAACTGAGATATCATTCCATTAGAGACGTGATAGCACAAAATGAGGTGGTCTTACAATGTATTTCTACAAGTCAAATGGTTACATATCAATTCACCAAACACTAAACTCGTAGCTAAGAATTTGTTTGCCTCACATGCTAAATCCCTAGGATTGACTTATGATTTGTAGACTACTATGTGATTTGTAGTATGAAATGATACATTTGTTCACTTATATGATTGATTATACTAAGTAGATATATATATATGTTTGATTCGCATATATTTCTGGCACAAAGTATCATTTAGTAACTATCACATTCAAAGAAGTATGTAGATAGGTTGAGATTGGCACTCTAACATGAGCAATCGCCTTTGGCGTTGATAGAGTGAGCAAAGATCAGACATAAAGTTAGTTATAGCACCTAGAAAGCGAATATAGCACAAAAATTTAACACTTTGCCCTTATAAGGAAATTAGTGAATGGATCCCTGCTTCCTCATTGTGTGAGTCTTGGAGGTCATACACTGACCTCATTTGTACCCTATGTGACTTTTGGCTGTCATAAAGTGAAGAGTTAATGATAGCTATTCTAGTGCGTTACCTGTGTTCATGACTGATTCGTCCAAACAGGACATTACTAGGAAAGCAACTCGAAACTAAGTGGCCTGAGGGTGAAAGGAAGACTAATTTGGAAGTACACACAAAACTTGTATTCACCGGCGAGCTAGTTGTGTCACTTTAATGCAAGCGGACACAAGTATGGATACATGTGAAGTTTAGAGGATTGAGCATTAATCTAGAGAGGGATTTAGATATGCTTAATCATGTCCAACTAAATAAGTTTGGGGTACAACAATATACTATTGGTTAACTGCTTTTTTGTGTTAGGATTGATGTCACTATCTTGGCCTGAATAGGTTTCTAGTTTGGAGCTTCCAAGTGCAAGTGTATTCGCTAGGTCACATGACTCATTTGTCTGTATGAACATGACTCAAAGTTTGGGTATTGCTAGGTGAAGGAGGCTGGTCATGCCTGTTATGTGTGAGTAGGAGATGGAGGACGTGGGGGAGTTGAGGCGCCCATAATGGTATGCCCACTCTCTTGGCAGTTAAACAACTAGCCCACTAAACCCATCATTTAGAGAGCACAATATCGTGGGATGAAGTGCAAGTGAGCAGTCTATTTTAAAAACTCATTTATCCCAATAAAACGATGATGTGAGAATAGAAAGAAATCGATCCTACAAAATGTTAAAATTGTGAGCTAGAGACGTTTGAGTTGTGAATTGTACTCTCGTTTCCTCTCGGCAATCAGGGGTTCAATAGCAAACGGATAGAGGAGCCTGTGAATCTGGTCAATGATAAAGATTCTGCAATCGCATCGAGACGGTAACATTTTGAACTCTGCATTTTCGAGTCGATGATATTTATCTAAATCTTACACTTACCAATTTTTGTTCTTATCGTCTCTACCAGTTCACTTTTACTGAGACTGGAAATATGTATACCTCCACAAATAGTACAGTACACCTTTTATAGATGCCCATTACTTCTTTTTGGGTATTAGCATATCTGATAAGTGTAATTCATTTTTCTATACAGTTCACTTTCATTAAGAGTTGCACAACACCTAGACAACGTCACATATCTTTTTTAAAATATTCTTTATTTCTTTGTATTACTATCTAATCTCAGTAATTAACTCAGAGCAGCAGACAGAATATCATAAAGTTCTCTTCTAGGGCATGCCTGAAATCTGTTGTTTTCGACGCATCCAGAAGTGAAAATCATAACCCCAAAAAAATTTCTTACTAGATGATTTTATTTTTCTTAATTAAAACTTTCAGTTAATAATCATTCTTCAAAGTGTATACAACTACATCATACAATGATATCCAGAAACATGTATTCATTGTATTCTAGATTTCACAGAGCAATATACCTATGGGGTTTCGTTTTGTAAAAATCTGCTATCAGATTTTCACATAAAATAAGTACATGAAAGTTGGATATTGGAGAGAGAAACAAACCTGGGCTAGTGTGTTACTGATAACTTGATCATTCTCTCCCCATATGATAAGTGTTTTCTGCTTAATCTGTAGAAATCACAATTATTCTCATCATGGATGCTTACAGAGTTGTGTTACCTTTCAATTCATAACATGGAAAGTGATTAGTACGCTTATTTACTATCGAACTTTTATAACATGGAACAAATGAAAGCTACTGAACTTGATAATACCACCATAACGTGGAAGCTACAGATCTTGATAATACTTTTCACAACATGGAATCAAATGAAACGAATTCAATATTTCAAACTATTTATGTAGAACAAACATGGGAAACAAAAACAGCTAGCTGAAATGCATGGATACAACGAACCTTCAAGAACCTAGGCTACCAAGGACAGAGATACATACGTGATACGAGCATGACTGTGATACCCCAAGATATAGTCCCACATTGGATATTGATGGAGTGATTGAATGGTTTAAATGATCTTTGAGAGCCAAGTGTAATATTGACTAGTCAATTTTCGTAGTGGATTAAGCCAAACTATGTGTTGCACTCCATGGGTGCTATGACCTACATCGCACCAACAGGCTTGCGGCCCCAGGGTTTGATAAATGGTATCAAAGCAGTTAGCCATCAGGAAATGTGGACCTAAGTGCTATATGGGACTACGTGCTACATCGAGCCTGTTGGAGCCACCTCCCACATCACCTGGCGGTGATACCAGGACAGATCAATTGTCATGCCGCGACGAGGATGTCGCGAATTTATGGTGGGGTGATTGTGAGACCTCAATATATAGTTCCACATCGGATATTGATTAAGTGATTAAATGGTTTTAAATGATAGATCTTGAGAGCCGACTGTAACTTTCACTGGTCACTTTTGGCAGTTGATTGAGGAAAACCATGTGTTGCACTCCGTAGGTCCCACGACTTACATCGCGTCAACGGGCTTGCGGGCCCAGGGCATTACAATGACAATAATAGAAGTGCAGACACTTACACGTATACACAGGATCTTGTTATGCAGGCTTGGTGAATCCTAAGGGACCATAGGCAAGGGAAGCCGCAATAAAATAAACATTTTGCATAATTATTTAAAATAATAGTGCCATAGAAAATGCTAGCATACTTTTTGTCTAAATATAATGTTAAGATACCTTTGACATTAACATTCCACAGTTAAAATGTTGAACGAACGTGTGTGACTGTGTGCATAGATATATAGACATAAATGCAAGTAAGCATGCATGCAACAAACATACATACATCAATACACACGTATGTTGCATGGAAACGGGTACAGGTATGGGTGTGGGCTGATCTACATACAATAGGGTGATGTCACATGACACCACACTATACTATAAAAGAAAACATAGCTTAATATATGACCAATTACAAAGTGATACCATTAAACTAAAATGAGTGACCTACTAACTCTAAAATTGCCCTAGCCCAAAATAAAGTGATTGTACATAAAGATGACCCATTATTTAAAAGGCTATATGTATCAAAGAGAGCATTACTTTATTAAAAAGAAAAAACTATTATGTATTCATGATATATTTGCTTAGTAAGTTAGAATTAATATCATCAATTATAACAGCTTCCGCGGAAAGATCAATTCTTGCAATAAAAAATCGTAAAGAATCATCTACATAATTGAAAGAGAGATCTATGGATGCACGACACTTTAGTAAATTACACTGAAGAAGATGTATTTAGTGCTATTTTGAATCAAAATATAATTCAATGATATCAAACATGAAGATGTAGGATCAATTGTAATTGTACTTAGTGAAGTATATGGTATGTGCCAGAAAAATTGGAATATTGGTTTTTATGAATATTCATATGACAACACTATTATAAAGTTCCTAACTCTCCGCCTTTATGGGTAAAGGTAAGGGTAAGTGTCAAGGGAAATTTGTAAACAGTAGTGATGCAGGATTATTATTGGCCGTTGATAAAAAAAAATTTCGGTCTTACTAGAATCTTTTTTATTTTAATAATATTCGATGCAATCTCCATTTTTAGATAAGATTTCCTTAGGACTTGATTTATGATTTTTAGTATCTCTGAGATTTCATTTTGTTAGAGTTTTTATTGTTGTTTATCTTTTATTATTATTTGATAAGGATTTGATTTGCTTTCTAGACTTTGTTTTCTCTATAAAGAAAGTTGTAATTTTTTATAACGAATCGGACATTGATTAGTAAAAGAATTGAGCTATGAGAATTCTTTCTTGAGCTTGGGAAGTGTTTTCTGGCATGTGATTTTCCCCTTCGAGTTATGCAGCCCTTGAGTATCAGTTATGTGTTTTGGCATCTATTATTCCAAATTAAATGTAGTCAGTTGTGTGTATCTCGGCATTCTATTACACACACACACATATATAATGGACATGAGGTGACAGCTTATTTTGCTAAATGAGCTACCAAGTGATAGCCATGTGGTGAGGCCCACCTTACTAGTCACATCAAAAGGTGTGGACCTCACCACTCTATTTTTTGATGGTTCATTTAGCAAAATGAGTCGCCATCTCATGCCCATCATTCCCATTAT
>JBAKGM010000365.1:20911179-20935305 GCA_037177215.1 Asparagus racemosus | reverse complement strand
TCAACCTGGACCCATGCCTATGCATTGTGACAACCAATCTGCCATTTATATTGCACAGAATCCTGTCTTTCATGAGGACAAAACATATTGAAGTTGACTGCAATTTTGTCAGAGATGCTTGGGAGAAGAAGATAGTGTGTCTCATACTCACTCCATCCTCACAACAACTTGCTGATAGTCTTTCCAAGGCTACTTCTTCAAATGTGTTTTCTACTATATGTGACAAGCTGGGCATGGTGGATATTTATGCTCTAGCTTGAAGGGGAGTGTTAGATTAAGTCTAGTGGGTATTGGGTAAATGGGCTGTGATCCGTTATCCATACACTCTATTTGTATGACTATATATATATCTCTCTCTAGTATATGAATAAAGTAAGAAAGTTAGGGTTTTGCTCTCTTAATTATCTCTTTCTACAGATCCAAAGCTCTAGCTCAAACCACACCAATATTCTAAAATTGAAGTGCAACTCCAGATACCTCAAAAATCTAATAACTCGATGATATTGATTGTCATTCCAGATCCATTACCTTACTACCGCCCGTGGTAGAATTCTTCTCACCAACCAAAGGAGTGATTGTACTCCCATTATAAAACTTGAGGTCGAGTTTTCTCTAACAAGGACAGATTTTATGCAAGGCAACTTATAGGATCTGAATTACTATGGTTACAATTAGGAAACTTAGGATTAGAATAATGTTGTTGGATTTTTGGCTAGATATTTAGCTAGTTAGTCGATTTTTTTTTCATTAGTTGATTTGTTAGTTTCATTAGTTGTTATTTGTGGTTAGGATTGAGATTTAATTTCTATTGCAAGGTTTCTTTATAAATAGCATGTATTCTCTATTTTAGAGATAGACCACGATGAATGAATTTTATGAGCTTTGAAATCCTTTTTGAGCATGTGAGTTGTTTTGTGATTGTGGATGTGAAGTGTCGTTGGCGTGAAGCCTCGAAGCCCTCAAATTATCTTGTATCTTTTATTTTCCTACATCTAAATCATCTTCGACACAACCCGCTCCTCTGTTTCCAGCAATATAAATCAAGCTTTTGGTCGCAGCAACAGCCCATTTCTCCTCTTCCTCCTTCCCTGCAACCAAGCAGCAGCCAGATCCCTCCAAACTTTATACAGCCATTCAACCAATCAACCAAACCCAGCAGAATCCATTTCCTATTCTCTTTACATCCAAGCACATGCTTTTGCTACCTCCAACAACCCCACACCTTCAGCTGAACCCTAGAACAGCGCCCAGGACCCTTTTCTTTTCCTGTTTTGACAGTGGAAAAACTGCAAGACATCAGCTAAACATTCACGTTGAATCTGTTTTTGTGAGCAACATATAAAATTAAAGGTAAATTACACTAAACCCCCATGAACTTTCAGTGTATTGAGGTAAACCCCCATGAACTTTTGAATCCACAGTAAACCCCCCAAACAACTTCTTAGAATTGTAGAAAACCTCCATGAACTTTCTGAGTTTTGTAGATAACACCCATAAATAAGAACCAAAACAACATAAAAAGGCATTTTGAAAGTTCATGGGGGTATAGTGTAATTCACCTAAAAGTTTATGGGGGCTTTCTGCAAAAGCTATTCGGGGTTTAGTGTGATTTTGAAAGTTTATGGGGGTTTATTATAAAACACTGAAAGTTCACGGGGATTTAGTGTAGTTTACCTATTAAAATTAAATTATCCAACAGCAAATCCTCATCGATTGTTTTCTGTTCCTCATCAATTGGCATCAGAGTCGAATAGATCCATTTTTAAACCTTCTACATTAGCAACACAACAACTCAAAGTCCGAATCATTGCGAACAGACCCCTTTAGTATCACTCAGTTGCAAAGAGATCCCCCGTAGTTCTGTTGGTTGCGAATAGATCCCCTTTCATTCTACTTGTTGCTAATAGGCACCTCGTAGTATTGGCCCAAGTATGAATACACCCCCTTAGTAAATTTTTTTGACTCTTTTAAATGTAAAAAAATTTAATAATTAGGTGTCTATGCTCATCAATAGAACTATAAGGAGTCTATCAATCTCCTCAAACATTTTCAACGGTTTTAAGAGTAAAATAATCACTCAGGGGGTTTATTCACAACAACTAGAACTACAGGGGGTCTATTCGCAACAAATAGAACGACAAGGGGTCTGTTTGCAATTTGGTGATGCTAAGGGGGTCTGTTTGCAATTAACCCTTACGAAATTTGGTTCGAATTTAGTTTTTCTTGGGATTTTCATTTCAGTTAGAATTTTTATTAGTTAGGATTAGTTGCAATTTTATTTGATGTTATCAATCAGTTTCGATTTTATTTGTTGTAATCTATCTTCTTAGGATTTCGGTTTCTTTTTTCCCCTATAAAAGGAGTTGTAATTCTTATTTTGGAGGATGGAAAATTGATGAATAAAATTTGAGTTTTGAGAGATGAGTGGAAAACCGGCCTAACCCCCAATTTTTCTGGTTTTTCTTTTTTTTTCTTTTTTTTTTCCAAATCCAGATCTACAATCAGATCCGATCACCTCCATTACGCATCAACGATACTACTAAAATGGTTGGCAATGAAGCTGAGAAAGATCTGGAAAAGAATGACCAAGCTTGTAGAAATGGTCACTTTCTTAAAAAGTTTGTAGAAACAGTCATCAATTGATGGTAAAACTTGGTAAGCAGCTGCCAAATTCTTGGCAGAGGGAACTTTCGGCTTGCCTAATGTATGACATATTTTCTGATAGAGAATCATAATAAAAACCTTAAAGAGCCCAATGAAGATACATTTGCATGATAAGGTGACCCAAAACGAATTAGAGTGAGAGTGTTTACATGGATGAATGTCTAGTGAGGCAATGAACAAAAAATGGAGCAATAGCAAAATTGAACAGTAGAAATGTCGCAGCTCAGAAGGCAACCAAGTCATCAGAAGCAGTATTCATAATGAAATTATCATAAAGCGTTCATGAAGAAATTATATTTGCTACACAAGTTCCTTTCATAACTTTATGCTTTCTGAAATAATAAGCATTCTAAAATAATAATTGAAAATTAAAGTTTGGAAGCGCACCACCCAAACATCATTAGACAAGGAGCAAAATGTACCTGATAAAGATGTTCGCGCTTGGCAGCAACATTACATGGTGGTAGAGTTTCTGACAAAATTGATTGGCAATTGTAAACACAGAGAAAATGAATAAAAGTTCCAAAAGGTAAGGCGGTGGAATTCACTCACATGCTTGTATTTTAACCATTTTTTCTGAGTACTTTAATCAGTGTTAACCAGTATTACCATTAAATAAAACAAATAAATCCATACCTAAATCAGAGAAACCCCATCCAAGAATATCCAGTGCCCATGTCTCTAGACCAGCATCCACAAGCAATGGATATGTGTATCTCCATTCTAAGCATGAACTGTAGATAGCATCCAATGGAAAGTTATTAGCAAGGTTTGAAATCATGGTGTTAGATGCGATTTCTGGTTGCCCTTATTGGTCTCTGTATTGAGAGTACTGGTTATTTTGGCAGTTTCAGGTTGAAATTAGTAATACATGGAATGAAAATTTAATCACAAACTTCTTATTAATTGATTTTTTTAATTTCCTCAAACATGAAACTACGATATCAACTTACAGTATTTCAAATATTTGATGTCCTCATTTATTAGTTGGTTTCACCAGAATTAGCTGTTATTTAATGTTATTCGCAAACATCAACGGTGTCTTTTAATTTTGGTTGGATTCAGACCCAGCCACCAGGTCGATCCAACCCGAAAGCCCGGCCCGTATGGGCCAGGCTTTAGCCCAAACTCGGATTATTTATGGGTGGGCTGGGCAGAGGGCCCAAAACCCAGGTCCGGGCCCGACCCTTACCTGGACATAACACGGGCCTGAGTTAATTCCTAGCTCAAATAAAATGGGCCTAACCCATTTAAAAAAAGGAACTTGGCCAAATTTGGGCCTAATCCATGTCTTAAGTTAAGTTTTTAAATTTGTCTTTTCTTTTTTGTTAACTTTTTAAATAAATTAGCTTAAGGAACATATAAAACCAAGTCATAAAGGATCTCCTGGGAGGGCTTGAGCCCTGCCAGGAGCCCGTCCGGTCGGGCTCGCAGGCCGGGTTTGGGCAGCTCCCAAGCCTGGAATCAAAGGGCCAAACCCCACCCGGAAAAGCCCTGGCGCAGGGTCGTGGGCAGGTCTAGTTGGATTAGATCAGCATGTTTAAAGCCTGATATATTACATGGATGCTTCAAACTTTCATTTTTAGATTGTAAAGACTAGAATGATGAACAGAGAAGAAAATGATGCCTCACAAGTACATAAGGACTATATATTATACAATCATCAAGCCAAAGCAAAACTTAGCTAACAGATTTCCAGGATAACATACATGGAAGGAGAGAGCGAGTACCCACTTATTACAGGGATGGAATGGCAGTAGCGTCTGTTGAAGATTCTCATGATCTCCAAGATTATATCATGAAGATTTCTCATCTCCTAGGTGAATGCAATATTTTGAGATCTCTATTAATACAGTAGGATAGTGTAATTAGGTAGTGGCATTTCCCGTTTTTCCTTTTCTCAATAGAAATCTCCCTGTGATAAATTGAATCGTATGGGATATCTCTCCATTTTGTTGAGTTTGAATTTCCCATCCATGCAACTATTTATACCTTATGGTGGTCCAAGGGAAATACGAAGAAAACTAAAAAATTATTTTCACCACCGTGGATGTGTAGTAGAACCTGGAAGAACCACATAAATATATGTCTACAGGTTCTCTTTTCAATTTTCTTACATTGTATCAGAAGCTTAAACCCACGTCCATCAAGTTAAAGCTGATGCCGTTCAAAGGATTGAGTATTTATTTCTACATTTCTATTGGTAACCAGGTCAGACCTTTCCTTAGTTCTTAACGGCATTGGAGGATAGAGGTAATTCTACAACTACTATGTATGAATTATATTGTTGGAAGGACGTAATTATCTACCGTGGTCCAGATCTATAACTTTCTCTCTTGTGGAAAGTCCAAACTTGATGATATGAATGGCAAGAATAAAGTTATATGTTTTGATGATCCTACTTACGATGAATGAAAAGCTAATGTAAATTAGTCATGTACTGGATTTAGATTCCATTAATCCTAAAATAGCACAAATTGTTATCCTTTCCGATATTGCTTACAATTTATGGAATTCTATTAAGGAAATGTATGGTCAAGAAAATAATCATGCTTGTTTCTTTCAGTTGAAAACGAAATGCATCTCATGCCAAAGAAAATAAGCAACCTGTGACTGAAATATCACGCCTTTCTTAAAGCTACATGGGAGAATTGGGTGTTGACTACTTCCTACAACTAATTTGAACGAAATTCAAAAATGTAATGTTAATGATAAGATATATCAATTCCTTTCCGGTTTTGATTTTGAATATGAAAATGCGCGATATTTAATTTTATTAAGTCATGAGATGCCTAGTCTTGATGTTATTTTTTCTATTCAACGTGAGGAAGCTTCTACAAGGGTTTTAGATATAGCCTATTGGATTAAAAGATAAAGGTGATATTAGATATTTTTGATAATTTGGTATTAGTATATTTAGTAGATATTATGAGATATTGTTGAGACATTGCGAAATGTAATTAGATATGATTTTATCTCATTCCTCTTCTGTAATATCCTCCTAATCTCTATTTAAGATAGGTTAGAGTTAGATGAATAATAATTTTGTCTTCTCAATTTTCTCTACTTGATCCTACAGAGGGTATCAGAGCCTACTTGATCCTACAGAACTTCTCCCATCTTTTAAGATCTCAAAGCCGTCGAGGGGGTTTTGCATGGCCTTCATGTTCCCCTCGGTGACTTTGATGGCATCGATGGCTTCAACATCAACAACCTTGGCATCATTGTTTTCTAGATCTTAACAAACACCCTCTAGAAAATAACCTAAATAAAAAAATTGGTGTCCGCTATTCACATGATGATCAGTACCGAGGTTACTGCTGATGCAATGAACAGTAATTTACTGTTCACTCTTCGGCATCTTTAGTAGTTATATGCAACGACAACAGTTTTCTTTCGACATTATTTCTACTGGCTTACCCGCCTAGAATTTTTACTAGCGTACCAGCCTAGGGTGTTTCCACTAGCGTATCCGCCTGTTGATGTCAGTTATCAAACAGGGATTAAGTGTGGATCTTGAAGAAATTGAGGTCCCTTAATCTCCTTTGGTAGCCGAAACCCCTATAGGAAGAGTCCTACAAAACTGCAACACATTACAGGACCGGAGTTGGGTTCTCCAGTGATTCCTCCGACGATCAAGTTAGTTATGATCTGAAAGGGATCAAAGAACTGAACAAGTTCTTTTTAAGTGTGCAAAAATTTACGTACCTTTGGTCAGTAAGTGATGTGCCTGTTTATACCCAGCTGATGTGGGTGTTCGGGTAATTTTAGCCTAGTCCAGATAGGCAACTGAGTCAGCATATACTCTACAAGTGTTGATATCATAGAGTCCAAGTCACATTGTCATTAATGTGGTAACGACAGATAGCTCAAGGTGCTGATGCGGTCTAATGAGCCATAAAGACTTTGGCGGTGGAATAATGATGACTCCGACCATGCATTCATTGCGATGGTGGCTAACTGTCGGCTAGGAGTTCGAGGACAAACCGCCTCTCGACTCGGCTTTGCGAAAGGGTCGACAAAAGACGCCTTTTTATTTGGCCATCTTGGACTGGGTGGTTCTCGACTCGGCCTCGCCAAATGAAGGGGCATGGGGTCTTCCTGAACTACAGGGCTCGAGTGAGGACGCCTTTCGACTCGCCCCATTCTGGAAATGGTCGAGTGATGACATTGCTCAAGTCGTCCTGCATAGGGCAAGGTCTACTTGATGCTTAGCTAGTATGGGACACGTGTCGACTCCTGGAGGAGGATTAACACTTAAGGTCATTCTATGCCATAGCACCGCCTAAGGTGCTTCTACTGGCTTATTCACCTAGGATTTCTATTCGCTTACTCGCTTAGGATTTCTACTAGATGTTTTGTTCCCATTTGTAACAAGCTGAGCAAATATAGTATATATGCTCCAGCTTAATGGGGAGTGTTATATATTACCGATAATTTGGTATTGGTAGATTTAATAGATATTATGAGATATTGTTGAGATATTGTGTGATGTGATTACAGATGATTTTATCTTATACCTATTTTGTAATATCCTCCTAATCTCTATTTAAGAGAGGTTAGAATTAGATGATAATAATTTTGTCTCCTCTATTTTCTCTATAGGTGATAACACTGGGGACTCTTTTTTAGTTGCAAATAAAGATAAGGTTGATCAAGAGAATGTCACTTATGTCGAAGGCAATATATTTTACAGTGTTACTAGTGTTCGTGGTGGGCGAAGAGGTAGAGGAGTTTGCTCTACACCAAGATGCAACCATTGTGATGCCATAGGGCACATCAAAGCTGAATTTTGGATTTATACCCTACCTCAAGCCCATTGGGGAGAATTATAATAAATCTTTTACTCAAACTGCTAGTACTAAATCTCAAGTTTCAATTGAAAGACTGACACAAGCTCTACAACAATTGGGCAGAAAAAATCACAAACCACTATTAAGAGTACAACTTTTCCTTGCTACTTACAAGCTTGGAATTTTTTCCCTGGCTTACAGGCTACTTTAAATAAAGTTTTTCACCATCGAATTCTCTCTTCTTGTAAGCTAGAAGACAATCCTCTTTTGATTTTCCCACACATTATTTCACACTATACACTTGCTCTCATGGTAAATCATAAGGTTTTTAAAGTAATTCTAGCTATCATTCTAGTTAGATCATAGACTTAGAGAACACCAATCATATGACGGAAAACCTTCATGCATATCTAACTTTAAAGAATCTATTGGTCAGCGTTCAACTTTAGTTGCTAATGGATCCTCGGTTCCTATACAATGAATGGATGAAACCAATTTTTCCCAATTCTATAACGCAAAAGTTTTATTTATGCCTTCTTTTCCTACAAATTATTATTTGTTAGTAGATTACTTACTCATTAAATTGTGATGCCACTTTTAGTCCTTCTGAAAGTAGGACAGAACCACAATGAACAAGATTGATGAAGAAAAGATTTCTCATGGACTTTATGTGATTGATCAGAAAAATTAAAGTGTTTAACGTAAGAAATTCCAAAATTACTAACATTTGGCAATGGAGATTTCTTCCATCTTGTTAGTATTTTTGTGGGATCCACCCAATTGACTGGAAGGGTTCATAGGACCCAAACCAGCCCATTTGTGGGCTGGTTCCAAATCCAATAGGAGTAGGGTTTTGTTTAGTTCTCTATATATACATAACCATGTAGAGAATAATAGATATGAAGAAAAGGATACTACAACTCTCATCTTTGCCCACTATTAATTCTCTTATTTACACAAGGCGCCGCTGCCAATTGACACGCGACCAATGCTGCCGCCTTCTCTTTCAATTTACCCCCAGGGCAGTTTTTTAAACAAGTCTTTTATTTGATTTTTAGGTTTTATATTTTCTCCAAAAAATTTTGGATATTTGCATTTTCAATCTGGAACACTATAATTTGTAATATCTAGAAAATTATGAAAAGTTTCCAGAAAATTTATTATTCATTTTCGCAAATTTAGGAAATTTCTGACGTGGGATCCACTAGATATCATAATGTTGGAAATATATAAATATGTGTGGACTTATATGTAAAATGTAAACCCTAATACTATAAATATAGGTCTACAGGAGAGCCTGAGATAGAGCTCTCTAAAATCCAAATACCACTGTTTACACATAATAATGAGTTTTCAGGATTTTAGAAAAATAATTTTTAACCTTTAGAAGCTGACAAAAATTATTTTATACACCAAAAAATTTATTTATACAATCCTAATAAAATCTTAGAGATGTTGATGAGTAGTTGTTCCAGTCGGAGCCCTTAGGACATGTTGAGAGAGTAGTTGTTTACTATTGTTTAGTCCCACATTTGTTAAGGACAAACTTCTTTGTTTCCTTAAACACTATAAATAGCATCCTAGAGAGAGCTAATAAACTCACTAGAATTTTCCGAATTACATGGTATTAAAGCCACCCTCTTTTCTCTCTCCAATTTTCTAAACCTTAGCCGCCACCTTCCACCCCTCTTAAACGCTAGCCGTCACCCTCCACAACCAAACCCTAGCCGATACTATTCATCCTCCTAGATACTATTTGTCTGGCACTATTCACTGATGGTACTGTTCATCTGTGGGTTAAAAAAGGTTAAGCTAATCATTTAGCTTATCAACTAGATCTTCATCTAATCATTTAGTTTATCAACTAGATCTTCATAGACCTTCAGCTAATTATTTACTTCTTTGTTAGGATCAGTCGTTAACAATCTCTTAGAGACAAACGATACGTCTTTCTTTACGAGATTGTTTTACTTACTGAACTAATTACTTGTGTTGATTAGTTGTTGATGATTTGATTATTGGAAATTAGTTTGTTGTTGAGTGAGGTTGATAGTTTATTTTTGGGACATTACTAGTTGAAGGATCTTATTTGCTGTATTGATAGCGTCCTCCAGTAATTCTGATATTTCCATTGATGAGATGAAGACTTACATGGAGGTGCTCTCTAGTAGGATTACTAACCAAAAATTAAATAGGTCCAATTACCTACTCTGAAAGCAACTGGTTCAAGTTTATATTTTAGGACAGAGAAAGGATCATCATCTTACAGATGATCCTCCTGTACCAGTTACTGCCTCCTAGAAATAGGATGACACTAGTCTACTTCATTCAATTTGGAACAACATGGAGCCATAAGTCCTTCAGCTAGCAATTCACTGTAGTACAGTGAAACAAGTGTGGAAGTTCTTGGAACAATTGTACTCAGGCCAGGAATACGCCAATCGGGAGTATGATGTCATTCAGGAGTTATTTCGGAGCAGGATGGATGAGCATAGTCACACTTTTGAGGAGCATTATGGCAACTTCAATCGTCCGCAGAGGAGCTGTGACACATTTTTCCCATTACGAGGGATATTCAGAAGATGCAAGATCAGTGAGATCAACTGATGGTATTCACCTTTCTTGGTTCTCTTCCACAATCTTATAATTCAGCAATGCCACAAGTTATTGGGAGCTCTGCTATACGTTCTTTAGCAGAGACATTACTTTTTGATATCAGCAGTGCCAGATTCACCAGCAAGTACTACCGCAGAGTCTGCAAACAGGTCTGCTCTCTCGCCACATAAAGTAGACAGCCAACTAGTCAAGCGGGTGGTCATGGTGGAGGTCGCTTTGGTAACATGGAGGACGCTTTGGAGCACGTGGTGGACAAGGTGATAGTTCACAAGGAGAAGGGGAGGGTTCATCTGGTCCCTCTATTTATTGTCATTATTGTAAGGAACCAATTCACATGAAATCTCATTCTCCTCAGCTACAGGGAAAACAACCACAGAGTGCACATGCAGCTACACAGGAGAGTCCCATGGATGAAGACACCCGCCACCAATTTGAGCAGTTTCAGCTCAAATTATTTTAGCAAGTGAAGAATTACTCAATCCTCTCATACTACGGCTACGCTTGCCAAGATAGGTAAACCCACTACTTGCCTTACATCATCATCATTTTATACTTGGGTTATAGATTCAAGAGCAACTGATTGTATGGCTGAGAACCGAGGTATATTGTCCTCCTGTACACCTACCACCTCCTTTCCTTCAATAGTATTAGCTAATGATCCACCACACCTGTGAAGGGTGTTGGATCTACCAATATTAATATCATTCCACTTTCTTCTGTGCTATACCTTCCATGTTTTCCATTTAATCTCCTATCTGTCAGTAAAATTACTAAAGCATTAAACTATACGGTAATATTTTTTCCTACACATTGATTTTTCAGGCACTTAGGATGAGGAAGACGATTGGCACTGAACGTGAGTGGAACGGCTTGTACGAACTGAACTTTGCCTCTTCCCAAGTGGCATGTATCAGCACCACATCAGCCTTTAGCCTTTGAAGTACATTGTCGGCTTGGTCATCCCCCTCTTTAAATTCTTAAACTTTGATTTTAGATTTAAATCATGTTAAGTCTTTAGAGTGTGAGTCATGTCAACTCGGAAAACACCAACGGTGTCTTACCGGAGTCGCGTCAATAAGCGAGTCAGTAACCCTTTAGATTTAGTCTATTCCGACGTATGGGGCCCTGGTTTTGTTCCATCAAAACTTGGTTTTCAATATTTTGTTAGTTTTGTGGATGACTTTTCTTGCAGGATTGAATTTACCTGCTGAAAAGTCGTTCTGAAGTGTTCTTTGTTTTTAAAGTTTTCTGTGCTGAGATTAAAAATCAATTTCATAGTACCATCAAAACTTTAAGAACAGATAACTCTAAGGAATATTTTGAAAGCTCTTTCATACAATATTTGGAAGAGAATGAAATTTTACATCAGTCTTCTTGTACTTTACACACCTTAACAATATGGGGTTGCTGAGGCAAGAACAGACACTTGCTAGAAATTGCTAGGACCTTGTTATTCCACTGTCAAGTTCCAAAATGTTTTTGGGGCGATGCCATTTTGACGGCATGCTACCTAATCAATAGACTAACTTCATCTGTCTTACAGAATAAAACCTCGATCTCCCTTTTATATTATGCTGAAGACGCTTTTCATTTACCCCTAAGATCTTTGGGTCTCTGTGCTTTATTCACAGTCATAGTCCTCAACAGACGAAATTAAATTTGTGATATCTTAAGGATAATTTTCTTGAATATTCTAGGACTCAAAAAGAATACAGATGTTATTGCCCATCCTTGAATCGATATATTATTTCAGCTGATATTGTCTTCTTTGAGAACAAACCAGGACATGTTGCCTTTAATAAATTTTTAGACCCTCTCGATGATTATAGCTACCTTCTTGTTCGGAAAATTACTATCAATGTTCCTTCTAAGGCTGTTGTACAGACTGAACTACCATCCAAGTTTGTGGAACCAGTTCAGATCTATACAAGATGTACTGCTTCGCAACCTGAGCCATTGTCTCAATCCACCCAAGAGCCTGATATACTAGCAAGTCAAAATGTGCTCGTACAGCTAAGTGCCCATGCTACTAATAATCTTCCCATTGCCCTCCGAAAGGATAAGAGATCTTGTTCTCGAAGTTCTCGTTATCCTCTTATACACTATGTCTCTTACATGTCGTTAACTCCATCATATTACTCATTTATATCTTCTTTGGATTCTCACTCGGTTCCCAATAATTTGTCAGAAGCTCTATCTGACCCAGGTTAGACAACGAAAATGCAAGAAGAAATGACGGCCTTGAAAGAAATGGGACTTGGGATCTTGTTTCCCTACCACTAGATAAGAAAGCGGTTGGCTATAAATGGGTTTACACTGTCAAAGTAAATCCAGATGGCTCTCTAGCTCCCCTCAAAGCTCAACTAGTTACGAAGGGGTATTCTCAGATCTATGATCTTAATTATATCGATACTTTCTCTCCTGTAGCTAAAATGACATATGTCCACATTTTTATTTCGCTTGTTGCTCCCTATCATTGGCCACTACATCAGTTGGATGTTAAAAATGCATTCCTTAATGGCATTCTTGATGAGGAGGTTTATATGGAGTAACCACCAAATTTTGTTGCTTAGGGGGAGTGTGGTAAGGTTTGCAGGTTAAAGAAATCTCTCTACAGTTTGAAGCAATCTCCGAGGGCTTGGTTTGGATGTTTTGCCGCAGTTGTCCAGACCTTTAGTCTTCATCGAGCTTAGAAAGACCACTCGGTTTTCTAGAGATTTCATGGTGGGAAGCGGATCATTTTGGTTGTATATGTTGATGACATTGTGATCACTGGCGATGATACACAGGGCATTAGTCATTTAAAAATGTATCTACAGCAACAAATTCAAACTAAGAACCTTGAATCCTTAAAATATTTTTTAGGCATCGAGGTAGCTAGATCAAAAAAGAGAATTCTCTTATCTCAGAGAAAATTGTACTTGATACGTTGCTAAAAGCTGGGATGTCAGAATGCAAGGCATTGACTCATTTATAGATGATAAGATCAAACTACTATCGACTCAGTGGGAATTACCGGAGGATACTAAAGAATACAGGCGACTTGTAGGGAAACTAAACTACCTAACAATCACAAGACCGGATATTGTATTTTCTATTAGTATAGTCAGTCAGATTCTCTCAACACCTAGGAAACCGTATATGGAAACTATGAAGAAGATTCTTAGGTAACTCAAGAAAACTCCAAGAAAAGGAGTACTCCATTCAGATAGCGGTCACACGAGAATTGCAGGATTCTCAGATGTAGATTGGGCAGGATGAGGACAGATGGTCAACTACTAAGTATTGTGTGTTTCTTAGAGGAACGCTAATATCGTGGAAGAGTAAGAAACAGAATGTAGTCTCTCAATCTACAACTGAGTCTGAGTATGGAGATAACAAGACTGCCATTTACATAGCTGAGAACCCGGTGTTTCATGAGAGGACAAAACACAGAGATTGACTGCCACTTGATTCGTGAGAAAATGGAGAAGAGAATCATTAGAGCCACGCACATACTATCAGACCATCAACTTACAGATATTCTCACTAAATATTTAGGAGAACACGAGGGAATTTTATTTGTAACAAGCTAGGCATGTATGATATGTATGCTCAGCTTGAGGGAGTGTTGAGAGAGTAGTTGTTTACTATTTTTTAGTCCCACATTGGATAGGAACAAATTTCTTTGTTTCCTTAAACACTATAAATAACATCCTAGAGAGAGCTAATAAACTCACTAGGGTTTTCCAAATTGCAGGACATGTACCACTTCCAGGAGAAACAAAAATTCCTAATAAAATTGACAATATTAAATAAAATAGTTAAATATAAAAGAGGAAAATTATTTGTTTATGGTTGTCATGACGCATGTTCAGACACATATTGGAATATATAAATAAATAATTTCAAGTTGGAGATTTCAAGTAGAAACGGCGCTATGATTTAACTATCCAATCTAGTCTATCTCTAAGAAATCTAATTTCCCATTTTAAAAAATTTTAGAACGATTTTAAAATTATATCTTTGAACACTTTAATTGGGGCATTAGGCCTTCTTCTCACCTTCAAACAACTGAAGCAACAGCTGAACCAAACAAGTGAACCAATCCCTTTCTCAAAAAAATTAAAGGGAACCAATCCATGTCCAAGACTATTGGGTACGCAGCCGTACTCAATAATATTGGACACGGGTACGACACCGAAATTGTCATATCCGAGTAATATAGCTCCAATTTAAGGGGGAATGCTGAAGATTATCAAGATCTTGGAGATTATATGATGAATATTTCAAATCTCCAAGGTCAATGCAATATTTTTGAGATATCTATTGATAAAGTAGGATGATTTAATTAGGTAATAGAATATCTTTTTATAGGATGATTGTAATTAGGTAATAGAATATCTTTTTATAGGATGATTGTAATATCTTTTCTACAGATCTCCATGTGATAAATTGGATCTTATATATATCTTGCATTTTTTATGTGACTTTGAAGTTCTCCTCTATGTAATTATTTTTGGTGACTTATTTTGTTACAGATCTCCATGTGATAAATTGGATCTCCATATGTATCTATATTGTATCCCTTAAATATATAAAAATACCAAAAATGTTGTTTGTCTTCTCTCTCTGTAACAAAATAAGTCATTCCCTTCCGTCCAATGACATCATCCTCCCTCCTCCGCTACCACCAAGCCTCCACCGCCACCACCAACCCTCCACCGCCACTCTTCTCCTATCTTCTCCAATCACTCTCATCTACCTCCTCTCCCCCTAGTAACATCCCAACTTCTCCATCTTGTTTCTGTCCCCACAACAAAAAGAGCACTATCATTCTCTACTCTCTACGTCTTCTCCACTTCCCTTTCTCTCCGCCATAGTTTGTTTATTGGCGATGATGCTAACCTTGAACCTCCCTACCAACATAGCTAACGAAACCTCATCCCCCTCCGTTAAGTTGAACGAGTTTGACGATTCATATGCCTTCATCCCCTACTCAACAGTTTAACAAAATATTTGTGAAAGGAAGCCTTTATTCAACTGAAGAAATAATGCCCATTAGTTATTTGTTGAAATTGGTAAGAGACATTGGAACATGCTGAGAGATGTTATTCGAGGGAAGTTTTGATAATTTGTATTCTTTTATTTTTATTTTTATTTTATTTTTTTGCTAGGTGTTGATGGCTGAAGGAAGGAGAGAGGCTATAGGTTGCAGGTTTGAACTTATTAGCGATGGCGGAATCAAACAATGATAGTCCTCGATACAATCTTTGTGTAATATCTTTGCAATTTCAAACGGAATTTCAATGATGAAGAGAACTCAAGTTACGGCAACAACAAGTTCAATGGGAAGCAACGATGGATCAGCGGTGGTTGCATGATGACAATCGTGAAAGAGTATTATGAAAGACTCAAATACCCGAGTTCATATTACGAAGGGAAAAATAAGCACAGTGAAATATTGAAAGCGAAAATCAGATGAGAGTGACAACTTCCGATTGTAGGACAGTGGAATTTAAGCTGAAATATTGAAAGAGAAGGATGTTAATGAGATATTGAAGTAGTACTTCATATCGAGGCTACTTGAACATAAATTATATGCTTGAGTTGTTTGTTGTTATACTTCTCATCTAACAAATCAAATATAGCAACTAGGGGTGAGCACAATTCAGTTCATACCAAACAAACTGACCGAACCAGCCAAAATTTGGCAGTTCAGTTAGGTTTTGAAATCAGTTCAGGTCGGGTTGAAGATTTTCAACCCGCATCACCCAAACCGACTGAACCCTATTATACTAAATATTCCCAATACATATAGCCTTTAGAATTACAACATGTACCCGCTTAAACCCTACGTGTATATGATCACATAGGCTACATAATTTCAACCTTGACGGTTCGTTTCTCTCTCCATCTTCTCAGTTCTCACGCACCCCCGACAACGAAGAATACCCCAATCACGACATTTCATTTTGTTGTCCATACGTCTCTTATTCTATTGGTTTCCTTTATCATGGCTGCATCAACTCCTTAGATCCATATTGCACTTTGGATATCCCCCGTACAATAAAGGTATGAAGTTAAAACCCTAGCTAATGTTGATTCTATGCATCATCAAATAATATTCTAGATGATTTGTTAATTTTGGACCTTTATAACTTTTTTTTTGTCATTCGTTTTTGGATTTCTAAATGTCTATTGCATTTGATCATTTCCATGCCTCATGTATATTAGATTTAGCATTGAAAGGTTGTATACAACTTTATTTTGCCCTGTTTATAGCTCTATGCCAAACTGATAGTTGGGCCTGTACATATAAATTTAGCAATAAATTTAACATAGAATTATATTGCATTTGATCATTTCCATGCCAAACTTTATATCAAGAACAGTTCCTCTATGCTCAAAAACCAAACTTCACGCTTGGTTAACAAATTAGTTTATCTTTAATTTGGAATCTAGCATTTGAGTGCATCACACCCAAGTCAAAACTGAGCAAACTGAACTGAACTGACTTGGGTCAGTTCGGTTCAGTTTTGAATCATAGGCAATTCAGTTTGGTTTGGCAAAATTTGACCAAAAACAGAACCGACCGTTTGCACAGCCCTAATAGCAACAGAACAAGAACGTATAAAATCAAAATCTATAAGTATAACAACAAAATCTATAGATATAGCACTATAATCTGTAAGTATGGCAACAACACCTATAAGTATAACAATATATTTTGTAAGTATAGCAAGAAAACCTATTAGTATAGCAAGAACGCATGTAAGTATAGCAACATAACCTATAAGTATAACATCAAAACCTGTAAGTGTAACAGCTTTAAGCTGCTCTACTTACAACTTTAAGCTGCTATACTTATAACTTTAGCTGTTATAATTACAACTGTAGTTACTATACTTCGTCAGAATTATATCAAACTAGTATTTACACTATAATTTTTTTACAATCGAAGGTCATTAATAATAAAACTAGTATTTATACTATTTTTAACTTCATTAATTAGTAAGTTCAGTAACTAGTAATAATTAGAATTTCAAAGCATAGAAATTAAGAAGTTATTTTTGTACTCGGACTTTGATGTTAATAATACTTAAAACTTAACATGTTATACTTAGAAATTAAGTTGAATCTGATGGTCACCGACATCCTCTACTTCACTAATCTATTAACCGTCAAATTATACAAAATCAAATTCTTTTTTGAGAGGAAAGGATGGGGCCATCCTACTACATTACTAAAAGAAAGTGGTTGGTAAAAATAGGAACCACATCTCCCAACAAAATCAAATTCTTGTGCAGTATTTCATCTAACATCCTCAATGCAAAGCCAATATGTCCCAAATGCAAAATCATTAGAACCCAAAACGTTTGAATTCCAAGAAAAAACATCTTTCTAGAGCTGTCGAGCATTTTATCAAACAACCTCTAAGCAATTTCAGTTTCACCCATTTTAAAGTATATTATGAAGATAATTGGTCATATAAGGATTCGAGGTTGGAGACGATGAGGATGAGGGCATTGGGAGGTGGTGAGAGGGAGGACGGAAGGGGAGAGGAGGGAAAGGAGGATGAAAGAGACGTGAAGTTTTTTCTTAGTTGTTGATGGTATATTCCAGTGACTATTGAGGAGGGGTCTAAGGATTTGGGGTTTGTTTGAGGAGGATGACTTGGGAGGAGGATGGTGGAGCTTGAGAAAGTGATGAGTCTCAATGGTGGAGGGAGAAGAGAGGGAAGCGAGATGGAGGAATTGAAGTTTTTACAGAAGGAGAGAGGGAAGGGCGACTTGGGTGTTTTTATATTTTCTTTTAGAAATTCAATATACAAATAAGATGTATTTAATGTTTTGGGTTTACAGATAAAAAGAGAAAAAGTTTTGGGTGTATGAGTATAATTAGAAGTAAATGTGTTTAAAAATGAATGGGGTTCAAACTTTGGGTTCTGTAGAAAAATGTAAAAAGCAAAGTTATTTATTCATCTAACTCTAATCTCTCTTAAATAGAGATTAGGAGGATATTATAAAATAGGTAAGAGATAAAATCATATCAAATCACATCTCACAATATCTCAATAATATCTCAATAATATCTCCTAAACCTAAATACCAATAATATCTAACACTATCTATTTCATTTCATGTTATTGTATCTAAATTCGTTTCTTCAGCAATGAAATCCTTGATGAATGGTAAATGTAATGGTTATGAATTTCATCTCATCAAACACTTGTTATTATTATCAACCTTTTGTTTTTGTTGTTTTTTTCCCCCATAGCTCAAGGAAAATAATAATAATAATGCTTGGGGTAGGTTTTCTTAA
This sequence comes from Asparagus racemosus, assembly GCA_037177215.1. NCBI lineage: Eukaryota > Viridiplantae > Streptophyta > Magnoliopsida > Asparagales > Asparagaceae > Asparagus > Asparagus racemosus. Next base: position 20,916,928 of record JBAKGM010000365.1, on the reverse strand, counting down.
CGCATAGTGTTTTTGAACATTGGATCCGCATCCAACATAATAGGAACTGCTAAACAAAGGAACTTACTATTTGTCCCGGTTCCTGCGTTACTCCTGTGCGTCATTTTCCATCTGGCTTTTTGAAGTCCCACGTAGCAGGAGGAATTTATGGCAACTTGTATTTTCAAAGTAGATTAGGTTGGGGTTGCAGTTCGTTGTTTTCTCTGTTTTTTAGAACCTTCTTCTTGTTGCTATCACTTAAGTATTTATGTTTGTCTCCTTTTGAGCCTATTTTGGCTGTATGTAGAACTTGGGGTTGGCACACTTTGGTATAGCCATGCTGTTATGTTTAGATGTTTGATTTTCCTTTTGATGTTGCAGTTATCTCCGTTAGAGCATGACCTCAGAATTAATTTAGAAAATCCTATCATAGTTCATGTCATCATGTTGTTTTTTATACTGATTTCCAATTTAACTATTGGAACATCAGGTTGTTTGCTAATCTCTATATCCCCGATGCATCGTAAACTACAGGGTGGAGGAGAAGATGACAACTTCGCAATAGTGTTTGCAGCTATGGGAGTAAACATGGAAACAGCACAGTTCTTCAAACGTGATTTTGAAGAAAATGGTTCTATGGAGAGAGTGACTCTTTTTCTAAATCTGGTATCTCGACTAGGCCTCTTAATCTAGTATTTGTTTTATCACATAAACTCCACATTGTGTGGTGCATATGTAGAGTTCATCTTGCAAAAATTAGTTGGTGTCAGCAATTGGGAGATTCCTCACTTCTAATGTGCTTCATATTGCAGGCTAATGATCCGACTATTGAACGTATTATCACTCCTCGAATCGCCCTTACAACAGCAGAATATTTAGCTTACGAGTGCGGAAAGCATGTGCTTGTTATCCTAACAGACATGAGTTCATATGCTGATGCTCTTCGTGAGGTAATGGACCTGTTAATATTCTTATAAGCAGCTTCTATAACAAGCAAAGTTTGATCATTGCGACATTTATCCTGTTTGCTGCCTAATTCAATCCAGAGAACAGTCATAGTTAACTAAAATAGAGAGCCTTTATTGGAGCTCTATCTATAAATTAAAATACCACTCAAGAGTAACAAAAATTGAGCTGCCCGTTCCTTGCTGATAAATGTTGCATTATAACCGACGATAGTAATGCGTTTTGGAACCTTTCATTTACCTTGTATATGCTCCTCAAATATGTTTGATATTCATCTTCTGAACCTTGTCTTGCTGGATCTCTAAATTATGGCCAGTAACTAACATCTGTACCTTGGTTAAAAGATTCTGGAGCCATGTATTAATTTTTCATTTTGATGAACTTGCTTCATGTATATATTACTTTTGGATCCAGGTATCTGCTGCTAGAGAGGAGGTGCCAGGTAGACGTGGTTATCCTGGGTACATGTACACTGATCTGGCAACAATATATGAACGTGCTGGGCGTATTGAAGGAAGAAAAGGCTCCATTACTCAAATACCTATCCTAACTATGCCTAATGATGGTAATTTTATAGCGAAAACTCTTCTTCCCAAGTAAACTTTATTTACATAAGAAAATTACATGTATGATATTCCATTAATATTATGAGCACATATGCTAGTATCATGGGTGGAACTGTTCTTTTTATTCAAAATTCTCTAACTGTTTAAATTAATGACTTCACATACATAAATTAGTATTAATTGCGGTTTTTTGGTTCTTTATTATTCTTGCAGATATCACACATCCCACTCCTGATCTTACTGGTTACATCACTGAAGGCCAAATATACATTGATCGGCAGCTCCACAATCGACAGGTACTATTCGACCTGGTGTTTCTTTTAATTATATTAGGGAGAAAAATGGTCAAATCAGCTAAGACATGATAGGACTTAAAGATACTGTAGATACTTCAAATTTCTCTATTTAAAGAAAGAAGCTCATGGGTTTACAGACGCTGCATTGCACTTTAAACACAAAAAGGGTAGTTAATCCATTAGGGGGTGCATCCATCTTTATCGTGGGCGCAAATTCCATCTCCATGTTTTTTTAATACATATGACTAAAAATTGTTTCATTGTGTTGAATCTAAGCGCCATTTGTTTATTGATATGATCTGTTTTAAGCTGGTACAAGGATCGGATCCTTGTTACTCGCGCTTTTAAGTTCATCCAGGTATATTTTGTGTACCCAACCTGACTCTTATGCCACCCGACATACTGTTTAGAAATGTTCTCTTTCTTCTGTGTGGCATATTTACAATGATTTTTAAGGCAGTTTTTTTTATGTTAACAGATATACCCACCAATCAATGTCCTTCCATCTCTCTCACGATTGATGAAGGTGAGACTTCGCATTTCTTGCCCACTTCCGAATCAATATGCCTTCTGATTAAATGTGGAGATGGTTAGCAATATTGCTGAGTTCATTTATTTTGCAGAGTGCTATTGGTGAAGGAATGACCCGCCGTGATCATTCTGATGTATCAAACCAGGTATGTTGTCTTATACCTTGTCGTATATGCTGACATTATTTTCTGTTCCGCTTTTCCTCATGCTACTTTGTTTAATGATCCAGCTGTATGCCAATTATGCAATTGGGAAGGATGTTCAGGCTATGAAAGCTGTTGTTGGAGAAGAGGCTCTTTCATCTGAAGATCTGGTCTCTCTCTCTCTCTCTCTCTCTCTCCCCCCCTCTCTCTCTCTACTATAATCCTTTTAGGAATGTTGTTTTATTAATTTCTTTTGTATATTGTTTTACTTATAGTGATCTCTCTGCTTGATTCTTTTTGCCTTATTAATTTTCTGCTCGTGGTGCTTCTCCCTCTTTCAATTTTTTTTGCCATATAAATGGTAATATTACTGGTCCTCTCTCCATCTCTCTCTCTCTCTCTCTCTCTCTCTCTCTCTCTCTCTCTCTCTCTCTCTCTCTCCTTTTTTCGTTCTTTTGTTTTTGGGATTAGCGGTTTCTCTCTCTCCCTCTAGAGTCTAGCTAAAATGTTTTCTCCATATTATTCTGCTAATAATGGTGTCTGAATTATTTTGCCATATTATCTTTCTAACAGTGGCCTGCCTCCTCTCTATAGCTTAACTTTCCCGTATTATTTCGTTAATGATATAGCCTCTCTTCTCATCATTTTGGTGATAGTGCTTTCGCTCTCAGTTTTTTCCCCCTTCCCCATATGCTTTTGCTAATTGTGGTTTTTATCTATGAACACAGCTCTACCTTGAGTTCTTGGACAAATTCGAGAGAAAATTCGTCACTCAAGGGGCATATGACACCCGAAACATCTTCCAGTCTCTTGATCTCGCATGGACTCTCCTCCGTATCTTTCCTCGTGAGCTGCTCCATCGTATACCTGCAAAAACCTTGGATCAATTCTACAGCAGGGAAGCAGCCCATTGAACTGATAATGTAGAGTCTCGTGAGGTGTACTGCATATGAATAAATAAGATGGCTATTCTGAACCCACATAAAGTCTTTTTTTGCTAGATAGTTCCTATTCTTTCAAAGCCCGAATCGTGAGTTGTTTCATCTGTATTGGCTTTTGTAATGTTCAATATTTTATGTATTGGTGCATGGGAAGTGATGTATCCCATGAACGAATGGTTAGTTCCGCATGTATTATTATCTTTCTGTTTACTGGGGGAATAAACAGACAGCTTCAAGCTCTCTCTGTTTGTACCGAGCATTGAATAAAGGGTGATGAGTTTTTTGCTCTTTATAATCTTGCTTGAAGTAGAGAAGACGCAGAGTACGCTATAGTCTTAATGATCTAAAGTAACTTGAGCATTACTTTTTTAATGTCTATGTTTGATAAGCATAGGATTGGCTCTATGCTTTTGCGCCTTCTATGAGCTGCACTCTGTATTCTTTTTCAGGACCTGCTGATCTTCACTTTTCGCAGTCCGGTTGTCCTAGAAGTCAACATTGAAGCCTTCTATGGATCATTTTCTTTTCCCTTCAAACTTTTTGGTTATTTATGTTATTCAAAAATTATATGACAAGTATTCAATACCTTACTCAAGTTGGCGCATCAGAGAACCTATACCTGAACTTTTTGTTTGATAAGCGTAGGATTTGTAGTATTAATTTTTTGGACTTCGTTCTGGAGTTGGTTACAAAGAGAGTTACAGCTCGAACGCTATTTCCACTTCAAAAACATTGCAATTACAAACATACGCCTCAATGTGTAAGTCAATGGCTACAACTAGAGACCTTTTCTGCTACTGTAGTCTCAACTATGTTTATTAGTTGTAACGAAAGAAACAAGGAGACTTTTTTTTTAAAAAGATTAAAAAAAAAAAAAAAAGCAAAATCGACTCCCTTTTGGCCACATCATCAATGCTAGCTAAAAAGAGGTGTTTCGTCTACAAGGCCAAGCTCTCTGAACAAGCCGAGCAATACGATGGTCAATACTAATTCGTCCCATCTCTAAACCTAGGGTTAGGGATTCTGATCCAACTCATCAATTGTATATCCAAAAATGGTTGATTTCGTTAAGAGCATGGCCAAACTTGATGTTGAGCTAACCATCAAAGAGTGAAATCTCCTCTCAGTTGGGTACAAGAACGTGATCGGATCTTGGCGAGTGTCGTGGGAGTCGAAGAGGGAGGTAGTGGCAGATCGGAGGAGGGCGAAGTGGATGGCGAGGAGGGTGGGGAGAAGGCTGAGTCAGAGGGGGCAGAGAGGCTGTCAAAATTCTGATTTTTATACAAATCCCACTCTGTTGCTGTAGGGCTGTCCACATTTGTCCATGGCCCGGGCCTGGGCAAAGCCCGGAAACCCGGGTCGAGGCTGGGCCTGGGCTCGAGCCAGGGCCATTTCGCCAAAACCTGCGCCGAACCCAGCCCGGCCCGGCTAGGAAAATGGCCGGGCCGGATGCCCGGTTCCAGGCTCGGGTCCGGCAGGATATGTTGGACTGGGCCGGGACAGCTCGACCCGGTGTCCGAAGGTTCGTGACCATTGGACCTAGTTGACCGGGCGGCCCGAGCCCGGCCCAGCTCGGTTTGGACTGTCATAACGGTCATTTTTAGCCTTTTGACCAAAATACCCCCAAAAATGGTCAGAAAACGGTCAAAATTTGAGGGTGTTTTGAACATTTGGCTAGGGGGCTGCCTCTATAAACAGAGAGTTTTCATTTATTTTTCTCATCTAAAACTCATCTACTTCTCGCTAATACTCTCTTATACTTTCCTATACTCTCTAATTCTCTGATCAAATGGCTTCCTCCTCTGATTATGAAGGGCAAATTCTAACTCATGACATTGAAATGAGTCTTACTCCTACTACACCTACAGGAGGTACAACTACTTCTCCTACTCTTACCGATGTTGATCTCGAATCTGATGACGATGATGCCGCACCTAGGCCTCCTAAAAGGCTGAGATCCGACGTGTAGAATTTTTTCGAGAAGATAGAAGTCACCAAGGATCACAGTAAACTTCTCGCCTAGAAGGCTAAATGCGCATTATGTGGCCATATTTTTCAAGCTCATCATAAGAGTGCACCAACCACCTTAAGCGCCATTTGGAAAAACGCAACCGAGCTCAAGTGGCAACGTCTCAAGGAGACATCTGTCAATCTATGCTCGCCCAATCATCAACCTCTGATAGCCTCGGAGCTTAGAACTACGACGCAATTAAAGCCAGGAAATGCGTCATCAGGTTTATCGTTCTTAAAAACCTTCCGTTTAAATTAGTAGAAGATGATGAATTTGAGGATATGATTAGAGATGGTTTTTATCCCTCATTTAAAAA
>JBAKGM010000365.1:20858095-20869268 GCA_037177215.1 Asparagus racemosus | reverse complement strand
ATATACTCATACTCCCCTTCTAACTATTCACTTGATATTCTCTAGATGTAATCCACTTCTAGGGGTTAATCCGATGGATCGGTCAGCTGGATGTAATTCACAATCATGTTTCTAACAGATAACTTCAGTTGACCGGTTCTATAATTGATTAAAGTATTTGAGATTGCTAAGAACAATCTCTCTAAGATAATTGGAGTTTGACCTTTAAGATTTAAAACAGACTATATTTCCAAGACTATGAAATCTATGGTAAAACTGAATTCCCTCACCTTGATCAAAACATCCTATATCTCTCCTTTGGATACTTTCACAAATCTATCAGCTAACTTGAGGGTACATCTGTTTAGTTTCAATTCATCTACCCTGAGCTATTAATAGACTGAATAGGTAAGAAGATTTACACTAGCTCCTAGAGGAAGTGCCATATTAATAAAGGTAGTTCCTGTGACGCATGGATAGCAGGACATCCAGGATCTTTATGTTTTAAAGACATGGATTTTAAGAGGATGTCACTGATATTTGCAACTAAAAAGACTTTTTGGGAATATTAGTGGTTCTTTTTTAATGCACAAATCATTTAAAATTTTTGCATGCGACGGGATTTGTTGGATGACATTAAAGAGAAGAATGTTGACCTTGACCTACTTAAAAGTTTCTAGAATTGTTTCTCCCTAGAGAGAGTTTTTTATAGGCTAAGTCTATATAGAAATGAAGCAACGGGCTTAAACCTATCAAGATTGAGCTCAAGTTTGATTTCATTTCTTGGTCATCGGAAAGGGATGATTATTGAACACAATTATTAGAAGGAGAGAGAGTTTGTTCAGGTTTAGCATTTTGAGTAGGAGAAGAGGAAGAAGGAATTTGATCAAGTGGCATTCTAGTTTGATTATCTATCTATTTCCCTGACCGTAATGTATGTATTGCATTCACTTGAGCTAGGTAGATTGAAATTGATCCAGCATCCTTAGGGTTTACAACAGGTTGGCTTGAAAGTTTCCCTTCTCTCTCTCACACACACTCACAGCACTAGCTAGTTGTTTAAGTTGAATTTCTAACATAGCTATGGTTTGAGTGTTGGAATTAAGCAATTTACCGGTTATTTGCATAAAGGAATTCCAAGTGTTGTATGACTGAGTCAACATGTTAGTGGTTTGTGTAGAAGCTTTGAACATGGCTTCTAACCCATCTCTAAGAACCAAAATGTCCCTTGTGATCAGAACTTGGTAGAATAGGATTTACAGGTTGATTTTGAGGAGACTGATTTTAGTATGCAGGATTGGGTTGTGGAAAATTGTTTGATGTGTTGAAAGGAATTGTGTGCCCTCTAGGAAATTATTGGATTGAAGTAGGAGTGAAATTTTAATTTTTGGAGAAAATTTTCTAATTTCATGCAAAATTCAGATGATTACTCCAACCCGGATTGTAGGTTGGAGAAAATGGATAATTTCTAGGAAGCTGGAATGCATCATTCACCTAACCTAATGGTTGATTGTTTCCTAAGAAATGACATTCCTCTGAAACATGAGCTAGAGATAGATGGTTATGACATCTTGGGGAAGAAACTTGGCTGATTTGAGTTGGATCTCATTCTTTGATTTCTAGGGTTTCTAGCTAACGCAAGATTGTAGCCATCTTAGCATCAGATGCTATATTTGACTCTAGGAAAAGATCACAGAATTTAGTTGGGGGAAATGATAAAACTCTTACATCATAGTGTTCTCACTACATAGTTTTCTCAGATAAATTCTGTAAAAATTCTCAAGCTTCATCAGCGTTTTTCTTCAAGAAATCCACTTGACATAGATTCTAAGGATGACTTTAAAGAATAATCCAATCATTCATCGATAATTTGACATAAAAGCCACTTCTCTAAACCATGATGTGGACATGGAATAAAACGATTCTTAAACATATCAAAATACTTCCAGAATGATTCTCCTAGAATCATCCTACAAGACTAAATGTTGTTCCTAAGCTTTATCATTTTATGAGTTGGAAAACTTTTTTCAGAAAATTGGTAATAAATTCATTCCAAGTTGAGAGATAAATTTATGGGCACACTATACAACCATTTCTTAGCCTTGACCTTAAGAGCAAAGGGAACAAATCTGAGCTTAATTGCTCCTCAAATAACTCTCTTATCTTAACCATAACACAAAATTCTTCAAATCGAATATAAAAATATAGGCATCTTTGGATTCATTTCCCAAAAACTTGAGAGGCATGCTCATAAAGTGCGGTCTAAGCTCATAATTGACACCATTAACCTCGAGAAGTCTAATGCAAGATGGAATTGCATTTCTAGTAGGATAACATATATCCTAAAGCACTGGTGGATCTGGATTAGCCATTTCCCCTTGTTCAAATACAGATTCAATAAGAATTAAGCCATTGGTTTTATCCCTAATCCAAACATGCATGCACTAATCAAAGATCTTTTTAAAATTTTATTTTATAAAACCTAGTAAAAAGATTTAAAGAAAATTTTTTTCTTTTGTTTTTTAAATTAAAAGGGAAACAAAAGTAAAAGATCTAAATGATTTTTGAAAAAGAAAAAGAAGAATAAAAGAAAAACCTAACTAAATAAGTCAATGACAACCACTTGAACAATGACCCTTAATTCTAGGGTTAAATCTAAACTCCACCAGACCAGCTCCTAACCAAAAGCTTCTTTAGTGAAAAGATCCAAGTTTACTGGATCAGTTAGCTATGTAAAGATAGTACTAGAGGAAGGTCATGGACAATTAAGTCCCTCTTTCCTTGTAGAACACCTTACACAGCCCCTAAACATTGCCTTAGACACCAACATAATCAAATAAACTTAAACTAGTTTAGCTAAGAATTTCTTATTTTCTATTGAGCTTAAATCCTTAGGGGCCAATGTCTAATGAATTTTAAGGCTTGGGTTTGTGTAGTGATGAATTAGTAATTTTTAGGATAAGAAAAGTGTGATGAAATATCTCTCACCTTATCTTAAGTTGGGGTTTTTGCCCTTAAAAATATTTTCAATTGTGTACTCAAATCAAAATGCTTAAATCGCTTTGGTGAATTTCTACTAACTATACAGAATGTAATCCTAAGAATTGAAAGCAGATACAAGAGGATGCAAAAATAAATTTTCGTTAGAAAAATGTGAGAAAGAGAGCCCTTGCTTAAATTTATTATGTTGTTTAGTAGTTAATTAAGTGGAGAATGGATTTTATTATGGTTAAGAAGCGATAATTTTTATTTATTTATTTAGTATTATTCCTAATTGTCTCTAATGTGAAAAGCCGAACTACAAAGTTGAATTGAGAATACTAGAAAGAGAATTCACCTTTTCAATGACAAATCTTCTCTCAAGTCTTCAATCTTCTTCTTCAAATTTATTCCTTCACTATGAAACACACAAATCAAAGAAGTAAAATAAAAAAATCCTAATTATGTGCACCTTACCAAGTAATGGCGCGATAAACTTGATGGGAATAAAAACACTCTAAGTTGCAAGTGTATAATAATCAAGTAGTAGTATTTAAAGATATCAAAACACGAAAAAGGAGAGTATTAGAAAGATAAATCTAAATGGGTTCTTGAAATATGTAGAAACTAATAATGAGAGGGTAAATCAAAGTGGTGTGTGTTTTGGTTAGAGGTTTGTCACAAAAATCAATGGCTAAAATAAGACGGAAGAGTGAGAGAAAGAGAAGAACATAATAAAAAGGAAATAAAATCAAAATCAAATCAAATCAAGAAAGGAATGAAAAGATGAAGGAAATCAACAAGAGAGAATGGGAATCTAGGATTGAATTCACTAGTTAATTTCAATTTACATTTAAGAATTACTCCCTTTTAATTCACATATTTCTTAGATTTTCTAAGCATACACTAAAATAAGCATAACAGATCAACATCATGTCTAAGCAATATTAATACTCATGAAAAGAAATAAACTACTACACAGTAACCCTAAATTGAATGAGCATAACCCATCAAACAACTTAATGAAAGTATAGACACAAAATGAGCACGAACTAGTTCTCTAATTCATTATCCTAATATCATCATTTTAAGCACAAAGATAGCTAATCAACAACACAAAATGAGATTAAACTAGTTTCATCTAATCCTCGATTTTCTATACGAATTAATATTTATATAAAAATAACGAATAAAAATCTATGTTAAAAAGTATTAAAGGGAAGAAAGTAAATCTAAATTACAAAGCAAATAAAAAAGGAAACAAATAAAGCATAAAAAAGAATAAATATACACTACAAAGCAATAAAAGAGCAACAGAATAATAAATCTACACTACAAAGAAATAAAAGAGCAACAAAATAAATCTACACTACAAAGTAATAAATATACTCTATCAAACAAGAAATTAATAATAACTAAAATCCTAAAACATGCAATTATTAAATAAGAAAACAAAAGAGGAAAATAAAAACTTATATTGTAAGGGGTTGGCCCCTTGTGAAAAAAATCTTCATCTTCATCATCAAAAGAGAAGAAGAATAAAAATTAAAAAGGAAGAAATTTTTTATTTGTTGCAAATAAAAAATTTATAATTTTTGAAGTCCTTCTCAATTAAGAGTAGCTCTCCTCTCCAAAAGGGGTTTACAAAATTTTTCATGCATCAAACCCCTCTCTTTCCACCCTTACTTATAGCCTAGAGCAATGACCAACAGCCCTTGGATCAAACTTGGGCTCTAAGAAAACCAAAATCAGCCATTGAAGAAATCTATTACAAATTAATCGATTAGGTCATCAATTTGGAGGTAACAGAATTTGTCATCTTCTGTTGACTTGTTGACCTGATGTATCTTGGGCTATTGGACTTTTGGGCTTCTTTTAGGCTTTAATATGGACTTAAAAATGAGGGAAATTGATTCCATTAATATCTTATTAAATAATTCTTCATTACTTGCAAGTTAAGATAAAAAATATTATTAGCAGATATATTTATTGAAATAAAATAGAAAATGAGAGTATAAAAGTGTAAGAAAGTGTGATGATCAAAATCATCTCACCTTTTCTTGCCCGCTGCCCTCTTTGAGTGATCCCCTCTCTATTTATAAGTGAAGAGAGGGGGTTAATGGTCATTAAAATGTAGTTTAATGGCCATTAAATCAGATTTAGTGGGGATTAGCCCATGTTTCCCTCAAAAATAGATCACATAACAGTCGGGGACGGGGTTCCCTCAGTAATGGCCATGAACGAAGTTCGTTGGGGCAAACTTCACCAGAATATGGGTGACGTGGCCCACATGGACCGTTGAGCTTTGGGCAAAGTTTGCTAGAGCGAACTTCACTTAGAGCCTCATATGGGCTTGGCTCACATTGGTTTGAGTTTTAACTCAGAGCAGAATTCACATGGGACTTGAGTGAACTTCTTAATGGCTTGGGTGAGCTTTGCTATGTGCTTGTATTTGAGCCATTTTGGTCTGATTCAGTGTATAGCCCTTGGATGTCTACTTCTTGCGCTCATGTTAAACTTAAATATCAGATTTTGTACTGAAAATTGGTCCAGGCTTCTCATGAATTGAGGGATCCACTTGTATGTCGGAGGAGCTTGTATATTTTGACCATCTACAACGCTCTTAGGAGATTGAGAACTTGAAGCATGCCCGAGATCTTTCATATCTCTAAGGTTGCAGTGGTTTTCGGTGTTGATTTCGATGAGACATGGAGTGGCACTTATCACTTGGTGGTGAGGTTTTTTCCAGGTTAATCTGGGATGTGCACGGACGAGCAGTTGCCTAAGCAACCAATGACATTCGGAATTGTTATTATTTGGCACCTAGCCTTCATGTATAGTGCAATGGAGGACACGGTTTGGAGGATCATTCTAAGGAGTTGGTCGTGTACGAGGTTAACAAGACCTCAACCATGTAGCTAGAGATTTCTAGGAGATTGTGGATAACTTCAGCTGGTGATAGGATGCATCGACTAATTGAGTCAAACAAGTTGTTTGAGGGCGAGTGAGCTCTACATGTGATGAAAAAAATGGTTCAATAAAACTTTGAGGGGTTTGATAATAATTAACATATGCATATTTCATGTACTGATATTTTATATTTATCATGTTGATTGATACACCAAGCTATCTTCTTATTCCCTATATGATTCTCTTCACGAGGGCCCCCCTATAGGATTCTTTTTACCCTCTAAGGGATCCAAAGCACCAAGGAGGAAAAGATACAGCTAACAAATTTACTGAGGGATCTCTTGGGCCTCTATCCCTAGTACTATCTTTTGTACTGCTGGTATCACAATTTCCTGAGGAGGGGATCAGATTTCGCCATGAAAGTTCTGAAATTTCGGAGAGAATGTGGGCTCCTACTTGGAATTTATTGTGCCTTTAAGCATGATATGAGACATCCGGAAGGCCATGTGATTTTCTGGCTTGAATTGATTGTCAGGTGTGGAATACCAAATACTGTTTTCACTCAACACTGCAGCCTCGCCTGATCTGTAAGCCTGTATTGCACAGGAGAAAATATGTCACTCGAATATTTTTCTTAAGATAAAAATAACTGTGTAGTTTGAGTACAGTTCATAAAGTTGATTGGTGACTTATATAGATCATGAATCAATGATACATGAGTAATCATTTTCGTGCCATGCTTTGATGATGCCTTGATCATGAGCCACTAATGACACGTGAGACTTGTGTTAGTTAGATGTGAATCTTAATTGCTTATAGACCCCTCTAGTTCATCGTTTTGAACTTACTATCCTTGTAGTTTCACTATTGAAGATAGGCCCCATGGAATAAATTTTTCGGACTCTTTTACCCATCGATAAAAGGATTCATACTAATTTCACCCTGGGATAATATCTGCAAAAATTTCACAAAGGATAAAAGTTTTAAACAATTTAGCCCTGGGATTTATATGCAACAACAAAAATATAGTAGTAGTAAAGTGCAAACATGAATACTACAGGGCTCTATGTGAAACTAACCCTAAAGACCCTATATGCATGTATTGTACCATAAGATAGGCATTTATATGTTTAGAGTTTTATGAAAAAAATTCTAATTATATATGGAGAAAGTGTTAGTTGCATCTTAAAAGACCTTTTAATGAGATCATGGTCCGTAAGGGTATTATTTGAGACGCCATGAGGAAGTGACGCTTGAAACATTCTCTTGTTATTAGATGTCTAGCTAGTTCATCTTTGGTAAACTTCAGAGATCACTAGAAAAATTATATCTTTGTAATCTCTAATATAAAAAAACTCAAATGTCTCTTTGTGGACTTAGGCGATTGCCAAATCACGTAAATCTTGTGTCTTTGTTTTTCTATTTCTTTAGCATATTATGCTACTCTCTTTTGTTCAAACTAGTAGTTTCTCGGTGTTTCCACATCGTCCGGTGATTGATTGGTCTATGAAGAAGGAGGAGATATTACCAGGTATTCAGTAACGCTTTCGCAGGCTACACTGCAGTATTGAATGCCAGTTGATGGTCAACAATCAGTGTCAGGTTACGGGTGGTGTGCGCTAATAATAAATATCAAAGTGTAATTTTTATTAGATCAAACTTGCCTTTGAAGATAGGTTTGATCTTTGAGGCATAAAAATAGAAAGTTCTTCGATGATGAAGATCAAGATTGAAAAGTTTGATGGGAGGAGGAATTTCGAGCATTAGCAAAAAAGGATGGAGGCTATCTTGATTTAACAAGAACTAGATCAAAATTTACTCGGAGTTGACAAGAAGCTAGAGAAGACGACAAATGATGCGTGGTTGAGATTGGATATTGGGGCAGAGTGCAATTCTATTTTCTCTTTCATATGAAGTGGGGTACCACATAATTAGGGAGAAATTAGGACCTGATACATGGAAGAAACTTGAAGAGTTGTGTATGGCCAAGAATCTATCCACCAACTTGTACTGAAAGTAGTAGATGTATGAATTGTGGATAAAAAAAGGTACAGTGATGTTAGAGAATCTAAGAAACTACTACAAGATAGTTACCGAATTAGCGGCATTAGTGTCAAAACTTGAAGATAACAACAAAGTGATAATCTTGCTAAGTTTTCTTCTAGCGAGTTACCAATATCTAAACACATTGCTAATATTTTGGGTCTTAAAATTGTAACTGACTCAATATTACAATTGTAAGATTGCAATGAAACAAGAAAAAAATTTAAGGCTGGGTTCTTTTTTGTGTGCCGATGAAGCGTCGCTCTTGTACTCTGTTGACGATCCAACCAAGGCAATAAATCTTCTTACTGATTTTGAGAATCTTGTCAAAGTGAGGCCAAATTCTAATCTCTAATCTCTCTCTTTGATGGTTGAGCAAGATGACAATTCCAAACTTCTTGGATGATAAGATAAGATAAGATCCCTCCAAAATGAGAAATCTCCTCTCCTCTTATAGAATAAGAGAGAGAGTTAATGATCATTAAATATGGATTAGTAGCCATTAACTAAGAAGATAACGGGGGTGAAACATTTCTATAAAAATAACTTTTGAAATAGTCATAGGTCAAATTTTCCAATAATAGTCCTTGGTGAAGTTAGTTCTAGCGAAGTTTGCATGAATCGTGGGTGACATGACCCATGTGAACTGTTTGGATGAGGCTCACTTTGGGCAAACTTCACCTGAAGTTTTACTTTGACTTAGTCTTGAAAGTGAGCTTCATTGTGGCTTTGGCGAGTCTCACTATGGCTTGGGCGAGATTTGCCATGGCACGTACTTAGCCTACATGAAGTATTTAGCCTACGGACATTCACTTCTTGAGCTTATATTGGACAGAGTATTGGACCAAGGGAGAGTATACTTTGACCATCTGCAAGACCCCCATCCCCCAAGGTTTATGAAATCCTGCCTTTGAGTTGTAACAGGTATCGAAATATTTTGGATATTAGCCAGAGGTTTAGTGTTGAACGTTGCTTAAGTTGTCTTTCTTGGGTTGAATTTAACTCCATTTCACTACTCAGCTAGCAGAGGTGTGTTATTGAACGTAACTTCTTTCATCATAGATTCATCTTGGTTGGACACTTAGCAGTACTTGTGTGCTCTTTTTGTAGAAAATGTATCTAACTCTGTATTTGGAATGAAATTCTTTCGTCCCTAAGTTGAAGCTAGGTTGAGGCAACAACTTATATTAAGTGATTATTACCTAGCCATGGATTTTGGTGAGGTTCGCTCAATTTTGAGTGTTTGGGCGAAGCCATTAGTTTTGTGCCTTGATTTGTGGCTAAAATCTCTCTTGGCGGTCAAAATTTGGAGAGATTAACTGAAAGGCCTACTTTTTAGGCTATCCCCTACTTTTTAGGCTATCTTTTAGCCTCTTTGAGTGGTCTAATCACTTCTCATAAGGAGAATTGTTTTTGGGAAAGTTGGTATGAAAGGCTTATAAATAGTTCCTTTCATTTCGAATATCTTCCATCTTTAACTTCTCCCCATGTCTAAGCCTGCTTCTTCCCGACCGGAGCTATTTTTTGATGCAGAAGCCGAGATCAAGTAGCTTAGACAAGAGTTGGCCTAAGTAGGTAGCAGTTCTGCATAGGAGACCTGGATTCTCCGTCGCTAGGTGGACCTGCTTTTGGCCGAGAAGGCTTGTCTCGAGGAAATTCATGAGAACAAGTTGGAGGCATAGTACCAGTTGAACCGAGATAGGGGGTGTGGAGCTTCAAATATCATGCTCTGCGTAGGACTATTCGGAGTCTTCGATGGTGCCTGAAGAAAGACCCTTGGAGTTTCACAAGTATAAACTTGGAGAGTGACTAGGTTCCATAAGCATGGACTTAGTGCGTAATTACACATCGCCTGGCTTCCTCGGTCTTGATGTCTAACCTTGTTTGTGTGTCTCCTTTGTGTTTCTCAATCATCATACAAGTTGGGTAACAAGAGCTCATTTGCCTTGTAGTTTGATGGTCTAAAAATTTCTAGTATGAAGTAGAGTTTATAATCAATGAAAGAATGACATCTTTGTAAAATTGTTCATCTTTTTGTTTTTTTTATCTTTGCACGGTTTGCTCTTTAGATTCAAGGTGAAGCTTGGGTTTTGCATGTAGTTTTCTAAGTAAAGCTTTCTACAAATTGGGTGAAGTTTGCTCAATTTTAGGCCTTTGGCGAAGTTTGCTGAGTCGGTTAGCGAAGTTCATTCAGCATTCAAACGAATCTCGTTGAGTTACTTAGTGAAACTCACTCAAATAATTTGAAATTTCAAATCGTTGATTTTGTTGTCTTAATTAAGGTGAAGATTACTTTTGGGTGAAGCTCGAGGTGAGATCTTAGGGCAAAGTTTGGGGTGAGATCTCTGGTGAAGTTTGGGATGAAATCTCTAGGGCTCGCTAAAAGGCTATAAATAGGCTATTCATCTTCTTCTTTTTTTCCTTTGCCTATGAAAACCTAAACCCTCAAACTCTTCAAGTTTTTTTCAAAACCTCTCAAAACCTTTCCAATCTCAATGGCTCCTCAACATCAACTTGTTAAGGGAAAGCAAACTGTTGGTGGGTCATGTTTGCCAAGTTCCACCACTACACCACCGTAGTTGGAGGTGACTTCAGGTAAGTTCAAAACCCATCTCTTTCAACCCCACCATCAATGGCTAGGCTATTGGTCACTGAAATAGCACACTTCGAGCCCTAACAATGCTTCAAAGCACTCAAGTTAGCTTTGCCATCATCGGCAGGGCTTAACTAGCCATTTTTTGTCATGATTTCGTAGCGACAGTGAAGCTTTGACAGTCACCATCAATGGCGCTTCTTTTGGCAAACTTTACTCTTCAACCAAGGTTTGCTATTGTAGCTTGTTAGGCTTCTAAGCAAACTTCACTTGAGTGAGATTTATTGTTTTGCCTGTTTGGCTTCTGAGCAAAGTTTGCTATGTTAGCCCATTTCGGCTTTTGGGTGAGTATCATCATTATACTGAGATTCGCCACTATTGAAGCAACCTTCACTTAGGTTTATAACACTTAGCCAATTTTTTGAGTTTAGTAGTACGCACGCTTCACTCATGAGTGAGCTTTGCCCAAGCAAGATTAATGAGCTTCACTTTTATGTAGAGCTGAACACTTAGTTGAATTTTAGGAATTAAGTTTTCTAACTCGTCTTCTTTTCTCTGTGCAGTACCCTTGCTGAATTTGCCAGTTGTTCGTGGGGAAAACAGGAGCTGTTGATTTTTCCATTATATCTGAAATTGTTACACCTTTATGGGATTACAAACAAGTTCAAA
>JBAKGM010000365.1:20825905-20847893 GCA_037177215.1 Asparagus racemosus | reverse complement strand
CCCAGAGTAGTCGACTACTACTGTAGAGTAGTCGACTACTAAGGTCCAAACCTGAGCACCGCTTTCTGTCAACTGCAGTGTAGTCGACTACTACTGTAGAGTAGTCGACTACTAATTTCCAAGTCAGAAAACTGTCTTTCTGTCGACCACAGTTTAGTCGACTACTCAAGCCCTGTAGTCGACTACTCTGCACAAAAACTGTCCGTGCATGTTTCGTGCATGTTCTTCATCTACTATTTTGCAAGTTCTCCAATTCCTGTATATTATGAATTATCATCCCTGCAGCAATCACGTTAACATTTCATTAATTTTCAATTAATATATCAATTCATCAGCTCTGGCTCATTTTACTTTTCCAATTTACAATCACCTAGTTTTCTCCCGACTTCTGGTACGATGTAGCAATGTACACATAGCAAACTTGTTATTTCTCTTGGCCATGTGAGTGCAAATTAAGTTAAACAAGAGGAATAAAAGTTAGTTTGAAAACAACTTTAACAATCTGCTCTGAGTATCCAACTGATCTCACATAACAAGCCACATCACAATACCAACCTTGAGGAACTGAAACATTATTCCACACAATATGATGTCAGAAGACTTCCTGCAGAGAATGCCAGTAAAGATCATGTAGAATGCTTGCCATACGCAGTTTATCACCTTTCACCCAGCTAGCAAATTTCAAAAGCACAAGATCAATAGACCCACAAGAAGCAATCAACCAGTCTCTAATTTGTAATAATTTCTTTCAAAATCAAGAAACAATAGATGTAACCTGCACCTCCCAAATAGAGCATCTCTTTAAATAGTGTTCATGCAACAGTTTGATCCATAAGACATCTTGTTTCATATGTATATAGCTCACAAAAGCTTAACCAGTGCAAACTTATTCTAGTTTTTAGCTCTAACCAGACCCAGACCACCACAAACATTTAGGTACACAGATTTTCTCCCATGAGATCAAATGCAACTCATGGGATCCTTCACATTTACCCCAAATAAAGGAGCTACAGATACTATCAATTTGTTGCACAGTCCTCTTAGGAAGCAAAAAAATACCTGACAAATAGATGCAGGGATTGAACAGAACTGATTTCAGAAGTTGTATTCTACCAGCATAAGAGAGAGTATTAGACCCCCATGCTTTAACCTTGGCTTCAATCTTAGAAATAAGTTCATGGCACTGAGAATGAGAGAAACTAACATTTGACAAAGGCACCCCAGAATACTTAACTTGTGTTGTCCCCTCATCATATCTAAGAATCTGCAGAAGTTCACCCTGAAAGAATTAGTGACTCCAGCGAGGAAAACAGTATTGCTTTTGCTTGTATTTAACCAAGAGACTAGAAGCTATAAAAACATAATCCACCTTTCTCATCAAAGCCATTAGAGAATATTTATCAGTGGGGGGTCAAAATTATCTATCTAAATTAGTTGGGTATAAGTGCGTCCAATTAAGATAGATAACTTTATCTTGTATATCGATCCCGTCAAATTCACCCTACGGGAGAGGGTTTTATTTTTATATGGGTTTATGGTTTCCAATAAACTCAAGAGTTGAAATAAACTTTCAATTAAGAGTCAATAAAAATCATCAAAACAAGAGAAAACTCACAAAGCAAGAAAATACAATAATATTATTTTCTTTAATAATCATATACTTGGCTTAACCAGGGGCATACCCCCAGTGTACAAATTTTCATATTAAGTCCTAGACTAGAGATGTGGCAATTGAAATTTGGTTTTGCCTTTGACTTGGAGGCATGAAATAGAATTTGGATTTTTGAACTCAGTTTAGCGACGTGAAGGTCAAATTTGAAATCCGGCCCATCTTTAATGATGTGGAGGTCAAATTTAGAATTTTGTCCAGTTTATCGACATAGAAGTCAAATTTAGAATTTTGTCCAGTTCAATTTGGAACTTGCCAGTTTAACGATGTAAATGTCAAATTTAAAAATTTTTATTCAGTTTAACAACTTAGAGGTCAAATTTAGAATTTTGTGCAGTTTAACAACTTAGGGGTCAAATTTAAATTTTTATCTAGTTTAACGATATAGAGGTGAAATTTAAAATTTTGTCCTATTTAACGACTTAGAGGTCAAATTTTGATTTGAAACCCAGTTTAACGACGTAGAGGTCGAATTTAAAATTTATTCTAGTTTAACGATGTAAAGGTCGAATTTAGAATTCATTCCAGTTTAACGACATAGAGGTCAAATTTGAAAATTTATTCCAATTTAACGACGTCGAGGTCAAGTTTGACTTAAGATATGGTTTAGCGACATTTGGGGTCTAGTTTAACAACATAGAGGTCAGATTTGATTTTATTGTTTGAATTGAGTATTTTTAGTTAGTTTAACGACTTAGGGGTCGATTTTGATTTGAAACCCAGTTTAGCGATATAGAGGTCAAATTTGTAGAAATCAAATTTGATTTAGGATCTAATATAAAGACATAGAGGTCGAATTTGATTTGGGGTCTAGTTTAACGACGTAGAGGTCATATTTGATTTTGTTGTTCGATTTGTGTATTTTTAGCTAGTTTAACAACTTCGGGGTCGATTTTGATTCGAAAACCGGTTTAACGACGTAGAGGTCGAATTTTTAGCGGTCAAATTTGATTTAGGATCTAGTTTAAAGACATAGAGGTTGAATTTGAGTTGGGGTCTAGTTTAACGACGTAGAGGTTAGATTTGCCTTTGTTGCTCGAATTGTGTATGTCTAGCTAGTTTAATGACTTAGAGGTCAACACAATTGAACCTTTTGATCTTAAACTTATTGGCGCATGTTTTTACACCAGGTTATTTCTAGTGTGTTTCTTTTTACACAAAATATTATTTCATCCAGTTTAGGGATGTAGAGATCCGTGCCAAGTTTGATGATTTGAATTTGTCTTTGTATTTTTGGACATTTTTTCAGGGATTAATTTGCAATTGATGGAATTCTATGAGCGAACGCGCAAACTCTACAACTTCTAGATCTTTTCAGAGGACCAAACTTTAATTCTGGGCTCTTTTGTAGTTTCTAAATATTGCAGGGACTAGAGTCTAATTCATGTATATTTTTCAGGGCATGAACTGTAATTTTTTGGGTTGTTTTACAAAACTGGGCTTAATTACAATTTTTGCATTTTTTTCAAGGTGTAAATCGTAAATTCCAGGCTATTTTACAATTTCTGCGGCCCTTTCAGAGAGTAAACAACAAATCTGGGCTGTTTTATAATTCATGCAGCTTTTCCAGGGAGTAAATTCTAAATCTGGACTGTTTTTACAATTCCTACAATTTTTCAGGAAGTAAACAGCAAATCTAGACTACTTTATAATTCTACAGCATTTCTACAGGGTAAGTTGCAATTATGGACCTGATTGCAATAACTGGGCTCAAATGGATTTTTCTCCAGTTATTTTACGGACTGAACTGCAAATTTTTTGGGGGGGGGGTGTTTAGTGTTTGTTTGTGTTAATTAATTAATTTATTTATTTTTGCCCATTTAATTACCATGGCCTTGTAAGGTCAACTCAAAAAATTACAGGTACAAGGGAGTACTGAGACTCCAAATGAGTATAAAGACTCCAAAAAAGTACAAAGACTCTATAATGAGTGCTTGGACTCAGATTTGGGGGAGTGCAGGCACTCCAAAAGAGTGCAGAGACTCTATAATGAGTGCAGGGACTCAGATTTAAGGGGGCGTACATTGACTCCAAAAGAGTGCAGGGTCTCTGAAAAAGAGTGCGGGGATTCTGTCGAAAGGAGTACAGGGACTCCGAAAAAGATTGCAGAGACTCTGTTTAAAGAAGTGCAGAGACTCCGAAAAGAGTGCAGGGACTCTTAGTATATTACGTGTGAGCTTATGCATAGTTTTTTTAATAGTGTTATTGTGCATCGAAAATTGCATTGTCATTGATTAAAGCAAATAAGAAAAGGGTGTAGGGCTTTCTTTGCAAATCATGAAAAAGAGATGGGTTTCTTTGTGATCTGTATTTTTTCTTATTGGCTGCTAGGGATGATGAAGTGCACTTGAAGTTTGATAAGAGAGTTGTTGGTTGTTGGGCCGAGGTGAGGTTGGAGGCTTCGGGTTTGTCTTTTTTGCTTTTGTCTTTTTTTTGTTAGAGAAAAGAGAGGAATTGAGACAGGGAAGAATATGACAACCACGTCTTCAATCTTAATCTGCCGCCTCCCTTTCTTTTTTTTTTTTCCTTTTTTTCTTGCTCAGGAATTTTTTGTGTGGGGGTTTCGGTCTGCTCTGATTTTTTAGTTGCTAGGGTTTTCTCTTTTTTCTGTTTTTTTCTTTTTGTTATTGTTGTGTAGCTCCTTTTATAGGTGTTAGGCAATAAAAGTTTAGAGGATTTTTTTGATATATTTTGTTGCAATTATGTGTATTTCCATACTTTTCCCTGATTCTTTAAAGATTAATATCTTGTGAGATTTGAGTATCTACACACATAATCCCTCTCGATTCTCTTTCATTGATTTTCTTCATAATCAACCTGATTAGATGTGGAATAGAAAATCATAGGTGAATTTACAAATTAAAGCATGGTTAGACTAAATCCATAATTCTTTAATTATGATTAAAAACAAATTTTTAATCACCTTCAACAAATGCCTCCAGTGGGTTTCTTACACACTTGTTATGCATCACACTGCGCGCATCATTAAATTTGCATGACTTAGAGTTTGCAATTGAAATTGAACTCATAGTGACACATGCATCATTGAGTTTGCACTTGACTTAGATCTTACACCGACGTATACATCATTGAATTTTCACTAGAATTTGAATTCACATTGACATGTACTTTCACTAATGTATGTGTTTGTCGTTCTTCCTCTTACAAGTCATGTCTTTCGATCATCCAAAATCTGAAACAAGTGCAATATGTGAGTATGGTTATAATGACCTTCTCATTCAGCATCGTATAGCGTCTCCCTCTTTTCATTGCAACTATCCTTCATCCTAGTAATTGCTACTTTTGACTCAACCAGAGAAGACATCTTGTCGTCAGTGGATTTTGACACTCT
Source organism: Asparagus racemosus (assembly GCA_037177215.1). NCBI lineage: Eukaryota > Viridiplantae > Streptophyta > Magnoliopsida > Asparagales > Asparagaceae > Asparagus > Asparagus racemosus. The sequence continues at coordinate 20,842,872 of JBAKGM010000365.1, read as the reverse complement.
TGTAGAGCTTAGCCAAGAAGGCCATTGTTTCGTCTCCTAATCAATACAACTTTTGATTTTTTTTTTAGCCCTTAGCTGTTGCTGCACTATAATATCATTTCTATGACATCAAGAGAAGATCCTTCATAGAACAAAAGAAAAACAAAAATAGAAGCAAAAAAGTAAGGGAGAGAGAAAATGTTTTTGGGTTAAGTCCTCAGCTTGTCACCAACGTGCTGTATCAACATATACAATATCAGTAGTGACTCATCACTGGACTCAGGGGGTGGTTTGGTCTTTGTTCTAACCTTCTTTTTTTTTGAGTTTTTCACCACGGTTAGTTCCCCTTTGTGGTTTTTCTATAGGTCCTTTCGGATTTTCCTATAGCGAGGGGTTCTAATTTTTGCTTGCTCGGGTATACCACAGCCGAGTTTTTTTTGACAATTTTACCGCTGGGCCCTTTCGGGTTTTCACCATGTTTGTCGATGACTCATTTTTTACCCGTGATTCTTTTTGATAAAATCATGTCATCCATCCCCCTTTTATTTATTTATTTATTTATTATTACAATGAGTGAACTCGAGCAGGTCGCAGTTTATACTCACGCATCAAATGAGTAGGGTGTAGGTGCAGTTTAGACTCGTGCTTTCATGGAGTAAAATGTGTATGCATTTTAGACTCATGCCCCCAAGGAGTAAACGCGGATGTAGTTTATGCATAATATTTCTTTAGGAAGAATCCGTTAATCGGAGGCAGTTGACTCTCTCCATGATGGTCAATTAGCTGATAAGCTCCTCAATCAAAGACCTTTTCAATGATATAAGGGTCTTCCCAATTTTGCTCAAATTTCTTTCTAGCATGGCGAGTGATGATAATTGGTCTTCACAAAACCATAACCATTTCACCCTCTTTGAAAGCACGAATTTGCACTAATTTGTTGTACACTCTCTCCATTCTTGCCCTGTATAATTCCAGACTTTGTTGGGCTCTGAGTCGAACTTCATCTAAAGCATCAAGCTCATCTAAGTGAAGTTTAGCATTTTCCTCATGAGTTGGGCCATATTAAACTGCTATCCTTAAAGAGGGAAGTTCAACTTCCAAAGGAAGGACTGCTTCGTCCCTGTATACTAGTGAATACAGTATAGCCTGTGTCGGGGTTCGGTATGTAGTCCTGTAAGCCCAAAGCGCCTCCAAGAGTTTTTCATGCCAATCACGCTTGTTTCTGGAAACAATTTACTTTAGAAGTTTGCATAGAGTTTTATTGAAAGCCTCAATAGGCCATTAGCTCTTGGATTATAAATTGATGAATATCGTCAATCAATTTTGTTTTGATTGGCAAATCTCCCCACTTTAAAGCTATTAAAAGAAGGGCCATTATCAGAAATAATTCAGTGCGGCACTCCAAATTGTTAAATTATATTATTTCTGAAGAATCTAATAACATTGTCTGCTTTCACTTCTCTCAAAGCTACCGCTTCTGTCCATCTAGAAAAATAATTAGTAGCTATTAGGATGAATCTGTGGCCACTAGAAGAGGGTGGGTCAATAGGTCCAATGATATCTGTTCCTGACATGTCGAAAGGCGATGACGCCACAGTAGGTAAATCAGATGTTGATGAATGAAATCTCCGTGAATTTGGTAGAGATGATACTTTTTTGCATATTCAACACAATCGGTTATCATTGTTGACCAATAATATCCCATGTTCTTTATTTTAATCCTCATCTTAAGCCCAGACTAGTGAGCATCGCAAGCTCCTGCATGTACCTCTTGCATCACATGTTTAATTTCACTAGGTGATAAGCACTGGAGTGACACACCCTCATATGATTTTCGATATAGAGTACTATTTTCATAGGTATATTGCATCAGTCTCATTCGAAGTTGAGCTCTCTAGGCCTTATCTTCTGGAAGCTTGTCATATCGGTAGCAGTCAATAAAAGGATATCTGCAGACATCATCTACTTCAATGGTCCAAACTTTTACAGGAGTTGAAGTTTCATTATAATCACGCTCTTGGTCAAGGTTGGCAGGAAATAATATATTTCGGTTTCTAGGCACTATTTGGATTTCATCAATATCTGGGTCAGCTAACTCCTTTGGAAGTCTAGCAAGGGAATCAGCTTCCCCATTCATAGAACAAGGGATTCTTTCCAGTTTAAGAATGGGAATTTGTTGCATCATCTCTTTAGCCCTATCGTTGTATTTGATCAACTCCGGCTTGTTGACTTTGTAGTCTCCTTTAACTTGATTGATTATCAGCTGAGTATCTCCAAAAGCATGTAGTTTCTCAATTCCCATTTCAACAGCTAACTCTAAACCAATGATGAGTGCCTCATATTCAGCTTCTTGGTTCGTTCGTGGTTTCCAAGGGGCAAAAGAATAGTGCAGGATTCCTCCTGTCGGAGTGATGAAGAATAGCCCTACACCAGATTTGATCTTTGGAAGGCAGGGGCTTATGGCTGGATGAATTGATGATGCTCCATCGAAATTGTAGGTCGTCAAAATATATTTTCATTAAGGCCAATGATTAGCTTGGATCTAAGAAGTGAACACCCACGGGCTAAACACTTCAAACAGGCCCAAAGTCAAGCCCGCAATGGACTACAACGAAGGTCGCCTAAGCGAGCCCTTCTAAAAGCCAAATTCTGTGTTAAATTCAAGCCTAATAGCGGGGTTCAGTGATGAAATCTGCCCACATCCACTCAAGCGGACTGAGTCATCCACTTCTAAAGAAGGCGCATCCACGTTCGTGATGACCCTCGCTCTCAACCATAGCGACCTTCGCCCACGTGTTCAGCGAACTTCGCCAAGGTTACGAAGTCTGCCTGATAGCCGTTTCAGAGCTATTTTCAGGGGAGAGCCGCCCCCAATTATCTCCCACTTTAATGGCCACTTAAACCATAATTAAATGGTCCATTAACTCTCTCTTTTACCCATTAAAAGGAGAGATTTGGAAAAATAACACTAGTACATGCATCCGTGAGCTCCTCAAGAGATATTGCTAAGAGAAGACTTTGTTAGCTTCCAAGCAATCCACAATCAGCAGAAGATCTATCGTCTAAGTCAGTTCATCAATGGAGTACAAGATTCACGCTCCACCACCAGCACATAGAAAAAACCCCAGGAAATACAAATTTTCCTTGATTTTATTGTTGTCTCTCAAATTATAATGTGAGTTAATTGCAATTAGAAAAGACCCGAAATAGGATGGCAACTCCGTTGGGGACTTCTTTCTCAACTGACGAGAAGATTGTGTCACAAACTAATACTAAGACCCTCGGGTCTTTTGCTGAAACACTGATGTTGATTTACGAGAATTCATACTGCTGAGGAGAACTCGCCGTTGTCAGCATTGTGTAGCTCTTAGAAAAGTAGTCTCGACAGTACAAGAAAATTGCAAATGCAAGGAGTCAGTCTTCAACCATCTCGGTCATGTTCTTCAGCCTTCAAGGGTTCGAACTAAGAAACGACGACGCGCTCGACGAAGTAAAGCTCAAGTCTTCTCTATCAACATGACGTTGTGTAACTTCCAAAGACGATGACGAAAATGTAGATAGCTCTCCTAATCTAGTTTATTCTCTAGGTATCCAGTCCATACTTCCAGAAGCTGAGGGTGTGTTTCATAACACCAGACTAAGGAGGAAAGCGACAATTCTATTCAACTACTCTTCCATACAATCACTACAGTCCTCATCTCAAGCAAATTAACTGACTTCCAGTGATGCCAACTCGGCCATAGCTGTAGGCGTTGAAAATCACTGATCAGTGCCCGAACCAGACTCATGAAGGTGGGTTCGCAACCGACGAACCATCGACCGATGCGACCAAAAATAGCTGACGACTCAATCACGCCACAAAACGCATGAAGCGGGTCGACGAATATATGAACTAAGTCGACGAGGCGTACAAGTCAACGGAGCGACAGATCGCGGAATAAATCCGACGATGAAGTTCCAAGTCAGCAAGAATTAACGAGGCGAGTCGATCAGACTCGAACGTCGACGCAGCGCGGTTAACCGAATCCAAGCTAGCTCAAGGGGTTCCTTTTCTCTATGCCGCGACTTCTGGAAAGGAAGTTGATGTGCTTTTCCGAATTGACAACCAACACATATGGTGTGTGCATGTATCTCCAATTGAAAAAAGATCCTGTGAACATCACCCATTGCATCATTACCTTCAACTCATGGTAGTTGATATGTCCGAGTCTTGCGTGCCACAAGCCTGCAGTCTCATTCTTCTGCACCTTATCTACATATGTTGACTTGGCAGACATCACATAGATGGACTCTAGACTCTTTTCTTACATTATCGACGTGCCTTCAAATTTTGATCCTTGATATATCTTTACATATTTAGGACTAAACACAGCATTATATCTTGATGAGGTTAGTTGAGCTACTGACAACAGATTCTTTTTCATCCTAGGCACATGGAAGGCATTCTTCAGCCTTGCTTGATTTGGACTAAATCGTGGGATAATCACTATACCAACAATATGAGATATTAGCAGTTTTGAGTTGTTTCCTGTGATATCAACTATTTCTCCTTATACTTAGGCATGGTAACTAGCTTCTTATCTTATGTCATGTGATTGGAGCATCCAGAGTCAACTTGCCAATCCCTCTTGTAGTCAACTTCTTGAGAGTTGGTGGTTGTCAACGCTTTCTCCTTTGACTTGTTCGCCACTGTAACGGCTACCATCCCCTTAGAAGCTAGGAAAAGCTCCTCTCCTTTTTAGTTGTAGTCAATCTCCTCTCCCTTATTAGCATCATCTTCAAGCATCGTCACAGTTTAAGATGCTTGAAGAACCCACTCATCTTCACTCTCATTCTTATCTTGAGTGAATGTAGTGGCATTTCTTTCTGCTCGCTTATGCCAACAATCTCCAATATAATGGCCCTACTTTTCGCAGTTGTTGCACTCCATTATGGCTGGACGTGCCTACTTCTTGGACCTCAACTATTTCTTTTCCCACTTTGGTAAGCTCCCCCAATTTGGGAACTTTCACCTTCTTTCTTTTTCCATCTCTGCGTCTTGACCTCTTGACCTCCTAAGTTTTTATATCCTCTTTTTTTTATAATAGAAGAGATTTATCCTCATCATTTATTGAGACCTTATTCCCTTGTTTGCCTAAAGCTTCTTGATTTGCAAGAATATTTTTCAACGCTGTTAGAGTTGGTTGTTGGGCCCAACCATGGATGGTTTATGACGAGACCATTATATTCAGGTCTTAGACTGTGAATAATAATGTGTCTCCTAGTCTCTGTGATTGCATTTTCTGGATCCAATTTTGAAATTTCGTCACAAATATTTTTAACTTTGGTGAAGAACTGACTCATTGTCATATTTTGCTGAGAGATTGACAGGAGCTCATTCTCAAGTCGTTGGAGCTTTGCATCATTCGTCTTAGCATACAATGATGCTAGTGTCCCATGCTTCCTTTGGTGTCTTCACACCCTGGATGTACTGTAGCCCCCAATAGTTATTAATAGCACATGCATTGCTTTGTCAGCTCTCAAATTCCACTTCTTTAAGGAGGCATCATCAGTTGGTGTAGTGTCGCTACTCCTAACCATCTCCCATAAATCTTGCACAGCAAGATTAAATTGCATGCAGGTGCTCCAAGTGCTATAGTTACTACTGTTGAGCTTCTCAATGTAGCTCGCCAAGGTAGCAATACCTGTCATGATGACTTGGTAATATTTTGCATTTCCTTGACCAATCGGCTTCACTATTTTAAATTTTGCACTAGTGGAGTCTCCACGTACATCAGTCCTTGATTGTGCCCGCTCTGGTACCAAATTGTTGGATATCGGAAGGTGGTGAAAGCCCAAAAACTATAACTCTTATTGACATGTGAACAAGACCTATACTAGATATAAGTATTACTAGCATTCACACAATATAAACTTCTCACTCACACTCACAAAGAAGGCACTCTAACTAACAAAGACACACCCTCACACTCACTGGGCAATTGACATTTGGGGACTTGTGTGTTTTTGGGAAAGATACAAATGATCGCCCATGACCCCTATTTGTACTAGGAGGAGGTAGGCTAATGAAGGTTCTAAAGAATTAGAGTAACATGTCAAAAATGACACGAAATGGAATATTCTGAATAGGGAGAGAAGTGATGAGAAGTAAGAGAGAGATACCATGAGAGAGGGAGAAATTTGGAGAGAATTCTAGAAGAACTCTCCATTAAGAGTGAGACAATTGGAGAACCTTCTAGAAGAATTCTGAAGAGAGGTGTTGACTCTCTTAACACTGTTGATCTTCTTACCTAACACAGGTTTTGAGAAGCGCACATCCACAAGTAGGATATATTCATGTTCATAAAGAGAAGATATATGTCCTATTTGGAGAATGATGCCCTAGATTTAATAACATTTAGGCAGCTTTATTCAATTGGTAGGAGATATTCTTTCTAAGACATTGTTGATTTTTAAGGACTGGAGGATCTTATCGAAGGCATTTTATCTTGGAAAAAACATACAAGAAGATTAGTTTTGTATTTTGTGACTGGGTATATTTCAATTTTTTCGCATGCTAGGGGATGCTGCATTGGGTATCAATCATTTATGCAGGGCACATGATTTAGGAATAGCAAATCATCTCCATTTTAGTTTACAGTGTTTTCATTCTCTACAATCTCTTGACCTTTGGTTAGTTTGCGCCAGCATTTGAAGTATCACGTGATATTACACACATTTTATATCATATTTTAAGCGTGGTGATCTAATTCAGAAAAAATTTGATTACTGCAGGCAATATTGGCTAATAACCAAAGTTTAGGATAGTAATGACTAACAATGACTCATACACGAGAAGGTCGAAGGTTTGAAGTACTAAAGTTGATTTCATGGATGAAATCAAAAAAGAAAATGAAGGGGAAATTGTGATTGAACTTCACCTTATTCCATGTACGTAATAATTCCAATCTTAAATTACTGGCATCACTGAATTTCTCAATATTGGACCAAAAAGGCAAATAAAAACCATGACCATACGAATATTTCAAATCTTTGTTTGCAGTGGTTTGAAATTTCAGAAAATGAATTGATTGAAATTTATTCTAACTGCATTCAGTAAGACACAAGTTAAGTTTTCCCAGGATCTCTTGTAAATCATTTCTTTATAGTACAGTACATTCCTTTTCCTTTGATATTTATGAACGGCCTTGTCCAGTTTTGACTTGGCTTCATATCTTTATATACAATCTAAGTCCAACTTCTTTTTCCTTCCCTTAAATCTAGAATCATCTTCAACTGCAATTCTACCACCCTAACTAACCATCTGCATGTGTCCAAACAACAGGAAAGAACACAGGTTAATTGCATCAGATTAAACCACATGATTTTAGCGGTGAATTAGCATAAAATAGAAGTTGTATATTTATGTATTTTCAAATAAGATTTGACCTCTAGAATTAACACATGCTAGAACACATGTCATAAATTTACTAGTTATAATAATAGGAAAATTGTACCTCATTCCCAATCCTCTTCAGTTTGAGGAAAAACAAAGTGTGAAGGAAGACGGGATTTGTTATTTACTTGTGCAAAAGGAGCCAAATCTTGCAATCACAAAAAACGGGAGGGATGGGATTGAGGAAAGGAGAGTGAATGTGCAAACCAAACCAATTCGAAATGAGACATTAGAATAGCTGTAAACTTAGCTAATTCAAGTCCCCACTTTTCTAACTGATGTTAAATTTGATTTATAATTTTGACGGTTTTATTTTCCTTTACCTGAATTCAATCATATTCATGGAAGACATATTTTCAATAGTGGAGAATGGTGCTACCTGACCTTTAATTGTTGGGACCAAGGTCCAATGTCTGATGCCTCATGCCATGTCGATGACGGACGAGAAAAACTTTATGAAGACATTTCGCGAACATTTACTAAATATCAGATGTCAGAGAGAAATGGAGATATATGTTTTACATGGAATTTTAGCAACTTTGATGCCCTATATCCTATGTACCGTCACCCTAATACAAACAATTTAACTGTAAGTTCATTATAGACGTTTGTAGCTCGTTAATAATACACAATAATATAACATAAGAGAACATTTTAATTTATTAAGGAAAATCTAAACACAAATATTTTGTCATTGTTTATAGGGGTGGAAAACAACTAAATTGAACAGCACAACATTTGAATTTGAATTTGGTCTGTTTTTCCCAATTCAAATTCATTTTCGAATTCGAACAAAATACTAAATTATCATTTGAATTCAATTCAGCTTAATAATCGCTTACTCGTTATCTATTCACGAATACCTGGTTAGCTCAGCTGGTAGATCATTTCGCTCCTAATCAGGTAGTCTTGGGTTCTATGGGCCTTTCATCACCATTTTAACACCTATATGTTATTTTTTTTACTTTTTAGTCTACCTATCTAGTATAGGAATAAATGTCAATCCTCGTAATTAATAGCATTATTCACAAAATTTTGAAAAAATAAATAGGCAAAAATTAAAATATTTTGTATAAGACTAGTTTTTATAAAAATAAACCTTACTAGAAAATATTTAATCAGATTATCCCACTAATTCATTATGTAGGAATCATTTAGCATTAAATCTATTTATAGGCTTTACATCTATAGAAATTAGTTACGTGGAAATTATTTTAGCATTTAGACCGTCTTCTTTACTGTTCTTTTCTTCTTAACAAATATCAATTTATTTCCATTTCAGGGAAATACTAATATACAACTAAATATACTTATGAATATCTCAGTCAAGCTTAAATTTGACTTACGTTAAACCTAGAAGACCTTAATCATAGCCTTAAATAATTAAAAATCTATTTATGATAGATATCTTGCTCTGTGTGTGTGTGTGTGTGTGTGTGTGTGTGTGGGAGTGATTCACTTCTCAAGCACAAGTCTATAGTATGAGTAGAGTTTGTAATAGATTAAATTTCTATGATTGAAATTAAAACATAAATGAATTTTAAATTATCAAATAAATCGAACATTCATCTGGTTAAATTCTATTCGTTTATGAACTAGAATTTATTCGTTAACTGTTAAATGTACAATCGAATTGACTATGGTTGAATAATTGACAAATAATTAACAAAATGTTTATTAATTATTTCGTTCATTTCCACCCATATTTGTTTAGTGGTGAATATCCTACATCGCAGACTACCAATCTATCTAATCCAATGCGTATACTGTCTTTATTTTGGAAGACCAGAACATGTTTTTATAGTTGTCTTACTTTTCCATGTATTTCTTTGTTAAATAATAAATATCTTGAAAATAGAAACTAATAGGCAAACTATCGTATTCTAGAAGAAGTATTTATCTCATCAGAATCTTGGGGGTAATCTATGCCTACTAAGTGGGTTTGTTATGGAAGTAACCATTTTGATGGGTTATTGTTGTCATGTTTTTTTTTTCATTGTGCAGGCTATAAACCTGATAAATGAACAAATTGTACTGGCATTTGCTTCCGTAAAGAGGCATCAGGAAGCCACTAGCTCTTTTCATAATGATGTTGGTACTTACAGTCACAGCAGACTTGTTTGTATACCAGAAGTACTTCACCCTAGGCCTGGTCGCATGACCATTGCTCAGGAGCAAGTTTACGATGTAGAATATTTTTCCTCATCCAATTGTACTTTTCCATTGGCTGATCATAACTCAGGATTGAATTCTCTTTATATTTTGGTGTCATATGCAGGGCTTTATCGGGAATATATGGCAAAGTACATGTGGCAATAGCTCAAGTATTTTGCCTGCTTGTCCAGCTGGTCTTGATGGTTTGCCTAATCCATCCTCAACTTCTATTTGTGTGTCTAGTTCTTCCCAGCTGAATTCTAAAATTGTTTTACCTTCACTTGCTGCTCCAGGAATTATGGTTACTCGTCCACTAGATCTGATTGACGAAGAGACTGATGGTTTAGCTCAACATAGGTTTCTGTTTGATAACTTTTGAATGATTACTATATGTAATGTGGACCCATGGAGATCTACCATAGTAACATAGAATTTCTTGAAATGTAGTTGTCGTACCTCCAATCTTGGGCCAACTGATGATGTTATCCATTCTGTACCTGGAAGCAAATCATTTGCTCCATTTCATGCTAACGTCAAGTCCAATGAGTTGAATGACGCTTCAAGATTGGCCAATATCTGCACTGTACTTGTAAGTTTTAAAGGTTCAATTATGGAGACACTATGAAAAGTCATAGTGATGCTTATAGTTCACCTGATTTCAGGATGTAGGTGCTTTATCCTCACCAGCTCTATCTCCTGATATGGAAGATGCACTATCTCAAACTTCAATCAGCTCTGGAGAAGAGGTACAAAGTGCTCTCAATTTGTAGTTCATGTAAAAATATTATGTCTGTATGATGATTGTGTGTACATACATAGATATACATCCTTAAGTTGTCTGGAGTACTTTACAAACTTCTGAAGGAAAAAAAAAAACTCTTCTTTGGTGTCACTTCTTTCTTTCATATATGGCAGACTTCTGATGCAATATTCGGAGAGAAAACTACGATTACATTTAGATGGCATGCATTATGCAGGAATGTCTCACTATATCTCCTGGTTTTAGTAAATAGTATTATACAACCATGACCTTTAGCCAGGGGATCTATTTGCATCTCATGCCTTATGCAAGGATCAAGTTCGTATTAAACTAGCAAAATAAGTTCCTTGTGCTGATGCTGTAAAACTTTTTTTTACTTCCTATAATCTTTTCATGGGAACCCAACATTTATCCGTATGGAATTTAGAATGCAGCTGCGCATTTTTTATTTTACCTTGAATACCGTATTTAGAGTGTGTGTTAATGACTCAATGCTGACTGTCAGAAGAAGGCCGAGTGTTAATAGGGATATATCTTGTTGTCTAACATCTGTTTAATCACAGAATCATCCTTTTATTACAGAATTCATGGAAAACATTTTAATGTTGTTTCATTTATCAGCATTTCTGCCTTTGGCTGTAGGTCATTTTTCTGTTCAATGCGTGGTACCACATTTGTGAACTTCCTGCTACAAATGCTACAGCCTACACTAGATTCATCTCACAGTTACATCAAAGAGGCTTTCTTAAGGGTGATGATATCACATATTGGTTTTTCCATTTCCTTCTGGTAAGTTTTGTTATTCTATTGGCAACTATGTATTGTGTTTCATACTTTCTTGTTAGAAACCGAGTGTTTGTATTTTAATCAAGAAATTATCTGTTGTCCATTGTGTTGTTCTTGAGCAGGTTCAAAGTGCAGATTCATTATCAATTCAAACAAGTAATTACCGGGATTTACAACTTGAGCCAATTGATGCATTTGCAAAGCTTGTAGTCCTAGTACTAAAGGTATCCCATATATTCTGCATATGTGCGGTAAATATCATTGTTTGCTTATGTAACATGATAGACTATGAAGCCTTATATCACATACTTTTGGGTCGGCTACGCAAGTCCTTTTCCCCAATTCAGTCTGTTGAGTGCCATCATATCCTTTTTAATTGCTTCCATTTATGTTCCTTGGAGTTTGCCTTTAGCTCTTTTTCCCCATTACTTGCTATTTTATTACTCCTAAATGGCACACTTATCTGTTTCCTGTCTTCATTATTACATACCGAACCGGGTCTTTTTATACATGCATCACACAATCACACGTATGGAAAAATATACCTACAGTTTTCTTTTGTGAATCCATTGCTTATGGGATATTTCTTTTCGGGCATTTTTATGCATATCTGAAATTACTGATCCTTCACCTTTTTGTATCTGTTTCTTGATTTAGCATACTTCATCAGTTCCCGGATCAATTGAAGTTGTTTTTCTGGCGAAGGTATAATACAGATGTGAACTTCAGTTATATTTTATTGGACTGGTAATAAGTGTTATTAAAAGACAACTCTTTCCAGGTTCTGTCCATGACTACCAGTCTCATTCTTGAAGATGCAGAAAAGAAGAAAGCATTTTTCAACCCCAGGTTGTATTCCAGATTGTTTGTTAACTGGTTTTTGGGTCTTGTTTCCTCTGATCCTCTTCCTGATGCTGCCAACTTCCAGGTAAAAATTCTGTTTGCATATTCGAACAATCATACTATTAGTTTCTCATGTATATTTCCTCATTTGGTACTTTCAGGTGTTAACATCTTTTGCAAATGCTTTCCACACATTACAACCTGTGAAAGTTCCTAGTTTCAGGTAGTTATTTGTTTACTTTTGGCTGCTTCTCTTTGGAAAATAGTTAATTGGATAAATCTGCCTTATTTTTCTTTAGATTCATAGTTATATGTCTATTTGGAATTATGATGTGTAGTGCTACTAGATTAGAGGGTACTCCTACTTAAGTTGATTAGTTCTAGCAATTGTTAACACTGTTGTCAATTGCTTCTAGGTTAAACTGCATATTTTCTGCTATGGTTGATTCTAGGCTTCTGGCATTGCTTGGTTGGAGCGATACAGAACTGAGGTTAAATACAATATGCTGTAACCCTTCAAGTTGATAAAATGATTCTTGCATAGAACTATCAGTTATCATAGTACATGAAGCTGGATGAGACCTTTTTTTTCTGATCATCTCAGTTTGGTTGGCACTAATAGCCTTCCGTAATCCATCATAGAGTGATTGATGAGTAATATACATAACCCATATACATGATATGTCTAAAGGGACGAAGGAAAGAAGTCCTAATGTCAGGGTGGTCAGTACAAAGTCGCACAATGCATATGATGGTACCCAGTAATGGTATCCTGGTTGTGAAGGTATCAGTATTCAGTTTGACCCTCTCCTCAGGGTTCCACCTTTCTCGGGATGAGATGCTAGGAAAATCTGAAACATGGCACTATTGAAGTAAAGCCGAGAGAATTTCCCAGTAAGGGAACAAACTACTGATATGAAACAATAGGGATCATGATCCCTTTTTTAAGTTCTATATTTATTATTATGCTCTAAGCAAATTCTCCATGTTGCTAAAAGAGAAATGTCCCATGCTTCCCATGCTTCTTTAGGTTAAACTGCATATTTTCTGAATTATATGGATATTATGTGATTGCTCTAGAAGAACATTTGGTTTCTCATATCATGCTAACCAACAGTGATCGTCACTAAGTGATTTCTGTCCCCTTTTAAGGACCTTCACTACATATATTCTAATTTTAAACAGGTTCGTACATTTTTTGCAACTTTGTGAATGGAATATGACTTTGCTCTTCAAGTTTATATAAAATGTTCAGACATCATCTAAACTTTGTTTTATACAAGTCAATGTTTTATTGCATTTTCCACTATATCCTTTGGTGTATAATTGAAAAATAAATAGATATCTAATATATGTAATAGAAATAAGGCTGATATGCACTAGTGCACTTTAATATCATAAAGCTTCACCTTTTTTAACTTTGATACCCTTAAGTTCTATTTTCAATAATTCAATACCCCAAAGTTTTCAAATTGACATTAACTCAAAAATTAGGTACCCAAAAGCTTTAAATTTTAATCTTCTCTTTCCCCCAACTTAAAAAACTGAAATTTGGTAAGAAAATTGTTTTTATTTCACCTTTGTATGTTGATGTTCTTGAAGAAAATTTATGTCAACCTTTTTGCACTTTGGGGTATTAAATTGTCATAATAGAAATTCAAGGTTTCGAAGTTGAAAAAGAGGGTGAAATTTTGGGTTATTAAAGTGCAAGTAACCTATAAATAAAGAAGTGTATGTTAAGCACAAGATATACGTAGAAGGAGTGTATGTTAGTGTCCAGTACGGGTGTTTTTTGTCAGGTATGCATATGACTTCATGATAGAAGTGCCCATGATATGTAAACTTCTACACATCTCTGCTTTATCAGATGTTGAGCTGTTTATTTAATATCCTGAATTTAGGATATTGAATACTTGGATATTTGAATATCACATAAGATATAAATATAGAATTTTTTAATTATCTTCTTTTTAATGATCCTTATATCTACATGTCATATTCATAAACATTATCTAGTATACTTAAGTTTAAAGTAAGAGACTAAAAGAGAGAGAAGAAAAATGCTTGGGTGAGGATAGCAGTAGACAAGGATAAGATGAGTGGTAATTGTTTGAGATGATGTGGACTATCTACCATGGAGATCAATAAGTCAACACAGTTTTACGGCTTTATGATGGTCGTCAGTACTGAATATATGACATGGCTATTAACAGATCCAAACGTTAGCTGGTCATCTTTGTAATAAAAATCAGCCGATTTTATCGATATATAGCCGATATATAGAGTTAGCACGATTGTCGGTACGATTTCTGGAAAATTAAATAGGTTATCATTTTTTACTGATTTTCTCTGATATATCAGTGAAAATCTGATTTATAGGCTGCTTTTTATAGGAGTCTAAATCGGCCAATTTTGTCCAAAAAAAATCCCAACTATTGGTTAGGTTTTGGGTCCCAAAACCCTTATTTTTTTGACCCGAACCCGATACTTGCTAAATAAAATCGAAGCCACCGATCTTACCTACTATTTCCCATCACGTTTAGAGTAGCTTGCCCTTTCTCCCTGCCTTCCTCGCTCTCTTTCCATATTCAATCGCTCAATAACCTTGGGTCCTCTCTCAAAGGCATTTTAGTATGTTTACGTTTCATTAGTGTGCTTAAATTACATTTTAGGACATTATATATGCTCACCATCTGATAGGACACTCTAATTTTTACTACTTATCCTCGATATATCCCTAATAAATTTGGCTATCCGATATATTTCCGATAGTCATTATTTAAAACCTTGGCTAAATGGTTGTAAAATACTTGATAAAAGGTTGGCATAACTAGGAAGCATACGCTATATCTAAGGATAAACTATCATTTTCTTAAATAGACTTATGACATCATCTGAATTAAGTTCATGTTATTTGTAGACTGATTTAGCACCTATTGTTTCCTTTCTTGCCACAAAGTTCTGATTTGACCTTTTTTTCCCCTCTAGTTTTGCTTGGCTTGAGCTGGTTTGCCACACAAATTTCATGCCAAAGCTTCTGGCTATCAATCACTCAAACAGCTGGCTAACTTTCCAGCAGCTGCTAGTTGACTTATTCAAATTTCTGGGGCCTTACTTGAGGAATGCTAAGCTGAAAGAACCGGTTTGTAATTTCCTTGCTTGTTGTTTACCTGCTAAAGAGTTGAGCATATCTGCTGTAAATCTAATCTCATTTTGTTCTCTTCACCTGCTCAGATTCAGGTTTTGTATAAAGGAACATTGAGAATGTTGCTCATATTGTTGTATGATTTTCCTGAGTTTCTCTGCTCCTTTCACTCCAACTTCTGTGATACGATTCCCCATAGTTGCGTACAGATGCGGAATATTATTCTCAGTGCTTCTCCACGCAATATAAAAATTCCTGATCCTCGAAGTCCTAACTTGAAGGTGCTTGTATCTAAGTTCAATTTTGGATCTCAGGATATCTGTGATGTATGGGAATATTTAACAGTTCGGTCATTACAGTCTTGCTTTATTGTCTTCTAATACAGATAGATCTACTGCCTGAAATGAGCTTGGCCCCATGCATTCTATCTGACATTGATGGTGCTTTAAGTGCAAAACACATGAAGGCCGATATCGATGAATATATCAAGGTAACCAGTAATTACCAATTGCTGTGCATCTACTGTTTAAAAACTTGAGACTAATCTGGTTTAAACAAAACCATGTTTGTAGTATGCTTGTACTTGCTTTAGTTTTATATTTTACCTTATTTAGTCTCCATTGCTGTTTCTATTACCTTTCCTTCCAGTTTAATTGTGATAGTGATTGTTTAAGGGGAGTCCTTACGCTGATTCACTTGTTCACATGATCAATTTCCTGTGCCTTTTTTACAATCTTGCAGACAAGGCCAGAACAATCTACTTTTTTAGCTGGGCTGCAGCAGAAATTGCTGCTTTCTCAAAGTGAAGCAAGTATACTGGGAACTTCTTATGATGTACCACTGATCAACTCGCTTGTCCTTTATGTTGGCATTCAGGTAATATTGTATTTTCCTATTGCTCTTTCATAATAAATTTTCTTATGTTGTTTAATATACTGATGCTAAATTTATATATAATTTCTGAAGTATTAAGAAAAGGATGAAGACAGTGTTTGGTGGTAGCACAAATAGGTTGTTGAGGCAGCAGGGCTAATGTCTGGAGAAGAGGGCAGAGAGGATTAATGGGCTTGTTGATCTGTTCCAAAGTCTGATATACATATAAGGGTTGTCTGCAAGGAAATTTTGTTGTTTATTAGTTATTTATATCTATTTAGAAAAAGGTAAATAGCAGTTTATTTTCAACAGGTCACAAAAGAAATATTTGTTATGAATTTTAGGATTCATGAGCCCAATATAGTTTTAGTTCTTCTATTCTAGTATTGACTTATCTTGGATCGGAATGCCATCTTAATTCTTAAATCTTCAAAAAGTGACTGATCAATAGCTAGAGCAGAACATCTTGCATGTTTGACATTCGTCTCCACCGTTTGCTACAAGGACATTAGTTCTCAAACTGAATATATAGCTTCTTGTATTACTTTTCTTTTGTACTATCTGTACCTGTATTCATATTTTAAATGGACTGGTATGTCTATCCATATTTGTAAGATTATGTATAAGGACTCGAATGTGTCTGTTACATCCCTAATAATGTCCCGGTAATTTTTGATGAATGCCTGCATTAATGCTGGTTTCAATGTGTAGAAAGTACCAGAATCAACCATTCGACAGCCTTTTCAGAAATACTGACACTTTATATGCTATATGAAATAAGTGGCCATTGTTTTCATCAGATTTATTTATGCATTCTTTCAGTGAACCCTTACCACATTATTGTTTAAAAGGTCAGTAAGTTTGTTGGCACGATAAGAAACAATCATCTATCCTTCCTTTTCTTTTTCTTTTTCTTTTTTTTGGTTTTGGGGGGGGGGGGGGGGGGGGGAAGAAGGTTGTCCTTTTTTTTGGGTTTTTTTTTCCTTCTTTCC
>JBAKGM010000365.1:20812440-20823026 GCA_037177215.1 Asparagus racemosus | reverse complement strand
GCGTTTGTTCAAAAAGAAAATTTTGAAGTTGTAATTTGTATTTGATTTTTCTCGTTGTAAGAGCCTTATAAAAAGGCATGCTGTAATTTGAATTTTGTTGTAAAAGACAAATTTGTAACAAGTTCATTTGCAGATATAATAGAAAAATCAACAGCTTCGAGTTTTCCCGCGAACAACAACAAATTAGATGTCCATCTTTATTAGCTCAGAGATAACCTCTAAAGTGCAAGGCGATTCGATTGGTCTGTTACGAGAGTGTAAAGTTGGCTTCATCTGGACATACAAAGACATGCTAGGTCTTGGTTCCAAGGTTTATAAATAGTTAAAATATATTTTTCAAGCCAATGTTCAGCTTGGATCCAAGAAGTAAATGACTATGGGCTAAATACTTCAAATGGGCCCAAACTAAAGCCCACAACAGCCTGTAGCGAAGCTAGCCTAATAGAACATGTGAACTTCACCACACAGCTTACCTCGACCCGATCCGAAAGAGTCTGGAGCGGGTAAACTACTAATTCAGACTTTGGACCTAGTCGAAAGGCATCATGGAGTCGGTCAAATCGCATAATCGAATTTTGTGCTGAATTCGAACTCATCGGCGAAGTTCGCTAACTTGGTTATATGCAAACTTCACCCAAAGATACCCACATGGGTTGCGTCACCCATGATCTAAAGGAGAGGGCCTTCCCACGTTCAGTGGATTTCACTCAAACTCTTCCAACAAACATCGCCCACGAAGCTATGTGGCAAACTTCTCTAGTTGAACATTTTGAGGGCTATTTTCAAGGGTCCCACTATCTCCAAAATTAATGGCCATTTAATCCATAATTGATGGCCACTCTCTCTCTCTCTCTCTCTCTCTCTCTCTCTCTTAGCCTATAAGAGGTGGGGAAATTGTTCATTTGGGGGACACAGAGCATATGCACGAGCTTGGCTTTTGGTTTCATTTGATATTCCTTCATTCAGAGAAGACAGTGCTATCTTCCAAGAGATCAAAAATCATCAACAAGTGAGAGACTCATCACCATAGTCAGACTGTTAACAGAGTACAAGATCGATACTCCACCAGCACACAGAAAAGTACCTACTTTTATAAATTTTTCTTGCTTCATTTGTTGTCTGTTTTGAGTTTAATGTAAGCTAATTGTAATTCAAAAGACCCAAAATAGGATGTGACTCTACTGAGGACTTCTTGCTCCTCTGATGAGAAAATTGTGTTGCAGTCGGACATTAAGACCCTTGGGCCTTTTGCTGAGTCGCTGGTCATTAAATTTAACCAAGCAAAGTTTGAGGAATTCATTTTCTCTAACCAATCGTTGACAGCTACCACTAGGAACTGTCACAAAATTCACCATAATATGAAACCAGGGTCAAATTTGACCCCGGCGTGTGTCAAGGTGAACCTTGCCAAAGACAATTCGAGCTTCGCTGCAAGCCAAATGTATTTTTCCTTGAACGAAGAAATATTGACCCTCGCTACAATAGAGCGCTTAAATGTTTGCATGTCTTCTAATTTGGGACATCAGTCCACAACTCCTTTGGGGGTTCGTTTTAAAGCATCTCACGATGTTCGCTATGCTTCTTCGGTAGAAGCAAAGAAGAGGGTTATCCCCTTATCAAAATTCTCGCAAGGGAATGAAATCACTAACAGCAATTCATCTGACCACACTAAACGAAGGTCAAAGCAGCATCGTCATAGGCGACGCTCGTACTAAAGCCCAAAGTGGCGAAGTTGATTTAGATCAACTTAGGACTCCTACTAATCTAAGGGAGTTCATATCTCTGAAATGATCACACCAATGTTAGCATTGTGCGACTCTAAGAGAAGTAGTTGCGGCAGTTCAAAAGCAATGTAAAGCTATTCCTGAAAAGGAATTAGTCTTTAGTTGTCTTAGTCAAAATCTTGAGCCTTCAGAGATTAGGGTTAAAAGACAATGATGTGCCCGAAAGGGTAACAATAATCTTCAAGAGTTTACGGTCAATATGACCATTGTTGCCTCTGAAGATGAAGAAGAACATGCTAATAGTTCTTCTGAACCCAGACATTCTCCTGGTATCTAAAGCATATTGCCAGAAACTAACGATGTGTACCATCACACTAGATCAAGGCAAGGGATGGCGATCCCATTTGACTACTCCCTCCTCCAAGCACGTGTAATGCGAGCTTTGCCTTAGGTCAACTAGCCCACAACTAGTGATATTAATTCTGCTATAGCATCAAATGCTACTCCCAGCTTGAGTCAAGAGTAGCAATGGGCCACAGATATGATAGAGCTAGAAGATCTTTTTTAACAAATAGAAGCACAAAGAAAAGCTTCAGAAGAGCAATTCGAGTAATTAGAAAAGATGTTTGGCCAGCTTATGCTAACTTCTCAACAACGCCTGAGTTCTTCAAAAGGGAAACAATTGATTACCAAATCTTTCCTAGAGAAAGAACAAATGTACCAAGAAGATGCAAATTCTGATCATTTAGGATCAGAAACATCAACACCTCCAAGACCAAATCAGGAGACAAAGGTCCTTGAGGATCTACAAAAGCAGCTCAATGCTCTCACACAGCATACAGAGCTAAAGAAGGTGGGATTACTCTACCTTATCCCATTGAATGGGATTCTGTTCCTTATCTAATGAAGTTCAAGCCACTGATGTTACACACGTTTGATGGCAAAGGCTCTCTGAACCAACACATTTACTACTTCCAACAATAAATAGGGAACATAGTAGGAAATGACGCTATTAAGGCATGCCTTTTCGTTGGCACTCTACATGGGGTAGTCTTTGATTGGTTCTAAAATCTACCCGAAGGATCAATTCAATCCTGGGCTAACCTGGAATCTCAGTTCCATGAGGGAACAATCAGATGTGACCATAAACAGACTTCTTTTCAGAAGGCACAGAGGTGATGACTCAGTCAGAGATTACATCGAGCACTTCCATAATTTGAGTTTACGTTGCAAGGATATGCCATTGTCAATGCTACTTTAGACATATCGACACATTTTCTTGAGCCATTTCGAAGCTCATATGGGTGCCATCAAGACTCAAACCTAGAAAGATCTAATGGAGCAAGCCGAGATCATAGAAAATTAGCAGAATGATTCAACAAGTTCGATCCCCGCTTGAATCAAAAAGGGCGTAAGAACAAACAGGGTCCATCATCCCAGTCAAAAGTGAAAGAGACGCTCGCAGTTGAGGTTAAAAAGCCCGAAAACCAAAAGGAGGAGCCCAGGAAGAATGCTCAACGCACCTATTCCTTCAAAGACAAACATACCATGGCCATTTTCCACGTTCTCAACAAGGGTAACCGGTTAAAATTTCCCGAAGCTCGACGCCTCAAGGAGACTGGAAAAACTGATGGCCCCAATTATTGTCTCTATCACAAAATATTGGGACACCCAACAAAGAACTATTATATCCTCAAAAATAAAATACAAATTGTTGTCAACTCGGGAGTCCTCAAGCTCCAACCTGAGCAAAAGAAAGTCACTGCTAACATGCTGACTCTTCAGTTTGGGTCTATGCTAGAAATACAGACCCAACAGGCAGTAGTACCCATTCCCACTATGAGAATGGAAGTGGTCAATCATGACCAATAAAATCAACAAAGCCAAGGCTTGGTCCCTCTCACTACAGTAAAGGGAGAAATAATGCGAGTTCATCCTGACCACCTCTAAGACGAACGCTAGGCTCTTCCAAAGTTATAATAGAAGGGTAAGCATAAGGTGAAATCTTGTAATGCCATCTCTGCCATCACAGGAGAGGAATATCTAGAAGCCTCTTCACTCACACATTCGTAGGAGGAGAAAATTGTCATGACAGGGATGAGATCCAGTAAAGATTATTTAGTGAATTATGATCAGTCGGGACCCTCCAAGCAACCCAAACTAGTCAAGCAAAAGGAGACTTGGTTGGACAAAATATTACAATGTCCCTCAGTTGATTCTAACACTCCATTCCAATATGATATCATGGCCCAGTTAACATCCCGGCTTGTATAGCCTTATTCAAACTTCTAGATTTGTCTAAGGATATGAGAAAGGCTTTGAAAGAAGCCCTAGATGACAGTGAACTATTTCTTGCTCACTTGTCCAAGTCTTCCCTGGATGAAGATTTCAAACAATGCTATCAATGCCAATAGCAGACACCTTGCATTGCCTTCACTTCTGTTGATATGCTCATCAAAGATCATCATCACAACTGACCCCTCTATTATACTGGATATGTAGGGTCCAAAGGTCAAGAGGATTCACATTGACCTAGGGTCTACCTTGAGCATAATCCCCAGAAGGCTCCTTAGCTTCTTGGGCATCCCCCTTTAGAAGCTTTCAAAAACTACTGCTATCATCTTTGAATTCAACTCCAGTAGTAGCTGATCGCTCGGGAAAATCTAACTCAAGTGTCAGTTGGTGACTTAAAGACTAAAGTGACTTGTTATGTCACCAACGTTGGAACACCTTATAACCTTAGATCCATTCCAACATGATCATCCCATCGACACTTCATCAATACTTTAAGTATATCAATGAGCAGGGGGTTCTATAAAAGGTTTATGCTGAAAAGCATCCCTTCAAGGGGTTGGAGAATTACTTTACCGACTTTCTCGTACATAATGATAAGCATATAATCGAAATTGCTCTTCCCAATGATGAGGACAGTAGTAATGAAAGGGATAATGAAGTAGATCTGAATAAAGATCCACTCTAGGAAATGGAGCCGCTTGTAATTACCCTTAAAGAACAATGTACCAACCAGTCAGCCGAATTTTAGAGCAATTCGATCTTTAATGATAAAGTTAAGTTTTCTTATGACTATTCTTTAGACACTGAGTAAGAAAGTTCAAGAGTCGAAGCTCGATTGTTTAGGCTAGATTTAGACTCAACTTTGTACATGCCTAAGGATGAGTCTTATTTAACTCATCAACAACTAGATGGCTCAGAAGAGGCTACCTTTACCGTTCAAGCTAAAGGAGGCACCCAAAATCCTATTATTTTCAGGAAGGTCAAGCCACAACCACATTTGTTAAGATCAGACGATGAAGTTGAAGGAGTACTAGAGTTCTCTCATTATTACCTGCAATCTCAGCATATAATAGCGAAAATGGGGCATGACTTCACCCTTAAATAAGGATTGAACTTCAATTAAGGACCGATAGTTCCTCTAATCCCTTCATGTCAAAAGGAGAGACCTTCGATTATCATAATCAAACTAAACATGGACTCGGGTACATTTCCCTAGAAGCTGACTCACAAATAGGATCGACGTTTGATGACTTCCTAAGTAGCTCTTCAGATATGTCTAGCTTGGATTCTGAGATTAGCATTGGAGCCATGTTTGGTGAATTTACGATTAACATCGTTTTATACAGTTTGACCATGGATCATGATGAATCTGATGCGTTTGAAGCTCCTGAGGACGACGCCTGGGTGATATGTTGGAAAATAATGGGAGTCATGCTTTGAAATCAGCGAACCACCCACCGAAGATGAAGTGATCCATGTCAACATAGGTGATGAAGCCAATCCTAAACTCATCTTCATCAGCGAGATTTAGTCTTACTTCTTTCTCATAATAATCAATCTGGGTTCTGTAAGGAAATAACTAATTGTGGCAAAGGCTATACTATTATCTACTACTAATCCCTTTTGTTTTGAATTACAGAGCCGGCCTGATGTGCGTTCTCATTTGCCATTAATCCTGAACTCCCTATTGATACGGGCACCCAAAAGGGGGAACGTTTGGAAAAGATGGGCAAATTTCTTTTGGCTATTTTTTTTTCAAGAGGCTTCTTGCGAGGAAATAAAGACGGCTGCAGATTTTGCCTTTGAGATCAATGCTTTGGTGAACTCTGTCAGTTGTTTAGGTGAGCCTAATAGTGGGTGGCTGTCAAAGTGTCGAGAAGTTGAATCACTTATTTTCCAAAATGATGAAATACGTTCATCTCTGCGATCACAAGTCGCTAAAGAAACAAAACTCCGGGGTATCGAAACATGTGAATTGGCGATTATTGATCATGCTCAAATGTTACTTAAGCATCAAGAAGAGGTAGGTAGTCTCATGGTTCATGTTGAAAAACTGACAAGCAAGAAAGATGATCATGAGAAGAAGATTTATGAATTAGAGGAGGCATTGAAGATCGAAAAGCAAAGGAAGAGTTGTGTCATGGAACTTCTATCTTCTACCCACGCCAAACTCAATGAGAAGCAAAAAATTGTTGATGAATCACTTTGCCAGCAACATATTCTTGAAAAGGCAAGAGAGCAGGCTAAGGTAGCTTATGACGAAGTTGTAGCAGAAGACCAAACACGTTTAGAAGACATGATCAGAGACAAGCTTCGTTCCATTATCACCTCTTAGCTCTTCCCTTTTTGTTAGTTTCATTCATCATTTTTTAGATCTTTGTAATCGAGAATTTTTTGTTAAGTTCATTTTTTTAAGAACATTTTATTGTTACCCCTTTATCTTTTTTTTTTACATGATGGACTTTGGAGTAGATCAATAGCAGCCAGTGTTATCAATGAGGACTCATACCCACATGTCTTCAGTTTTGGCAATGATAATTTTGTTCGCATCAATGGAGAAATTTGTCTGGGAAAAGAAAGGGGAAGAAAACAAATAATAAATAAATAAGTAAATAAGCAAATAAAATTTGTTTGGGCCCTCGGTTGTTGCTAATCTAGTGTATCCTTTAGATGACACTTGCAGCGAACTCTCATAGGGCAATGGAAAGAATAGATAAGAGAAAAGAAAGTGGTGTTAAGGTTGAGTCCTCAGCTTGTCACCAACCAAAATATCAGAAGATGCATTATCGGCGGCAACTCATTATAGGACTCGGGATGGTTAGGTGTTTGTTCTAACCAGGCGCCCTTTTTTTTGAGGTTTTCACCATGGTTAGTTCCCCGTTGTGGTTTTGCCAATAGGTCTTTTCAGATTTTCATATAGCAAGGGGCTCCCATTTTTGCCCGTGGGGGTATACCACAGCTAGGTTTTTTAACAATTTTACCCCTAGGCCCTTTTAGATTTTCACCAGGTCCGTTGATGGCTCATTTTTTGCCCGTGGTTTTTTTAAACCACATCCTCCATCCTTTTTTTGGTGAGAATGAGTGAACCCGTGCATGTTGCAATTTACACTCGCGCATCAAATGAGTAGGGTGTAGGCGCAGTTTAGACTCGTGCTTTCAAGGAGTAAAATGTAGATGCAGTTTAGACTCGTGCCCCCAAGGAGAAAATGTGGATGCAGTTTAGACTCGTGCCCCCAAGGAGAAAATGTGGATGCAGTTTAGACTCATGCCCCCAAGGAGTAAAATATGGATGCAGTTTACGCATAATATTTCTTTAGGAAGCATTTGTTAATCAGAGGCATTTGACGCTCTCCATGATGGTCAATTAGTTGATAAGCTCCTCCATCAAAGACCTTTTCAATGATATAAGGGCCTTCCAAATTTTGCTCAAATTTCTTTCTAGCATGGCGAGTGACGATGATTGGTCTCCCCAGAACCATAACCATTTCACTCTCTTTGAAATCACAAATTCACACTAATTTGTTGTAGGCTCTCTCCATTCTTGCCCTGTATAGCTCTAGCCTTTGTTGGGCTTTGAGTCGAACTTCATCTAAAGCATCAAGTTCATCTAAGAGAAGTTTAGCATTTTCCTCGTGAGTTAGGCCATATTGAACTGCTATCCTTAAAGAAGGAATTTCAACTTCCAAAGGAAGCATTGCTTCCGCCCCGTATACCAGTGAATATGGTGTAGCCTGTGTTAGGGTTCGATATGTTGTCCTGTATGCCCAAAGTGCCTCCAAGAGTTTTTCATGCCAATCACACTTGTTCCTGGAAATAATTTTCTTTAGAAGTTTGCATAGGGTTTTGTTGAATGCCTCCGCTAGGCCACTAGCTCTTGGATTATAAATTTATGAATATCGCTAATCAATTTTGTTTTGGTCAACAAATCTCCCCACTTTAAAGCTTTTAAAAGAAGGGCCATTATCAGAAATAATTTGACACAGCACTCCAAATCGATAAATTATATTATTTCTGAAGAATCTAATAACATTGTCTGCTTTCACTTCTCTCAAGGCTACCACTTCTGTCCATCTAGAAAAATAATCAGTAGCTGTTAGGATGAATCTGTGACCACTCGAAAAGGGTGGGTCAATAGGTCCAAGGATATCTGTTCTCCACATGTCGAAAGGTTACGACGCCACTATGGGGTGTAGGTAATTCGGATGTTGATGAATGAAATCTCCCTAAATTTTGCAGAGATGACACTTTTTTGCATATTCAACACAATCTCTTATCATTATTGGCCAATAATATCCCATGTTCTTTATTTTAAACTTCATCTTAAGCCTAGACTGGTGAGCGCCGCAAGCTCCTACATGTACTTCATGCATCACATGCTTTATGTCTCTAGGTGATAAGCACTGTAGTGACACACCCTTATATGATTTTCGATATAGAGTATTATTTTCATAGGTGTAATGCATCACTCTCTTTCGAAGCTGAGCCCTCTCGGCCTTAGCTTCTGAAAGCTTGTCATATTGGTAGTAGTCAATAAAAGGTTGTCTCTAGTCGTCGTCTTCTTCAATGGGCAAATCTTTTACGAGAGTTGAAGTTTCATTCTGATCATGCTCTTCGTCAAAGTTGGCACGAAATAAAATATTTTGGTTTCTACCCACTATTTGGATTTCATCAATATTTGGGTCAGCCAACTCCTTTGCAAGTCTAGCCAAAGAATCAGCTTCCCCATTCATAGAACAAGGGACTCTTTCCAGTTTAAGAATGGGAATTTGTTGCATCATCTTTTTTGGCCTATTGTTGTATTTGATCAACTCTGGCTTGTCGACTTTGTAGTCTCCTTTAACTTGATTGATTACGAGCTGAGTATCTCCAAAAGCATGTAGTTTCTCGATTCTCATTTCAACAGCTAATTCTAAAGTGATGATGAGTGCCTCATATTCAGCTTCATTGTTCGTCTGTGGTTCTGAAAGGGCAAAAGAATAGCGTAGGATTTCGCCTGTCAGAGTGATGAAGACGAGCCCTACACCAGATTTGATCTTTGGACGACAGGGGCTTATGGCTGGGTGAATAGATGATGCTCCATCGAAATATAACCGCCAAAATAGTTCGTCATCTTCTATTCACAGCACATGCTCATCTGGAAGCTCAAATTTGAGAGGTGAGTTATCTGGGATAGGGTGAGCTGCGAGAAAGTCCGCAAAGCTTGTCAAAGCTTGTCCTTTAACAACTTTTTGAGGCATATATTTAATGTCATATTCCATAAGAATAATAGCCCATAATGCCAATCTCCTAACTAGAATTGTCCTCATCATCAGATATTTCAAGGGGTCTATTCTAGAGATTAACACCACTTCATGCGCCAAAAGATAATGCCTTAGCTTTTTACAGCAAACACTAAACCTAAGTAGTATTATTCGATTGGGGAATAATTATTTTCAACACCTATTAACCTTCTACATAGGTAGTAGAGAGCGTTCCGTTTTCCATCCTCATTATTTTGAGCTAGTAGGGCTCCAAGTGAGTCATCAAGAGCAGCAATATAAAGGATTAGTTGTTTATCCAGGATTGGTACGGCGAGGACTAGAGGGTTGAGTAAATATCTTTTGATCTCTTCAAAGGCATTTTGACAAGCTTCATCCCAAATAAATGGGGCATCTTTCTTCATCAACTTGGATAATGGTTGGCATCTACTGAACAAGTTAGATATGAATCTTTTGATATAAGTAAGTTTTTCTTATAAGGATCTTAACGGCTTGAAATTCTTTGGAGGTGACATTTCTTATATAACTTTTATTTTTGAAGTATCAATTTCAATTCCTCTGTGGCAAACTACAAACCCAAGGAATTTTCTCGATGTGACTCCGAAAGCACATTTGAGAGGATTCATTTTCAAGTTATATTTTCTTAACCGTGTAAAAATGGTTCGTAGATCTTCCCAGTGGTGGTCCATTTCGCCTTGTGTTTTCACTACTAAATCATCTACATAACATTCAACTACTTTATGGATTAAATCATCAAATATGTGAGTCATGGCTCTTTGGTAAGTAGCTCCGGCAATTTTTAACCAAATAGCATGACTTTGTAACAAGAGATACCGTTCAGGGTGTAGAAGGCAGTGTTCCTCTCATCTTTAGGAGCCATTTTTATTTGATTTTATCCCGATGATCCATCCATAAATGAGAACATTTCGTAGCTAGAAGTATTATCAATTATCAACTCTATCAGAGGAAGTGGGAAATCATCTTTCGGACAAACCTTGTTCAAATCTCTATAATCTACACAAACACGGATTTGTCCTTTTTCTTTTTCACTGGAACAATGCTAGAAACCTAGTTGGGGTATTTTTTTCTCTAATGAATCCAGCTTCAATGAGCTTTTTGATTTCTTCAATGACTTTTTCCTCTAATTCTAATCCCATTCTCCTAGGTGCTTGTTTAACTAGGGTAGAGTCTGACTTTATAGCTAATTTCTGAACTGCGACACTGATTATCATATTTTAATTACAATTTAATACCCTCATTATCCATTTTATATAAATAAATATACCACTAATAATTGTTTTTGTCTTAT
>JBAKGM010000365.1:20792862-20812340 GCA_037177215.1 Asparagus racemosus | reverse complement strand
GCAGTTATTAGTGGTAATATTTATTCATATAAAATGAATAATGAGGGTATTAATTTGTAATTAAAATGTGATAATCATTTACTCTTGACTCGAACTAGGGTTGGGTTTGATGCTATGGCCGAGTTGGCGTCGCTAGTGATGAGTTGATTTGAGGGCAGCAGTGATTGTAATGAAGAATAGTTGAATGGAATCGCCGCCTTCTTCCTTAACCTAGTGTTGAAAAACACCCCCTCAGCTTCTAGAAATATGGACCTGATGCTGGGAGAATACGCTGGATCAGGAGAGCTATCCAAGTTTTTCTCATCGTCTTTAGAAGTTACACTTGTCATGTTGACAGTGAAGACTCTTCGTCAGGCACGTCGTCGTCGCTTAGTTCGAGCCTCTGAAGGCTCAAGAACTAGGCCGAGACGGTTGAAAACTGACCGTTTGCATTGGCAGCCTTCTTGGGCTGCTGAGACTACTTCCCTAAGGGTCGCGCAATGCTGACATTGGCGAGCTCTCTTCAGACTTATAACTTCCTAGAGATCAATATTAGTGCCAACCTTGCTGGCTTTGGTTGAATGCAAACGTCGCTTACGATGACGTTGGCCAAATGTTTGGCTAGCGGGATTTTTATTCCTCTTCGAAAATTTTGATGAGAGGCTACCCTCATTCTTAGCTTCTTACGAGGAAGCATAGCAAGAATCACAAGATGCTTTACATCAAACTCCTAGAGGAGTTGAAGGCTGGAGTCCAAGATCAGATGTGTCAACATCTTGATCTCCGCTCGGGGCGGGAGTCATAAGAGACCGAATCCCGAGATAAGATGTGATAACATCTTGATCCTCGCTCGGGGCGAAAGTCAGGCTTCTTCCGCCTTTGGTGAAGTTCGTTCGAATTTTAACTAAGCTTGAACCTTCCTCAATGGGGGTTGCATTGGACCTGATATTCGCTCTGCGGCAAATTCTATGACATCTCCGTGCAGTCAACGAAATTTCATTCTTAGAAATAGATTCCTCGAACTTAGCTTGGTCAAATTCGATGACTAAAGTTTCAGCAAAAGACCCAAGGGCCTGAGTGTCAGTTTGCGACATGATCTTCTCATCAGAAGAGAAAGAAATCCCCAATAGAGTTACCATCCTGGATCTTTTGTATTGCAATTGACGTAGATTACAATAAAAGATTACAATGAAACAAAGGAAAAATTTATATTTCCTGGGGTTCTTTTCTGTGCGCCAGTGGAGCATCGATCTTGTATTCTGTTCACGAACTGAATCAAGACTCATGAATCTTTTACTGTTGACGAGGGTCGATTCACTTCGAAGGTAGATCAGCCTTCTTTTTATGAAACTCCTCTGTGTATGCGTATGTGTCACTTAGCTCTCTCCGCCCGTATGTTGAATGAATGATCCCCTCTCTTTTTACAGGCTATCTTTAGAACATGGGTTAGTGGCGACTAAAACAGGAGATAATGGGGGAAGTTATACCTTGAAAATAGCTCTGAAACGGCTATTTGGGCGAACTTCGTGGTCGTGAAGTTCGCTAGAGTTGTAGGCGAAGGTCGTTGTAGTCGTAGGCGAGGGTCACTAGAACGTGGGGGCACCTCCTTTGGAAGTGGATGACTTGGTCCACTTAACTATTGTGGGCGGAACTCTTTAGCTGGCGAGCTTCACTTGTGAACTCGGATTTAACACAAAATCCGATCTTTGGTGGAGTTAGCATCGATCGTCAGGTGACCTTCGCTATAATCTATTATGGGCTTGGTTTTAGGCAAATTCAAAGTGTTTCGCCCATGGGCGTTCACTTCTTAGGTCCAAGTTAATCATCAGCCTAGGTGAAAATACATTTTGACCATCTACATGCCCAAAGTACTCAAAGACCTTTGTATCGGTATTCATGAGTAAACTCAAGGCACAATAAAAAAAATTCTTGTGACTCTGTCTTCACCGACTCATCCAAGATACTCGAAGCCCTTAAAGTCAGTCTTCATTGACTCACACAAGGCAAGGCAAAGGACCTTACTACTCGATCATCATCGATCATTCAAGGCACTATAGAAAATCCTTGCGACTTGATCTTCACCGACTCGTCCGAGGTACTCAAACCCTTAGTATAGTCTTCATGAGTAAACCTAAGGCACGATAAAAAATCCTTGTGACTCGGTCTTCATCGACTAGTCCAAGGTACTCAAAGCCCTTACAATCAGTCTTCAGTGACTTACACAAGGCAACGTGAAAGACTTTATCACTCGATCATCATTGATCATTCAAGGCACTATAGAAAATCCTTGCAACTAGGTCTTCACCGACTTGTCCAAAGTACTCAAAGCCCTTGGCATCAGTCTTCATGAATAAACCCAAGGCACAACAAAAATATATTGCAAGTGGGTCTTCATTGACTCATCCAAGGTAAAGGCTTGGATCTTATAGGCCAATCAACAACCGACTCCTTCGAAGGCGATCCTCATAGCAAATCAACTCAGAAATAAAGTTATAAACAGATTTAAGCAAAATGAAGCCGGTTGGACAAAATGAGCCTTTTTCATTAACAATTTGTGAAAATTTACAGACTTTTTACAATGACTCAGCAACAAAATGAAAAATATATACAACAAAAGAAAATTTACAAGGCAGGAGCAGAAGCCGAGGTCTTAGGTCAGTCAGATGGTAGAGACGAGCTGACCTTGTTATCATAATCTGCCTCAATTGAGCCTTCATCCAATTCGTAGTTTGCCTCCTCACTATCCTGCCCCTTCAACTCCACTAGATACCTCAATCTCCTTGAGGACGTCCAAGTAGACTGCCACTTTAGTGGGTATTTGAACTGGTCAAGGTGGATTTTGAGTTCGGGGGCAGATGGGCCTTCAAGTCGTCGAAGCCCGCCTGACAATTGAGGGCAGCCTTAAGCTTCCCAGGTGGACCAGTGAGGTACTTTTTGATCACTTGATCCTCAAAGGCCTTTGACTCTCGAAAGGCCAACTACTCCTTGAGGTCTCAGATTTGATCGAGAAGAGAGTTATGCTGCTGCCCATCCCTTTGAGCAGCCTGAGCGGTGGCATCATTACTGAGAGAATTTTGGAAGGCCACCTCCTCATCCAACACCGCCTTTAGATTGTCCACCTCAATCCGAGCCTCTTGGGCTTGCTCCTAGGGGACTTCCCTCTCCCTCTTCTCCGCTAAGACTTTTGACTCAATGTATTTGATCCATGTGCCGGCAGCCTCTAGGTCGTGGCATGCTCGATCCAACTCCACCATCATAGCCTTCATCTCCTTCTAGGCAGCTTCAAAGAGTACACCTTGATTTTGGAAACCCTCGATGGTGACCTTGGCTACTTCAGAGCATCGGTTCAGCCCATGGTCCACTAGCTTCTGGTCTAACTTAAGCTGGTCCAATTCACTGGCCCTTTGAATGGCCAAGAACTCAGCCGACTCACGAGCAGCCCTTTGAACCACCACCTCCTCTTGGAGCTTGATGAAGAGCTCGTAGACCAACTCGAGCCCACTAAAAAGCTCGGTCTCTACAAGCAAGGCTCAGACAAGG
Source organism: Asparagus racemosus (assembly GCA_037177215.1). NCBI lineage: Eukaryota > Viridiplantae > Streptophyta > Magnoliopsida > Asparagales > Asparagaceae > Asparagus > Asparagus racemosus. Next base: position 20,808,821 of record JBAKGM010000365.1, on the reverse strand, counting down.
TAGCTCCATAGAGTTTGATGAAGACCATAGTTCGGTACCCCATTTAGCAAGACTTGATCGGTGGAAAGATAAATTTGATTTACCGCACATGCATGGTTGGACCTAGACTCTAGGACTGACCCTCTAGAATCAAGCCTATTACTTGGTACAAAGACAAAGTCATCTGTTGGGGCCCTATCATGTTGGGGCCCAGTCTTAGCCCACCTAATGAGGGTCATCCCCATCTTCTCCCACTTAGAGGGAGAGAGTTTGCTTACGCTGTGAAGGAAGGTCACTCAAACTAGCCCCCGCAGAGAGGCCTCCTTTTCAATAGCCTTAGCAGCCAGCTCCTTCTCCACTATCAGCTCCTTCCTAAGCTTCTTTGAAGACTAGGGGGCCTCAGTTGATTTAGCTAGAACGGTGTCGGCTTCACCTTTAGTAGGAAGCCCAACACTAGCCAACTCCAAAGGAGCAGGAGCAGCCTCCTTAGCACCACCTTCCTTTCGACAGCCAGTAGTTGAGACTCATTACCCAGGTCGATGAAGTTCAAAGAGGGGGGACCTCTATTGGAGCCAAGTTGATGCCCCTGGCTCAATCATAGGCTCATCTGCCTCGTCCCACAGCATAAAATGGGTCGCCATTGGCAAAACTTGTGAACCACTCTCAGCATTGTGGCCACTCTCAATGACAACCTTTTTCCTCCTACTCTTCTCCTTAGACCTCTCAGCTCAGGAAGTAGAGACTAAAGAGCCCATATTGAGTCGAGTCATGAGCTTGGTATAATCCTTAAGAAGGTCCTGAACCTCCTTCTTCGCCAACATAGGATGAAGGTGCTTTTAGGATACTAAGGAGACTTCGATGCGAGGAGCCTCTTTCGAGTATACTTTAGTAGCCAAAAGTGCAGCATGAGTAAGATCCTCCTCAATGGTCTTCATGAAGGAGATGCTAGTAGCCTAAAGCATGATATTATCAAAAAGGTTCTCACATCGACGAGACCCTTTGTAGGCTCGGATCGTCTCCAAGCCTTACTTATCCACCTCAGAGAGAAACCAAGCATTTATGCCCTCCTTCTTGATCTTTGACCATGAAGAGCAAGCCAAGATTGAGTCAACAATCAAGAGGAAGAAGAACTTTTCTTTCCATTATTTATTAGTCTTTGGGATGTTCGAGACCTGCTAGAATCCACTAGTTGACTGAAAATAAAAGTGTCTCTCGTTCTTATTAGCTTTGGTGCACAACAGTTGACCTAGGATCCCCAGGGTTAGCTTGACCTCCACCTGGTGGTAATGACGAGAAAGGCAGTCAAGAAAGCCATAGAGTTGGGCTTCAATTAGATCGTGATATTCTAAGGTCTCAGAATGCTTTATTGAGAAAAGGGTGTAGAGGCAAGTGGTGGCCGTAGTCAAAATGCTACCAAAACATCAGTACCTCTTCACCTCCGTGGTGGTAGAAGGAGCAATCAGGTGGGGGGATGGATGGAAAAGGAAATTAGGGATGTCGTACTCCTTCACCACCTCACAATGTCATCATGAAGTATTGACGATTTGTACCCACAGAGCAACAAGATTTGCACCTCATTGTGAACCAAGGAAGATTATGAACTGGAAGTGATCAGAGGAGACAAAAAGGATGATCAGAGCTTTAAAGATCTTAGATGTAGAAAATTCTACGGCTTGAAATTTAGAAAGTGCAAAGAAGACAAAGAAGGGGTGAGGGTAATTATAGGCGCTAACCGATCTTTGATGGTTGGCACATGGCCAAATCAGAGCGGACGAGCTTGGGTCCCTAGGATCTGCTGTTGTTCTCATCAACTGAAGCTCCCTACCACCAAAAACCTAGGTGCAACCTTCACTAATGACAGCGCATTATTCACAACTGTCTTACATAGGATGATTCAGATCCCTAGGGTAGCGAAGGTGAAACAGTTCAGTTTCTCTCAAACTCGGTTTCTTCGAGTTTGAGTGAAAAGGACCAATGTTATAACCTAAAAATCACAAGTTTGATAAGCCCTTAAAAGTCATCTACATGTTAGTTGGACGGGTGATCAAAACACCTGACCTGAATATAGATACAGCCTGACCAGCCAAGCTAATGCAGCGTGGAAGTAATAAACCTCGGAACCCACCAAGGGTTATTCTTTGAATCCACAAAGAATGATCATCAAATCCACGAAGAACTTTGAATTCACAAAGAGAATATGATAATGAGGAAATTTTATTGATGAAAAGTTATCTTATCTAATAACTTTTGAGTTACATGTCTCTTCTTAAATAAAAAATAAACTAAATTCCTTATAAGACTAGAATTATAAATAAAAAAGAGAAAATATCAAATCCTACCTAAAACGACTCCCTATAATTGTAGATGGTTAAAATATACTCAATTGGACCAATGCCGAGTCTGAGTCTAAGAAGTAAACACCCATGGACTAAACACTTCAGATGGGCTCAAGCATCAGCATATGGTAGGCTACAGCAAAGTTCACTTAGATCACACAGGAACATGACTGCATTCGAGCCAAAGAGGACCTGAGACTAACTCAATCATCAAGTCAGACTCATGGTTGAGTAAAAAAGCATCCTCAAGTCGGCCGAGGCAATAAATGAGTTCAAGTGAGATTCTGCGCCAAATCTAAACTTATCAGCGGAGCTCGCCCAAGCCATAGTGAAGCTCGCCTAAGTTATAATGAAGCTCACTCTCAAGACCAAGTCAAAGTGAAGCTTCTAGCGTGGCTCGCCCAAAATGTGCTTCGCTCAAGGAGTCTATGTGGGACACATAGTGAAGTTCACCGAAGTCATAGCAAAGTTCGCCGAAGCCGAAGCCACAGCGAAGCTCACCAAATATGTAACGAAGCTCACCCAAGTAGCAGTGAGCTTCGCCCAGTAGCCCACGTGGGTCGTGTCACCCATTCTGGCAAAGTTTTCTCATGGTCGTTATTGGTGAACCTAGCCTGTGTTCATTATTGGCGAACCTCTTCCATGGCCATAATTAGCGAACCTCACCCACGGCCATTATTGGCAAACCTCGCCCATAACCATTCTCAAAAGCTACTTTTAAGGAAGCGGTTAATGACCACTAACTCACCCATTTAAATGGGAGTTAATGATCACTAACTCATTCATTCAAGGGGAGTTAAGGCCTACTAACTCACCCACTCAATGCTCCCAAGCCTATAAATAGGCATGATCAACATGAAGCAAAGGGGGCATGATGGCGAGGGGAGAGAGGCGGAAGAAAGGTCTTTGCCATTGAGAAAAGAGAGACAAAGATTCAGAGGCCAGACAAAAAACTCATCTCTCCTCCATTCTCATTGATCTTTATAGATCATTATTATCGGCTAATCATTTGGCCCGATCAACGATCTTTGTGAGTAAGGATTCGTTCTCTTCAGCTAGTCATCTAGCTTAATCAACAATTTTTATGATAAAGGATCTATTGATATCTCTTCATCCAGAGAAGTGTGTGGTATCTTCTAAGAGATTTGAGATCATCAATCAGTGAAAGACCTATTGTCTTAGTCGGACAGTCAACAGAGTACAAGATCGACGCTCCACCTGCACACAAGAAAGAACTCAAGAAATATAAATTTTTCATTTATTTCATTGTACTCTTTCATTTGTAATCAGTGTCAATTGCAATATAAAAGACCCAAAACAGGATGGCGACTCCGTTGGGGAATACTTTCTCAACCGACGAGAAAATCGTGTCGCAGTTCGCCATTAAGGTCCTCCGGTCTTTCTCTGAATCGTTGGTCATTGAATTTGACCAAGCGAAGTTCAGAGAATTCATCTCCTCTTACCAATCATCCATGGCTACCTTTAGAAACTTCTGTAGGATTCATCACTGTGCAAGAATAGGGTCAAAATCAACCCTCGCATATGTTAAGGTGAACTTCACCAAAGGCAGTTTGAGCTTCACTTGAAGCCAAATGAACTTCGTCCAAAGTGAAGACGACTCTAGTTTTACCTACAACAAGGCGAGCCTCAATGAAGACAACCCCAACCTCACCATAGGCAGAACGAACTTTGCCAAGAGCAAGACAAGCCTCTCTGAGGATAGCCCTAGTCTCGCCGAAGACATCCCCAACTTCACTAGAGGTAGAGTGAACTTCGTTCAAAGTGAAGACAACCCCAGCTTCACCCAAAGCAAAGCAAACCATGCCAGAAGTAGCCTCAGTGTCACTGGAGGCAAAATGAACTTTGCCTCGAGTGAGGTCTTAGCGACCCTCGCCCAGAGCGAAGGTCAGGACTCCCAAACGTCTCTCAAATTTGGACGTCAGTCAACAACCTCTCTGAGGGTTCTCTTTAAAGTGTATTGTGATACTCATCGCGCTTCCTTAAAGGTTAACAAGTGGCAACAGCGATCTCGCAAGAATGCGGCTGCTTTCGACCTTGATCTCTAGGAGTTCATGGTTAATATAACCGGTGTAACCCAAGAAGATGACGACAGCATGTTAATTCTAGAAACCAATGGTGTCTATCACCATACTAGATCGAGACAATGGGTAGCTATCCCCTTTGACTACTTTGTTTTGAGGTTGCATGTTCTACAAACTCCTTCACAAGCTGATCATCCTTTTGCTAGTGGTGCTAACTCAACCATAGCGTCAAACACAACTCCTAGCACAAGTCAAGGGCGGGAGTGGGCTTCCAACATGACGAATAGAGATGCTATCAACAATCTTATTTGTTAGTTTGAGGCCCAAAAGAAGGCATCCGATGAGCGCTTAGACCGACTCGAAAATATGCTTCAAAAACTGCTACTCACTTCCCAACCCCTGTGAGCACTTTAAAAGGGAAGCAACCAGTCAACATCTCCGTCAATAAGGAGTCACTACACCAACAAGATGTCTTCTCCTCTCAGTTGAAGTCTGAGACATCCAGTACACTAAAGATGAGGCATAAATCGAAAACACTCAAAAGCCTCCAAAACCAGCTCAACGCTCTTACGCAGAGGACTGAGCTAAAGAAGGTCGGGATCACTCGACCTTATCCCAGCGAATAGGACTCCGTTCCCTATCCGATGAAGTTTAAGCCACCAACATTACACGCCTTCATTGGCAAAGGTTCTCTTAACCAACACATCTACTACTTTTATCAGCAAATGGGAAATGTAGTAGGGAATGACGCCATCAAGGCGCGACTTTTCATTGGCACCCTTTAGGGGGTAGCCTTTGATTGGTTCTAGAATCTAGCTAAAGGATTAATCAAATCTTTGGCTGACTTGGAATCATAATTCCTGTCCTAATTCCACAAGGACCGATCTGATGTAACAATGGCTAGGCTCCTTTCAGAGAAACAAAGAGGAGACGACTCGGTTAGAAACTACATCGATCAATTTTGCAATTTAAGCTTACGTTGTCAGAACATGTCACTACAGATGTTGCTCCAAACATGCTGGCACAACTTTCTCAGCCAAGTGGAAGCCCACATGGGCGCTGTTAAAGCTAACTCGTGGAAAGATCTGATTGAGCATGTAGAAGTTGTCGAGAAATCTGCTGAGAGATTCAATCAACATGATCTGTGGTCAAGCTGTGAAAACGATGATAGTAAGACAAGACAATCCTTTAATGATGAGAATGAGATGGGGCAATCCTCCTGATCAAAGTTCAACACTCTCCAAATCTCGTTGAGTGGAACCATCAACACAGCCTCCTGCGGCTATGGCAACACTTCATCAGTAATTCTAACCCAGCCTCCTATGGCACTAGCAACGCTTCTTTAGCAACGCCAACCGGGCCTTCTATGACTATGGCAATGCCTCTTCAGCAACACCAACACAACCTATCACGGCTATGGCATTGCTTCTTTAGCAATGCCAAAGCAGCCTCTTATGACTACGGCAACGCTTCCCTAGCAATGCCACCCAAGTTTGTCAGCTTCGTCTTGTAGGGCATGAGCCCTTAATGGTGACACCATTTTCTTCGGTATGTCCAATAGTACAACCTCTGCCAGAGCAATTAGTCGTCAAGTTCAACATCACACCTCTGACGACGATCTTTACACCCTACATGATATTAGAAGTTAGCCATCTGCGGGCACTCATGATGAAGCCAGAATCTTTGAGTTCCAGGCTTGTGAAATCATTCTGTCCCTGAGTTTTTCAAGCTCTACGAGGGCACTACAAGCAAGGAGTCTGAATCGAATGTCACTCAAACTACCAAGTGTGGGAACTCTATTTCAACGATGCATCGCAATGGAGCCACGAAGGAGTTATTATCATAGGTGTGGGGTTAGTCCTCTTCACTCCCCATGGCCACGTCATTCCTCAGACATATTCATTGACTGAGCCTTATTCTAATAATGTGGCTCAGTATGACACCCTCATAATTAGCCTACAACTCGCCTAAGACATGGGTGCCAGATATCATGAAGCCTATGGCGATTCTAAGCTAATTGTCAATCAAATCTAGGGGAATACAAGGTCCAGCACTTACCATACCATGAAGCGGCAATGAAACCTACTCATTCTTTTGAAGGTTTCTACATCAACTATGTAGCCCATCTCAAGAATACTTATGCTGATGCCTTGGCATCTCTAGCAGCCACCTTGGCCTTGTCTACCAAGCACATCATGGTAGTTAACCTCCAGCTGTGTTGTCCTAAGTGAATCTTAATGCCAATGAGATTTGCATCACACCCGGGGGTTTTGAACTCAATGATTGGTGTTACCTGATCATCGACTACGCCTTGCATGGCATAATGTTGAATCTCTATCCAAAGGAGATCACGCTACTTCTTCTACGATTTCGTCACATAGGCATTGTACTGCTGATCATTCGATAGCTTATTACTCTGATGCTTGTATCCAAGTGAAGCTTAGGAGGCAATCAAAGAAGCCCACGATGGTACATGTGGAGCTCATCAACCCGGTGCTAAGCTTCAAGACCGACTTTATTGTTTAGGTTATTACTAGTCAATGATAATTGCAGGACACAGTGGCCTACGCTAAGAGATGTCATGCGCGTCAATTTCGCGCTAACTTCCTGCATCAACCTCTGAAAGAATTACATCCAATTGTCACTTCATGACCATTCTAGACATGGGGCATGGATATTATTGGGCCAATTAGCCCACCATCCGCTGAAGGTCATCGTTTTATCCTAGCCACCACTAACTACTTCTCCACATGGGATAAAGTCATTCTGCTTAGAGAAGTCAGGACTTCTAATGTGGTTAAGTTCTTGAAACAGCATGTTGTCTATTGATTCAGTGTCCCTCAGAGGATTGTTCATGATAACGGTCCACAGTCATTAGCCAACCATTCTTCAAGTTCTGCCGCAAGTTCCGAATCCAAGATGTAGTTTCTACGCTATACAACCTAGTCATTGCCAAACTTCTCAAGAAGTTTGTCACCTCCAACAAATAAGATTGGGATGAGAAACTTGGAGAGTGCACATGGGCTTATCGAACAATAGTCCACACTCCCACTAGCTCCACGTCATTATCCTTGGTCTATAGATGTGAAGCCGTAATCCCTCTGGAAATTTAGGTACTGTCATTAAGAACCACACTTGCCGAGAAGATGATGACCAAAGAACATCATCAAAAGTGGCTCCAAGAACTAGAGGCGCTAGATGAATTGAGACTTCAAGCTCAGCAACGAATCGAGATCTACCACTCACGAATTTTGAGAGCCTTCAAGAAGAGAGTCAGAGAATGATCCTTCAAAAAGTTGACCTGGTCTTAGCCATTCATCGACCCATGGTCATGACGCAAAAGACTAAAGGAAAATTTCAACCCAAATGGAAAGGCTCATTTGTAGTAGAGGCAGTCTACTCAAATAGAGCATATCGCCTAATTGACCAAAAGGGCAACAGGCTCATGACAGCAATCAACGGGAAGTTTCTCAAGAAATATTACCCCTGATCTTGGCCAATACCATCTCCCCACAAAGATTCTGGTCAAGTTTAAGTTTTCACCTCTGACCACAGACATTGATCTTCTTGATCCAAATCAAAACCTCTAACGAGTCATCAAGTTAACACTACACCTCTACTTGGCTCTAAATAGTTTGTTACCATTATGTTAACATTACACCTTTGAACTATTTTCATTCTAAATGATCTAATTGCTTAACATTACACCTCTGTCAAATCATTTAGTCAACCGATTAACATTACACATCTGTTGATCTATCTTGTCGAATTCGATATGTTAACATCACATCTCTGTTAATTTGCTCCTATCAAAAATCGATTAGTTGACATTAGACTTTCATCAATTTTCTACCATTAAGTTAACATTACACTTCTAAACTGAAGTCATCCCTTAGACTCCTATTAACCGACCAATTAACACTACACCTCTGTCGGTCACTCCCTTTGGCACATTAACATTACACCTCTGTCAAATTTCCTTTGTACTGTTATGTTAACACTACACCTCTAAATAGTACTAAATTTACAAACCCGATATGTTAACATTACACCTCTATCAGTTTGATTCCATCGACCGGTTAACATTACACCTCTGTTAGTTTTCCCTACTGCTATCTTAACACTGTACCTCTAAACAGTATGTGCCCTTGGACTTACACCTCTGTTAGTCCCCTTTCGAGTAGATATGTTAACATTACACCTCTGTCGATCTCTCATAACCTCTAGTAGGATTATGAGGTTAAACTATTTCCTAACCTCCAATGGGATTATGAGGTTAAACTGCTTCCTAACCTCCTACTGGTATACAAGGTTAAACTGCTTCCTACACTCCAATGAGTATGTAAGTATAAATTGCTTCTTTATGCTCTAACGCCTTAAGAGTTTACACTATGTAGACTCCAATAGATATATGAGTATAAACTATTTCCTACGCTCTAACTACACGAGAGCCTAAACTGTGGACACTATGAATCTCCCTACCTTGGTCGAGATGATGGAATACTCTAGCTATGTATGAGTATAAACTATGGTTAAACATCTAGCTACACTCTAGCAGTTATGCTAACATCCAGCTATACTCCAGCAGTTACGCCAAGATCCAGCTATGCTCCAGCAGCTATGCAAACATTCGGACATGCTCGAGCAGCTTTGCTCCAAATATGGGTTCCAAGCACAGAATTGGATGGAATCTCAACAACAAGCACTTCAAAATGCAACCTAGCATTCAACCAAGATGAGTCCAACAATGAAAAGCCACATTCAATAGTACACCCTGGCAGCCAAGTAGTCAAATGGAGATATTTTAGTCTAAGAAAGACGACCAAAGCTACGTTCAACAGTACACCTCTGGCGATTACCCAAAGTATTTCGTTCCCTGTTACAAGTCTGAATACAGGTTCACGAAAACTTTGGGGACAGTCTTGTAGATAGTTACAATATACTCAATTGGATCAATGCTAAGTTCAAGTCTAAGAAGTAAACACCCATGGGCTAAAGACCTCAAATGGGCTCAAGCATCAGCATATGGTAGGCTATAGTGAAGTTCACTTGGATCACATGCGAACATGACCACATCCAAGCCAAAGAGGAACTAAGTCCGAGTCAATCCTCAAGTCAGACTCAGGGCTGAGTCAAAAGGCGTCCTCAAGTCGGCCGATTCAATAAACTAGTTCAGGTCAGATTCTGAGTCAAATCTGAACTTATCAGTGGAGCTCGCCCAAGCCATAGCGAAGCTCGCCCAAGTCATAATGAAGCTCTCTCTTAAGACCAAGTCAAGGTGAAACTTCTAGCGAGGCTCACCCAAAACGAGCTTCACCCAAATAGTCTACGTGTGACACATAGTGAAGTTCACTGAAGCCATAGCAAAGTTCGCCGAAGCCGAAGCCACAGCGAAGCACACCAAATATGTAGCGAAGCTCACCCAAGTAGCAGCGAGCTTTGCCCAGTGGCCCACGTGGGCCATGTCACCTATTCTGGCAAAGTTCGCTCATGGTCGTTATTAGTGAACCTAGCCCATGGCCATTATTGGCGAACCTCTTCCTTGGCCATAATTAGCGAACCTCACCCACGGTCATTATTGGCGAACCTCGCCATAACCATTCTCAGAAGCTACTTTTAAGGAAGCGGTTAATGATCACTAACTCACCCATTTAAATGGGAGTTAATGACCACTAACTCATTCATTCAAGGGGAGTTAAGGCCCACTAACTCACCCACTCAATGCTCCCAAGCTTATAAATAGGCATGATCAACATGAAACAAAGGGGGCACGATGGCGAGGGGAGAGAGGCGGAGGAAATGTCTTTGCCATTGAGAAAAGAGAGACAAAGATTCATAGGCCAGACAAAAAGCACATCTCTCCTCCATTCTCATTGATCTTTATAGATCATTATTATTGGCTAACCATTTGGCCCGATCAACGATCTTTGTGAGTAAGGATTCGTTCTCTTTAGCTAGTCATCTAGCTTAATCAACAGTTTTTATGAGAAAGGATCTATTGATATCTCTTCATCTAGAGAAGAGTGCGTTATCTTCCAAGAGATTAGAGATCATCAATCAGTGAAAGACCTATCATCTTAGACGGACAGTCAACAGAGTACAATATCGACCCTCCACCGGCACACAGGAAAGAACCCCATGAAATATAAATTTTTCATTTGTTTCATTGTAATCATTCAATTATAATGTGTGTCAATTGCAATATAAAAGACCTAAAATAATAATAGACAAAACAAATTGGTCCAACATGAATTTAAATTGAATTTGTTTCATAATCTAAATAGACTCCAACTTTATTACTAAAAATAAACTAAATGCTAATTATTTTTAGATTTTTGCCAAAATCCGATGAAACTGATGTAATTTCAGGATTATCTCAATTTGAATGGCTTCTTGTCTTCGAGATAGCTGATTTTCATATAATATGTCAGAATCTGCCTTCCAGATTAGAAAATATGGTTGTTTCTTTGTGGGCAGGTAAATAATTTATCCGCATCTGCATTTGACTTGTGAAAGTTCCACTTCTCCATGAATTTGCTTGTTATGCATCTTACATCACAAGCCGCTACACTCTCCTATAAATAGATGCTATTTCCACCATTCTAAGGTCTAGACTATCTATACCCTAAACTAGATTCTACATTTGTCTTCACACTACTTTTATCAGTCGCTAACTTGAGCGTTAGAAGGCACGCCGGGGGAAATCTCCTTTGGGTCCTCTATCGTCAGCTACTTGTGCACGGACTTGCTTCTCAAGCATCTCCCCACTTTATGAGCCATTAGAGGAGATCAGGGACCCCTAATCTTTTCCTTGTATTACTCTACTCACAAATTAACCTTGTGACATAAACAATTTCTTTCTAGTTCTTACAATGACAAGAAAATTTAATAAATCGCATGAATAATTAAATGGCTATAATGCTTTCATATTTAAAAATCAATGCTCAAGCAATCATAGCTAAGTCAATTATAAATTTATACTTGTGTTGCGAAGGCATAATAATGACCATTTTCTTATTTGTTTCCATGTGTCAAAATCTACCCGCCATTTTATTTGGCATAGTTTTATTAACCAGTATCTTTTACTTTACGTGAAACTAGTATAGTGTATGTGCTTTGCACAAAAGCATATCTGTTTTATTTTATGTTTTTCAAAGAAAATTTTGTTGGCTGCAAAATAATGAAAATAACTTGTATAGCAATATAAATTATGAACAATTACAATTTTATTTAAATGAATAAATTGTATGAACAATTACAATTTTGTTTAAATGAATAAATTGTATGATAAACCTGTGTACAAAGAACTGCATGATTAATTGTTATAGTTTGGATAATTATTATAATTTATTCATAATTTAGTAGAATAATTATAATATGTTAAATAATTTCTTCTCTTTTAAATATAATTATATTATACATAGCATAATTATAATACTATTAGTAACTACATTTTAATTTAATAATTACTTTATTACACTATTAGTAAATAGTTTACTAAATTGTATAATTACTAAATTACAGGGTAATTTATTAATTTAAAAAATACTATTAAAATCATTTTACTATTAATACTATTACAATTATAGTAAATACAAATTATTTTTCATACTATTATCATAATTTTAAAAGGCTATTAAGATGAAAGGTAATAGGTAGTCTTCCATAAGAGTTAAAACCCAAAGGCAAAAGGCATAAGCCTAAAAAAATTTTATTATTCTTATTTCTAGAATTTTAAATATTATGTGAAGATAAATTAGAGAAAAATTTTAAATTTTTTATTAAATAACATAGTTAAATAATAAAATAATAGTGTGACCAAAGGTTTTTAAAAAGTCAGGAAATACATAACTAATAAGAGGTTATATATAATTAATGAATGATTAATTGTGACTAATGATTTATTTGAGAATTATCAAGCTTAAAAGGGCAAAAATAGAAATAAAAAGTTTTGACAAGTCAATCCTTTTTTATATGTAGTACTAGTATAAAGCACGTGCGTTGCACGTGGACATAACTAATTAATTAATTTTTTATAGAACTTATTTTTGAATTAGTATTACGATAGAAAATGGAGAAGCAACTTGAAGGGAAAACAGTAGTCATTAGAGATCTTATTACTGTTGTGACAATACCATTGCTATCTTCTTTTTGTTCTCGTTGAAAATTTCTTACTGAATCACTCAAATAATATGCACTAAAAGATGCAACAAAGCTGGTATCATCCTCTCCAGTGGTATGTTAATCTTGGTGTGATAGCTTTAAGAAATTAAAATCATTTGATAAATAAAATTAACATCAGTGCTCCTCAATCAAAATAAATTATTTTCAAAAAAAATCAAAATATTAAATATGCATGCTCATGTGCAATGCACGTGCTCTATACCTTTTAATACATTTTATATTAAAAAATACCAAAATAAATTATTATTTCTAATATTTTCATGGAATTATCTATAATTTTTAGAATTTTAAGGGGGTGGGGTTGTAATTTTTAAACTTTTTAGGGGGTTTGTTGTAATTTTTAAAATTTAAAAGGTTTGTTTGTAATTTTTACATTTATCAGGGAGTTGTTTTTATTTTCATATTTTTGAGAGGGTTGTTTGTAATTTTTGTATTTTTAAGAAGTTATTTGTAATTATATAGGCTAATATGCAAATAGGAATAGTTTGAGGAGTATATATTGGCCTTGAGAAATAATGTTTATTAGTGTAAAAGTATGGATAATGCCTTTATAAGATTAAGTGCAAAAAATCAAAATATTTTGGTATTTTTTATAAATTCCAAAACTTATCAGGGGTTGGAGGTTTAGTGAAAATTATCTTTTAAAAATTAAGAAGAGCCATGTGGCAATTTTTTGAAATATAAAGTTAATTGTAAACCACTAATCTCTCATTTATATATTTAAAAAAAGTGAATTAAAATATGATTATTATATATTTTAAATATAAATAAGTATGAATGATTAGGATTCTCAAATATTTGACTATAATTAAAACTTTCTAATTCTAGATAGATTTTATTGGATAAGTATTTAAACTATGGATACAAAGTAAACCCAATTATATAAGAGTTTTAATTTAATATTAAAAAAATATGATACATGGCATTGTTTTATGCTCTTAGGTGATGTTGTTTTGTGACTTTAGAAGCACCACCAATTTCTCATTATATATAAAGGAAGGACATTGCACTAAATTTTACTAACTCAAAGGGTCATATGTCAGTTTGAAATTAAATTTCTTTAACCAAATAAAAGTATCTTCTTACTCATATAGTTTAACATTCGTAAACTATAAATGATTAATCAAATAAAAATATTGTAATATTCAGTGAATATTCGTGAATATTTGAAAAACATTTGTATTCAAATTCAAAGAAACTTGGACAACAAACAAATTCAAAAATTTTAGCCAAATACAAATATGAAGATCACATCATTCATTCAACTCAATTCATTCCTAACCATAAATTTCCACATAAACATAAGAAAAAAAATAAATTTATTAAAATAAAGTACATTTTCATTTGAGAAAAATAAAGAATACACTGTAAAGGGCAAGCCTCAACAATCACTTAAAAACAATCACTTAAAAATATTACACATTAACATTTGAGATATATGTCATCATCTTGTTGTAAACTACCTCCAAAAAAAAGAGAAAAAATATAACAAAATAAAATATATTGCTATTTATATCAACAACAAAACTATAAGAGCTCACTGTGAGAAGCATTCAATATTAGATTCTTTCCACATCAAAAAATATTTACGTCTAAAATAAAATTAAAGAAATTTAACATTAGAATACTGCTACATTTGATGGTGTTTGGATACCTTCTTATATAGACCAGAAACATTCATCGTCGGATGGTGTTTAATTTCACTTGGATATAGCCATTTCAAATGCTATGATTGAAAAAAGATCAAATAGGAACCTTAATAAATGAAATCAAGAGAATTCACCAACATAGATATGAGCTAACATTATTTGAAATTACCAATCATATATCCAACAAAAAGGCCATGGAGACAAATTACAGTTCCATCATCTAGCATCAATTAGCTAGAGCTGGATTTTCTCATCCGCACATTGTCAGACTTGGTTGAGGTTCATCCAATATGAACCTTCAATTGAGAAAAATAGAGTAAATTGCCTTGGTATTATTATTTAGAATATTTTTTAATTTGCAACACTATATAACTTTCTTTTAGATAAAATAATATATAACTTAATATTAGTACATAATTTATTTAACAGATTTCACAAAACCCTCTTAAGGTTTTACGTCATTTTCGCGACAACCCCTTAACTATTTGAATAGGTTCAAACCCTCTTGAACTTATTCTATTTCATGAAACTGGATGAAGGTTGTTCACTTTAACTTCTTAACAACCTCAAATCTAACTTGGCATGTTTAAAGAACATAATGAAAAAGGCAAAATTACGTCTCAAACTTGAAAAAATAATGGAAACATTAAAAAAAGTAAAATTGTGATTTTTGTGTGTTTAATGATATTTTCTTCTTTTTGGTCATGTGTTTGGCACATGCCACATTAGACTTCATGACATTATTTCGGGAATTAAAGTAAAAAAATATTCAAGAAGTTTACGAATCAGAAGAACTTCTGGGTGGTTATATGAAAAAAAACCTCAAAGTTATGGGGGTTTGTAGCTATTAAATGGTTAAGGAAGGTTACCTCAAAAACTTGCAAACTTAAGATGGGTAGTCCCAAAAATGTGCAAACGTAAGCGGAGTTTTGTATAATTTATCTTTTAATATTAATAAGTTTATGTTGTTAATACTGTACTTTCAATAAGAATAAATAGTTATCTAGAAGTCTAATTATAACAACGTTTGATGTTTCTAAAAAATTCCATTTCCTTAATTGAGAGTCTCCTCTTGAAAGAATAAAAAAGAGTAAAATGGTGTTTTTTTTTGAAATAATAATAAATAGGTATTAGCTTCTTTTTTGTCATGTGCTTGGCACACGACACATTAGTCTTCATGGCATTATTTTGGGGAATTAAAGTAAAAAATCTTTAAGAAGTTTACAAAATAGAAGAACTTCTAGGGGGTTATATGAAAAAAGCTTCAAAGATGAGGGGGTTTGTACCTATTAAATAGTTAAGGAAGGTTATCTCAAAAATGTGCAAGAATAAGTGTAATTTTGTATATTTTACATTTTATTTAATATTAATAAGTTTTTATTTTATTAATAATATACTTTAGATAAATACAAACGTACATCTATAATTCTAATTATAACAACGTTTGATGTTTCTACAAAATTCTATTTCCTTAATTGAGAGTCTCCTCTCTATGATCTCATTCACTCCATTTTATTAAAACTATTCCTATTAATTAAAAATATCCACCCCTCCCTCAATAATCCATCACCCTCTCCCTAATCAACTCTTGTCTCCAAAATTCCACTACAGCCACCATATTTGTCTCTTTAATTACACTCATTCCTTGTAATTAAATATATTTATACGAATCCTCTCTCTATTTACATGAATCTCTCTCTCTCTCTCTCTCTCTCTCTCTCTCTCTCTCTCTCTCTCTCTCTCTCTCTCTCTCTCTGTGTGTGTGTGTG
>JBAKGM010000365.1:20770976-20789092 GCA_037177215.1 Asparagus racemosus | reverse complement strand
CCCCCCCCCCCCCCCCCCCCCCCCCCCCCCCCCCCCCCCCCCCCCCCCCCCCCCCCCCCCCCCCCCCCCCCAAACCTTAGCACAAATACTCTTCTTTTCTTCTAATTGTTTGGATGAAGAATAATCTAAACTGTTATTATATACAGCTAGCTGCCTCAAAGACATGTTTTCTTAAAATATATCTTCTTAAAGTAAACTAATAAAGATTCCACGTACAGATATTTCATTGTTAATGCAGTCAACTGCATTATTCTTGCGGTATATCTGTTATTTGTCCTATCAAATGTCTTATTTTGCCCGATCAAATGTCTTATTTTGCCCCACTTTTATGTTGTGTACTATTTCAAACTTTCATGAGCATGCAACATACCATTAAGTGATGTATTGTATTAGAATTGCCTGCTTTTTTCTTGTAGACAAAATGATAATTTGTGTTTTCCCCTGATCTATCCTTGTATGTGCGTGGAAATCCATCTCTTGTTGCACGGTCACCCAAGTACTTCTGTCATGAAGCTGTATCCGTACCTGGCACATACTTGTACTGAAACTTCATGGACAATCCTTGGGTATATGCATACATTTATTCAAACATGTACTCAATTATATGATATATGTATTACTTTAAAACACTTGTCATGCCCTTCTTGGATGTAACCCTACAGTTCATATCCATTTCTAGAAACTAGTTAAACATTGGTCGGGTTTAGTAGTCGTGCCCCCTTACCTGTGTCCTGTACCCGCACCCGTACAGGTACCCATACCCATCTTCATGCACCTTAGGAGATAACTGACTTTACCTTGTCTTCCACGGCAAGTTTACATGATGTCTCTTCCTATATTCTGATCAGAACTTTTCTTGGCATCAGTTGCATGTATGTTTTCTCTAATTTTCAATGCTTTCATACTAGGAGACGCCATTAGTAGTAAGCTTGCATTTAGGTTTGACATGCATAATTTTGATTTTGATATTATAGTGTATTCATTTTAACCATTTACCTGTAACATTTTTGCTGCTCAATTTTCTTATTTCATAATTATATGGAGTCTTATGTCTCTCCTCTCCCATTTTCCCCTCCCTATGCAGTATGTAAGGCCCGGTGTAGCAGCACCTGGCGCTCCTCCAGGTCAAATTCGTCCTCCTCCAACCGTAGGTTCTTTTGGTGGTCGTGGGAGAGGTGACTGGAGACCTGCAGGCGTTAGAGGGTTCCATTCTGGTTTTGGGCCTGGTTGGTCAAACAATACATCCCGTGCTTTTGGTGGCGGATTAGATTTCAACCTGCCCTCACACAAGTAAGCTTGATATGCCTAAGAACAGTTTGGATTTTATTTTGTCTAATTTCTATAGTACATAGGTGCTTTAAACTCTGATGGCTTTTCTTATTTCTAGTTGATCCAAAGCATTTTTTTTAATAAAACTTTCTTTTGTCTTAGTACAAAATTTCATGTGTCTGAGGAAAATTAACAAAATATGGCAAGATATATGTCCATATTTTTTGTCTTTTGTCCCAAGTCGGGCAGAGTTTGTTGGTCAAAATTTTCATGTGTCTGAGGAACAAATTTTTTCCCCTCGTCAGATAATGATAGTATGATACTGTATTAATCCTATTCTGTCATCACTATAATGTCTTTCAAGTATTTTGACCTTCTGGTATTGACATATGTTTGTGATTCTAATCAAACGAGTGTATGCTTTATTTATACACTTCCACTCTTTTTATTTTTATTTTTATTTTTATTTTTTTTTGTAGGATTTCCTATTTAACTGAATAAAGTGAAAGAAGTATGTCAAATTTCATTTGTTTAACACATCATTTAGGCTTAAAGAAGATAAACTGATTCTAGCTCTTTGGGGTTTTTAACTAAGTGGGGATTGAATAACTTGCATTACAGATGTCTGTACATGATTGACAAAAATGTACTGGTTCTAGGATCAACTACCTTGATTGTTTTGATACCATGTATGAATTTTCATGTCCACCAAACCAATTCCACCTTTATTATTTACTCAAATTCAAGCTAAGGTCAATTTCAAACGTTTAACTTTACTGACATGAATAGAGCCCAGAGCCCATCAATTTAAGGTTTTCGGTATAGTGGTTATTTGATATAATATGACACCGGATTTCAAGAGGATTTGGTTTTGAATTACACCATATGCAAGTTAAAATATTTAGAGACCTCCATTTGTAATACCTTTCCTAGCATATCATGCTTATACTGGTAAAGCTTTCAACCTGGTCCAAAGGCCTATGTGGCTGGAGTATCAAGTGTTGGTTTGCCTGATGAGATTGTTAACCTGCAACCCCCGTCAGCTTAAGCTTTTGGGAGAAGGGTTCTTCTAACACATTTAAATTAGCATTATTTATATAGTAGGTGGCCAAGCCAGATACACTTGCTTTTATTTGCAGAGTATTGAAACTTAATCTAAATCTGTTTCTTGAAACCTGACTTCATTACTAAATCTAATTGTTATTTCTCAACCATTAATATTTCCAGGACAATATTTGATGTTGATGTAGAAGGTTTTGAGGAGAAACCATGGAGGCAGTCCACAGTTGATATTTCAGATTATTTCAATTTTGGATTGGATGAGAGCAAATGGAAAGAATATTGCAAACAAGTGGCAAGTTTCAATCTTATTGTCAATATGTATTAGAGAGGGAAGCACGATATTTTTTTTAAATTTTGGTTTCAGCATTTAAAATGTGCAGGATCAACTTCGTCTTGAGTCTACCATGCAAGGCAAAATTCGTGTATATGAGAGTGGGCGATCACAGCAGGTATAGATTCCGTGAATAGTTGGCTGATACTAGAAATCAAACTAGCAACACTAATAAAGTTTTCTTTCCTATCAGGAGTATGATCCGGATTTACCCCCTGAGCTTGCTGCTGCAGCAGGTCATCATGATATTTCCACTGATAACATGAATCATGCAAAGATAGATAATGGCCAAACTGATTTAAGTGGTCAGGAAGGAGGTCCACCATTTGTACGAGCTTCTTTTGTAAGTTCTTGTTTTTTCTACGTCATGAGCAAAGTCTTTTTAAAATTTTTATTAACTCATGAATTTGTGTCTGTGACCCTCTTTTTCGCACTCCCACTTACTCTAGCTCGTGTAACATCCCAAAAACTTCTTCTTCTTCTTGTGTGCGTGTTTGTGTTGTGTGTGTTTGCGTGCTTGTGCGCACACACATCTAACCTCTAGCTCTAGTACAACTTTCAAAATATCTCCTTCAGAAGTCTTTTACTCTTGGACATCTGTTTATAATTCCAAACATTTTTTAAATTGGTTTCACATTGTATCAGCCACTGGGTAGAGCAATTCAGGTTGAAACTGGTTCTGGTGAACGCCTTCCCTCTATAGATACCAGGCCACCACGTTATCGTGATGCAGATGCAATTATAGAGGTAAAACTAAACACATACTTTATCGAGTGATATTATTTTAGGTGCATCTATTACCTTCATGCTTCCGACAGATTTGTGGCTTCTCATGCATTTCACTACTGGTTATTGCATACTAAAAATTTCTTGGAAAATAGATTGTTTGCCGGGATTTCATGGAGGATTCAACAATTCATACTACGGCAACTGAACAACCTGAAAAGCAAACACATGAAGTAGAGCTTAAAGATGTCCATATTGCTGAAGGTGATAGACAGAGTGAATCTGAATACCATGATGCTTTTCCGCAAACTTCCAGTGGTCATAAGAGGGAAATGGGATCGAGAAGGATTCCCCATGCAACTGAAAGAAGGTATAGCGTGAATAATGATAAGTTTTTTATGCTAAGTAGTTTGCTCTCCTTTGTACCCATGAATGAAACTATTCCCAGAGAGGAAAATATGATTGAAAATGGTGTGTGAATTGACAGATATGATTGGCTAAATGTGTTTAAATTCTGAACCAACAGTTGCTCAATAATACCCATATTAATTTGTTCTTTTTCCTTTTTGATGCTGTTATTAACTATTTACCATAATATGTACATTCTCATTTATTATTCATATTGTCAATTAGTCTGCACTTGTTTCATTCATTGCACTTCCGTAGTATATGTTGTAATCTTATAGATAGTCATGCAAGGTGTACATTTATAATTTTCATTTTTATTTCGTTTGGGTGTCAAAACATCTTTTTACATGGGTTGAGATAACCTGTTTATTGTTTGTCTGGTATGACATACAAAGAGGAGGTTACTTTCATATATAAAGTCCTTTGAAGAAATAAATGTCTACCATTTACAGGCAGAAGCCAAAAGTATGGTTTCTTCCAAAAAAAAGCAGAAAGCTTCCAGTCTTCTTTCCTATATTTCCACTTTTCGCAGCCCATTTTCTGACACGTTCAGGTCTTCCCACTGAAACTCAAATGTCCTTTTCCTTTCTCAACTCATCCATCCTTCCAATTCTGTGTGACTTACTGTCCATTTACATGAAGTAGGACTATATCCCAGTCACAACTTACATTCTAATCCTTAGCTATATTCCTGAAAACTGAAAAGTATGATTACCCCTTCTAATAACATGCATTTAATTTCTGGGTAATTCGAGGCTATCCATATCATCAACAACTATTGAACATACCAAAATTTTGGGGCAACAAATATTGCATATCGATTGAAAAAACGATGAGTTAAACAAGCCTAGATAGTGGAGTGGTTTTGTAGGTACTTATTCACCCAACCATTCAACACAAGGACTGATATAGGACTTTTGTTGAGAGGTGTGTACTTGTTATAAATGAGTTGTGGCCAGTTAGTCATTAGTCTCTCTTGAATATAGCTGCTATTGACAATTTGAGCAAAATAACTTCTTATCATCCAATTGAACATTAGCAACTGTATTTGCAGTCAGTCAACTCCTTGAATGTATTTTGTCATTCCCCTTCCATATTACATATAGTCACAGATTAACCCCAATAATCATATGCTGATTAATGTGCACCTGACCTTACTCTTCTGCAACGGTATGAAGAGAAACTGTGTGGTGCAGACCCAGAAAGAACTTGGTAACAATTTCCCCTAGTTCTTGCTGGAAAATTTCATGCATACAAGAACTCGAGTCTAAAATTCATTCCTGTAGCCTTATTATTATTATTATTATTATTTTTTATTATTATTTATTAATATTAATATTATTATTATTATTATTATTGAGGTTAAGGTCGCAAAATCATATTTTGAATTTTATGTTTTTCCTTTTTATTCGTCCTCTGTGATAGTTGTTGTGGTTCTTGAACAATTGATCTGTTTATATGATAGGCTCTTGGCAGTTATTGACTAATTTGTGTTATGTGCAGCTTTAGGTTGCCTGACGGGGCCACAGATGGAAGACATTCCAGTACAATTGTCAAGTACCCTAGAGATAGCATCCCTATTCAAAGTTCTCAAGATAAGAAGAATGCTAATCACTCAAAAGAAAGGCCAGGCAGTAGCATGGAAACTCCTGAACTATCACTGGGAGCAGCTCGGGAGCCGAGTGTAGAACAGAAGGGTGGTGAACATGATGACATGCTTGCTTTGGGTGATAGTATTGAAGTAGAAGGAGAGGAGACTTCAGATATCCGAATTTCAGGCGAAACTCTTGTTGATGAGAGCATCACTTACTCTTCCAAGAAGCAAAAATTATGCTCACGAGTTGAACAAAGTGCAATTCAAGACCATGTGAATGATGATGATTTAAGGATCACACACAGTGACAATAGTAAAGCTAAATCCGGAAGCAGCAATCAGAAGAGGCGTGAAAGTGGTGATGAAGAAGTACAAGGTGGATGGTCAAGGAGAACTGGCAACATGAGAAGGCGCCATGAAAAAGAGGAATATCCTTTTCGTCGGCAAGATAATTATGGGAGAGAAGATAGGCATGAGATGGACAGGATGCGTATGGCTTCTAGAGGACGGGAAGCTATGTATCATTCTTATCCACACAGAGATTTTGATCCTTTCTTGGTACATCCTGTTCGAGGTAGGAGTGAAGGTTTTGAGAGGCCAAGAGAGATGGAGAGCCCTTTTTGGCAGAGGAGGGAAGATGAGCCTCACGGCAGAAGGATAAAAGATGAAGACATTAGGCGAAGTAAAGTTAGGATAAGTGACAGGGTCGACAAAGATGATGGAGACTGGAGGGGGCATAACAGAGAAGGAGGTACAAGGCTGAGGAAAAGAGATGAAGTTTTGAGTCGTAGGGACAACTCAGATGACCATCAAGGCAAAAGAATGAAGGATAAAGAACATTCAAGGAGAGAGAGAACCGAAAAGGAAGATTCCTTGCATGGTCATCATAGTGCCCGTCAAGGTTCCAGCCAGCAAAACAAGGAATGGGATGATAATCCTGAACTTAAACGGAGGGAGGGAAGTAGCGGAACGAGAGACAAGGCCGAGGATCACCATTTTTCAAAGCACAAAGATGAAAGACAGCGACTTAAACACTCTCATGAAGATTTTTTGCTGCATACAGAAAGAGAGGAAGGTCGGGTAGCTTCTAGGAGTGGACGAGCTATAGAAGATAAGTCATTAAGTGGTAGGGCAAGGAATAAGAGTGATTCTAAATTTTTGGCATCTGACAAAGATTATCAGCAGAAAGATAAAAGACGACATGGTGAGCAGTCAAAGAGAGGTCGAGCTGAAGAAGAAAATGACTCGCAACATAAAGGACGTGAAGATGGACTTGCACGTGACAAGTTCTCAAGGCATGAAAGGTTAAGTGCTTCTGATGATCTGAAGATATCTAAGGAGAAGCATAGGGAGGTAACTAGGAAGAATAAGGATACTGAAGCCACAGCACTCGGCAAAAGGAAGTCTGACAACCACAGTGCTCATCGCAATGATAAGGTAAAATAAGTGGTTAGACCTTATTCATTAAGAAAGAAACAATGTTAACTCATTTTACACCAGCATGATTACATGAATTACAGTACTCTATAAGGAAATTAGTAATATATAAATTGCGTGCTGAAACAAAGGGTTATAAACAGATCCCAATTACTCTTACATATTGCACAATTCTGTTTTCACTTTATTGAGTGCAGTGAAGATATAATTCTTGCTAAAATTTTAGGTGGAACTAAAGAAGATAAGAAAATAGATGGTACTTAAGTCATGCTATTAATATCCGTTTTTTCACTGGATATTTTACCCATTCTTTAAGGGTTTTTTGTTCACTAGGATGGGTTGTCATTAAGGTGTTGGGATATCTTGCGGCCTTTTGGAACTGTGAATCCGCTAACTGATTCTTGATTTTTGCTAATACATGTATTGTTCAATTTGTTTCATGACTAGGTTTTAGATTGTTGCCACAATAATGACATTTCATTGTAGGTTACAATTTTCCTGTGAAAATAATTGCATGCTATCTGATTCATTAAATGACAAGGAACTTGTAAAATGTGTACCTTGTATGTATCTTCTTTTCTGGCAAGTTCCTCTGCAGTTTTCACCCGTTGACTCAACGCATTTCTTAGAATCAACTTCTCGATGTGTGTCTTGAAGTAGTAATGCTATCTCATATTGATTGCAGAAGGCGATTAGTCATGTCCATGTATTCTCTTTCCTCAAGCTAATTGCTTACTCCTAGAGTTATTTAGGGAACAATAAGGCTCTACTCTGAAGGTTGACATTTTTGTCTTGGCATTTTTCGTGGCGATTTTTAAGGGTGATTGCAGATGGACCCTTTGTGGGATTGAACATACAACCCTTCTATTTTGATTTTGTAGATAGACCTCCTGAGTGAATCGTTTTTACTTTTTTACCCTCACGGGGTCTATTTATCAAAATGTTATTTTCTTTCTCTAAGGGTAACAGAGTCGAAAAAATTTCACTCAGGGGGTCCATTTATAAAAATAAAACTAGAAGGGTAGTAAGTTCAGAACAATGATACTGCAGGGGTCTATCTGTGATTGAACCTTTAATTAAATGTTAGATATTGCATTCTTACCATTTTGTTCGTAAGTAGTTCATTTCAGGACTACCAAGTCTTAAAAATGTTTTTATAGAATTCTTGTTTGTTGTTACCTTGGTACTTCTATCCGAAGCCGTATTCATGCCCGTCAAGTACCCATACCCGCACTGACACATCCTTGGACACTACTTGGATTCATGCATACAGTTATCTATACATGCACTCAATTATACAGTACATGTTTTAGTTTAAAACACTCGCCATACACTTCATTCATGTATACTCCACACTTACCATCCGCTTCTTGAAACCCGATGTACATGAGTCAGGTTGATTTCAGCCATACCAGTCTAGAACTATGATTTTAAGGGTTTTGTGTATCTAGTTCAAAGGCATGCGGCTTTCCAATTTATAATCTATCTAATTAAAAAACATTAAAATGTTGTAGGAATTTAATTCTCAGTATATGTAAACGAAAAACAATATTGATCTCGTGTAAATTATTAATTCCAATATGTGTGTCTGTGTATACTGCGTCCCTTACCCTACCTTTTACATCTGCTATGTCCCATACCTGTACCAGTACCGTACCCATTTTCATGCAAACATAGCTTTTCTCAGGGTAGCTCGAAAGGCAAAAACGACCAAGAAAGCAACAATTCTAGGGTTAATCAGATGCCACGTTCTTCTGAGAAACAAGGGGGAGGAGATCTTGCTTCAGACGACGAGAGCCAACGCGACTCAAAAAGGGGTCGTTCCAAATTGGAACGTTGGACCAGTCACAAAGAGAGAGACTACAGCACCAGAGACAATTTGCATTCATCTTCATCCAGAGCCAAAGATATTGAAAGCGTCAGTAATGACCTAGCACTGATCGATGAGTTGCAAATAACAGAAGGTAATAATGATCGAGATCAAACTGCAGACAAGTCTGGGGATGATCGGGATCGACACCTGGACACCGTGGAGAAGCTCAAGAGAAGGAGCGAGCGCTTCAAGCTTCCTATGCCTGGAGAGAAGGATGTGGCTTCGAGCAAGAGATCGGAGAATAATGCCCCATTGATAACGCAGAATGAAGCTCCTGCGGATACTGAGGCGAAGCCCGAGCGGCCTGCTAGGAAGCGGAGGTGGACGAGTAGCTAACTGAAGACTATCGAAGATTCTTATGTCTCATTATCGAAGGCCATCCACTAATTCTTGAATAGCCTTCTTCAACGAAGCAGTGGATGAAATGGGAATGTTTGGAACTTATTTATGTATACGGGACTTGTAAAGCTTGGCTCTGATATTAAAATGGCGGGCGATACAGTGCATTTCTTTTGGGGATACTTGTAGCGTGTATGTATTGATGGAGAGACACTTAATAGTGTGGAGATTTATATGCAGAGGTATCCCTGTTTAGAACCAGTTATCGGACCAAAAGGCGCGGGCTGGACTCCACCAACCTGAAGCTCAGTCTTTCAATGGTAAGCTGTCATTGCAGTATAAAGCTGCAATAGGCGGTTTGCCCTTCAGTTCTTTTCCTGTTGTTTGAAATGTAAAATTGAGGTGCAGATGGAAAATATGAGAGTTTATGTATAATTACTCTATCTTGCTATTTAATTCATATCCCAGGTGAGTTAAAAAAAAAAGACGGATCATCCTAGGATGAAGACTGATGTAGTGCAGCACAGGCGACGGCAAGATGGGGATTGTCATTCGCTGGCCAAGCTATTTTTCGTTGCCGATGAGAATTACTGTTATATGTCAATTGTGATGCTGACCTTTGTATTGTATCACATAATGAAGTGAAAATGGAGCTGACTATAGTACTTCAGATGTGTAGTTTATACGATCAGGGGCAAATTGTTGGATAAATTCAACCTTAAGTGGATCCTTTTGTCTTCTCACTTGGAGATGCTACAGACAATATTGAATGCATGGGTTCAATTACTTGTGAGCTTAAAATGAAGGGGCTGTTGCGATTTTACAAAAATTGTTTTGTATTGTACTTGTTTTGTATTGACTGTTTTATGCTTAGGGGTGTTTGGTTCAAGGAAATGAAATTATAGGAAATGTTTTCAATTCATTTTTATAGGAAATGTTTTCCACATAAATTTTCCTTTCAAAATGGTAGGGAGTTGTTTTCCTACTATTTTGTACTTTTTAAGAAATGTTTTCCATAAATGTCGAGTGAATCAAACACATGAAAACTCAATTATATGAAAATTTTTATTTACGAATTTGTCATTTCTCTTAAAATTTTCTTAAATCTTGTGAACCAAACACCCCCTTAGCTTACTACATCAATGGCAATACCTTATAGTCAGTTTGGCAAACTCCTCAAAATTTAGACCGGATGTTGATCTTTCACAGTTTTGAGATAAGCTGGTCCTATTTTGATCTAAGGTAGAAGTGATTTAAAACTAATAATTTTGAGATCTCTTCTGGTCTGGGAAAAATTAGGCTAACATTGGAATAGGTTTTTTCAAATAGTATTCTTTTCAAAATGGGGTCCAGATCAACCCTAATGTCGATTTTGAGGGTTGCCAACCAGGTCCTTATTCTCTGATACTTTACCGTTTTACTGAATTTTAGTTGCGGAATGTTTTTTCTTTTTATCATTAACTAAAGCAAAACTTCAAAATAAAACAAAATAAAAATATAATCATGCTACTTTTTTGGGATATTGTTTGTATATTTAAATGAGTGTTAAATTTAAGGTTATTGGCACTCAAGTATAACAGAGTTAAGACTGATATCCCAATTTCTGTTTTTTGCTTAAAAAGAACCTAAAAGTTTGAAATTTTTAACTTTGATACCCTACAATCACTCAGGGGCTATTTGGTTCAAATGCCAAAAATTTAGGATTTGCAAACTCATAGAGAATTTCAAATCCGTAGGATTTTATACATGCTTTGGGATTTCTAATATTTTGTTTGGTTCAACATTGTTATAGGAAAGCAAATCTTACCATTTGTAATATCTTGTTTGATTCAAACCCAAATTATAGAATAACAAATTCTAAAAAAGAAGGAGAGGTGAATATAGTTACCTTGGTGATGTTACATCCCACAAGAAAATAAAATAGAAGGGCATAGAAAGAGGGGTAAGCATACCCATTTATGGGATTTGCTAAATCCTCTCCAATTGAAAGGATTTGGCAAATTCTAAAAATTGGGTGCTTTTTGCACTTTTTGGATTCAACATTCTAAAAAACATTATTGAAACAAACATCAACCATGGAATCCCAAAAACACAAAAAACATACTTTTTGATCCAAAAATTTGTAATCCACACCAAATGCTAAAATTTTACTTGAACCAAACAACCCCTTAACGGCAGTATCAAAGTTAAATGTTTTTTGAACCTTGGGTATTTTTTGGGCAAAAAAGAACTTCACATATCAATGTTGAAAGGGTTTTTTTTTCCCTTACTAGTCCTTTTAATCTTTCATATATTGAATTAGTCACTCAAATCACTGAAATTGCTATCACCCTCAAATAACTAACATTGCTATAAGGTCCCTCAAATCTTAAGTTCTTTTGAAATTAGTCCCTCAAATCATTGAAATTGTTATAAAGTCTCCTAATTCTTGAGTAATTTTGAAATTAGTCCCTCCAATCAACTGTAAAAGTAGAAATTGGACCGATTAAATTAGAAACGCCTTATGAGAATTTAAGAACTTAACAGCAATTTCAATGATTTGGGGAACTGATGTCACTCTGATTGCCACTTCCATACTTTATGCGAGGGGCTAATTTCAAAACAACCTAAGAATTGGGGGATTTAATATCAATTTCATTGATGTGAGGGACTAAATCCAAAATAACTGAAGATTTAGGGACATGCTAGTAATTTCATTAATTTGAGGGACTAACTCTAAATATAAAAGATGTATGGGGCTAATACTGAAGAAACCCAAGTAAAAAATGGTGTAAACTTTGAGGCATTTAATGACAATTAACTCTTACACCTCATTTGGCTCATTTGGCACGTAGGAATAAGTGAGAATAGAATGTCAATTCACACTTCTCATTTTTTTTGTACCGAAGATGTTGTGTTTATAGAAAGTAGAAATCACATTCTCACTTCTAGTCAGGGGCGAAATTTTCAAATTAGCATATAAACCCTAGTTAGGTTTACAATCCGACATCCATGTAATTTTCAAATTGTCCCCGAACCCAACTTATTTAAAGCACTAAAAGAATGAGTGACATAATTTGAGTTAGTCCATATAAAAACGAAAGCGTTAAATTATACTAAAATCCAACTCCAGGTTCTACACTTTGATGAATGGGCCCAAGTTAACAATGAGCACTAATGAAGTGTAAAGGGACCATATGATTAATGAATTATTCTTTACTTTGAGAATTTGAGTCATCTTATATAAAAATTAGACACCGTAGAAAGGAATGTTTGTGATTTATAAGATTTAGTAACTAAACATAAGCAAAAAAATATTGACAATTATATTAATAGTTTGATATTGATTATATTGCTTAACTTTTTCTAATTATGAATAAATATTTCAAGAGAAAGTCTCCAATAGAGCGACCATCAACTACTTCGAATTTAAACAATCTTGAGAAATTATAATGTAGTGCAAAGCAAAGCGATGTAGTGATCTTGAAAGATCATTCGGTGGATCCAGGTCTTTGACAAAATATCTTAAATTATCATCCCCATGATTGAGATGATATTCGAAGAGCTTATCTATAGAAAGATTCATGTTAGCCACGTCAATATAAAATTCTACAAAAAAAAAAAAAAAAAAAAAAAATCAAATGTTGTTTTGAAATATTAAACTGAGAAAGTGTACAAACTGCCGAGTACATTCCCATTAGGTACGATTGTTTTATAATGTTATTTTTATATTTAGATAAATAGATACTTGTTGCCCTCCAGCCTACTCCCTACCCCCTAACCCAAGAAAAAAGATTCTCGGATTCGCTAGTGCTTCTCATCCATTGTAGAATGGACATTCCCACTTAAGCGGGAGGTTAGTCAAGCAGAAATCAAAACTGAATCTGGATTAATTTGTGGATAAAAGTTTATGGCATTAGCTAATTAGAAGTAAAACTAGGATAAAATTGTACAGTGTTAAAAAGGACATGCTACATGTTTGACACACATCTTTTTTTAATTAAAACTTCTTCAAAAAAGAGGGCAAAGTGGTTAATTACAATCGGAACCCTCTTTACAAGTAGTTTCTTTATAAATTAAACTTTAAAGTTGATTTTCATATAATCACTCTGTTTTAAGGTGGTATACGTGAAAAAAAAAACCCCAAAAAAATTCTCTCGGAGAGTCTATTCTGAAAATTAGATATACAGGGGTCCACTACAATTAACCCAGAGAGAGACCAAAAAAAAAAGGCGGAAGCACGTGCCATAGGCGTGCCTGAAATACCAAATTTCCAGTAACGGTGGAAAATTCGTGCCCCCTGTAAATACCCCTCTTCCTCTCTCTCATCGACTTCCCCCTGCCTGCCCCAAACCAAAATCGAAAAAGAAATAATAAAAGATGTCGGCCGCCGACGTGTGCTCCTATTGCGGCGAGGGCCCCACAATCTACGACCCGGACACATCCGCCGTGGTGTGCTCCTCCTGCGGCCGCGAGAACTCGACCGACTTCTTCACCTCGGCTCCTTCTTCCTTCCAGAACCCTAACTCCACCTCCACCTCCTCCGCCTTCATCTCCTCCGACTTCACCTACCACCAGCGCAAGCTCTACCACGCCAAAACCCTAATCCAGGACCTCACCTCCCGCCTCGGCCTCTCCCCCCGCTCCTCCGACGAGGTCCTCTCCCTCATCTCCCTCCTCACCTCCTCCTCCTTCGGCGCCGGCGAATGGTTCCCCGTCCTCGTCGCCGCCTCCTCCTACGTCGTCTCCCGCCGCCACCGCCTCCCCCTCTCCCTCCACGAGGCCGCCGCCGCCGCCGCCTGCGACGACCGCCAGATCTCCCGGATGGTGCTGCGGATCCTGAGCTTCCTCGAGTCCGAGCATCTCCCCGATTTCGACGCCGCCGGCGCCCTCGACCGGGCCGTCAGGGCCTGCCCTTGCTTCGCCCAGGTTCAACCCGACAAGAAGGAGGAGCTGATTGCCATGGGGAGGTTCTTGATCCAGTGCATGACCAAGTGGTTCTTGATGACGGGGAGGAGGCCTCTGCCGGCTGTGGCGGCTGTGGCGGCGCTCGCGGCGGAGGTCAATGGGGTTGGCGTCGAGATCGAGGAGATTGCTAAGGAGATCTATGCGGTGACCAGCACGTGCAGGATGAGGCACCGGGAGCTGAAGGAGACGCTGCTTAAGGTCGCTAGGGTTCTACTTCCTTGGGGTAAAGATGTTAACTTGAAGAACTTGGTGCACAATATGCCAGTCCTGGTTAGGCTAATGGAGTCGAAGGCGAGGTCAGCGAAGAGGAACTCTGGCTTTTCCGAGGGTTTTGAGTTCAATATGGATGAGTATTTGACTGTGTATTCCAATGCTGACGAAGAGGAGGGTTCCGAGTATTTTAGGGCAGTTTGTGAAGGGGGATTGAGCGGAGAGGGATTTGATAATGTGGAGATATCGGGAGAGCGGCTTTTAAATGCTTATAACAACGTATTGGCTAAGATTGATGAAGTTAGAGACGCTGGTGGGCTTGATAATGAACAAGCCGCGAAGAGAAGGAAAACAAGAAGGGAGTTGGAGGACCAAGGCTTGTGGGATTCTTGGGAGGGGAGATGGGATTTGGGCAAGAAATTGTCACTACAGGAAGTTTTGGAAAGAGATGTTGGTTTTGATGCTTTGCCTCCATCTTTTGTCAATGGCATAGAGTCTCGAGAAAAGAGGAAATTGAAGATTGAGGCTGCAAAGCGTCGAATTAATCGAACTGTGGATCCTTTGTCTATTGCTGATCCTCCATTGGAGGATGATAGCCTTTCGAAGCCGACAGTACGTAAGAAGTGGAGTAGAGGGAAAGTTGGGATCAAAGGTGTTGATTGGGAGGATTGCATTATTGAATTGTTACTCCTTCATCGAGTAGACGAGGAAGAGATTGAAGAGGGACAGTATAATAGGTTGCTTGACCTGCATGTTTTTAATTCGTTGAGCTCACTCAGTGCAGATAGATGAATGCCCGTTAAGGGCACCAAAGATTAGGTGGTTTCTTTTAACTGTGTTATTGTTATGCTGCCACCGTCAATTGCGAAGTCCAGGTCAGGTCATGCAACTGGCCAATGTGTACATTCTCTTGATATAGTAATTCATTTTGCAAAGAAATAGATATGATTTGTGTTGGAACTGTATATGATTTGCTCCTTACCAGCTCGAGTAGTTATTGTTTTGTTTGTTATTTCACTTCTTTTAGTTTTAGATCATGTCATGTCGTTGTTTTGATTAATGGTACTGGTGTCTTTCCATCTATAGCAATTATCTTGCAATTATCTATAGCAATTATCTATAGTCGGTGCCTGTTAAAACGAGGTAAACAGCAATGTAAAATCAAAAGTAGATAAGACGTGCTTAGGCATTTCACCCTTTCTGTGTAATGAAATGAGAACTTGATGGTCTTTAAGAAAGAGTGTATCTTGATTTTTGAAGTTGTTTGTGAGATGAATGTAACTAAGCAAGAGATGATTATTGGTAGCACTTATATACCCTAAAGTTTCTAAAACTTTCACTTAAATACCCTAAAGTTTTTAAAACTTGCATTTAAATTATCTTAGTTATGCAAACTTGATGGTATTTAAGTGCAAGTTTAAAAAATTTTAGGAGATTTAAGTGCAAGTTTTAAAAATGTAGGGTATTTAAGTGCAAGTTTTAAAAACTTTAAGTATATAAGTGCAGCCCGCCATTAACAAGTGAGGATATATAAGTGAGTCTTTATAACTTTAGAGCATATAAGTGCTGCCAAAAACAAGTGAGGGGTTATAAGTGCAGCGTAGTTGAAACTTTAGCGTATTTATTTGCAATTAAGCCTAGTTTTTTTATACTGATTTATAGTGTAAGAGATTGATGGTAACTAGCAAAAAGATTAATGAAAGGGACTAGCTATGTCCTTTCTTATCTACTGCCATGAGGGTCCCATGGTCTACGACCCCAACACTGAGCAGAGGCTGCTGCTGACGGTGGCATTGGTGGTAGCGCTCGTGGTGGAGGTTTATGGGGTTGAGCTTGAGATCGAGGAGATTGCCTAGATCTACGCTGTGATCAGCATGTGCAGGATTGGGCACCGAGAGCTCAAGGAGATGCTGTTAAAGGTCTAGCGATCCGCTCCCTCAGGGAAAGATAGTAACTTGAAAAACTTGGTATACAATATGCCTCTCCTCATTTAGGTTAGTGGAGTTGAAGGCTGGGTCATTGAGGAGGAAATTGGGTGGTTTTGGACGTTTTCGAGTTCAATTTGGATGAGTATTTTATTGTAAATGGGAGTGACAATTATGAGGAGGATTTGGAGTACTTGAGGGTAATTTGTAAAGGAGGAGTGAGTTATGACGAATTAAAAAAGTTGCTGATATCAGGAGAGAGGATTTTGAATGCTCATGAGAATGTATTTGCTAGGAAAGCTGATGTTAGAGAGTTGGGCAGGCTTGATAGTGGACGAGCAGTGAAGAAAAGAAGAACAGAGATGGTTATGCTGCTCTGCCTCCATCTTTTGTCAATGACATTGAGTCTCGGCAAATGAGGTTAATTGAGATTAACACTGCAAACCATCTAACTAATCAAACTATGGACCCTTTATCTACTGATGATTTGCTAATGTAGGATTAAGAGCTTTTTGAAGAAGACGGTAGGTAATCAGAAGGTGGAGATGCACATTGAAGCATTAAACCCATTGTGTTCCATAGGAGAAGTTATGGTTCAAACTTGTACAAGATAAGTCTCCAGTGAGTGTATGTACTGTGCACAATATGGTGCACCAGTAAATATCAGAAACTCTGTGCCTGGTGTCTTTAACATTTAGTTTTCCTAATTGAAGTCCACCTTAAGATTTAATAGACACAATTGATAAATGCAACTCTGTCAATTTGGAAATGTATATTAACCTTCTAGTTTAAAATTGTTTTGGATGATTTAGAAAGCAGTAATAATTGAACCATCTTGGATATGTGGATCTCAAAGTGGCCTCCTAGTTAAACTTAATATGAACTGAAAATGATGAGCTGGATTCTACAACTCATGGATCTTTGCGGTTCGAGTGAGTGAGTAACCACAGAGTGTTAACTTCACACAACTCGAACCCACCATGGATTATGTTGCCATCAGTGCCTCGCTCTCCGCAATATTTGTTTTCCCTACAGCTTGTAGATACTTCTCTCTCCCATCTGCAAAATGCATATTTTTTAAACCACATTCTGAGAATGATTTTCTTACACTGGCTGTTCAATTAACACAGTTGTCTTTTTAGCAGTGACTTCCTCCACCGCCAAAAGGTATCAGCAATGGGAAACATCTTTACTTAGTGTTGAGGTTTCCCTTTTATATAGGGTTTCCATTATCAGCTTTAGCATCTTCCCACCCCTTCCTCCAGGGGGTTAACAGGACAGGTGCTTTGAATGAATATAATCAAGATAACTGCAATCCATGATTTTCAATAATATGTTGTATGTATTTTCAATAATATGCTGTATGTATGTTCTTTTCCTTTCATCTGGTATTACTGCATGGACCCTTACTATATTAATCAGCTTCGCACTCTTTCTTCTGATAATTATCATACGTTCCATTTTTGTATTGTCGTTGATCATATGTTGGGCTGTAAATGATATCCAGAATTTATAGATCTGATCCATTTTTTCAAACATAATATTGAATTCGAATTTGAAATTCTTTGACATGAATCAGATATGATCGCATCTAGCGTCGGGTTAATACATTGCCAGATCAGAATCATAAGATCCACAAACACGACCTTGTATCATAAATAGTTAAATAATGTAGGTATTAGTGCACCTTCCCTTAAATAAGTGAGCATGTCAAATTATTGCTCACAGAACAAATAGTTAATGAAATTGGCCAAAACAAGTAGTCAAATCCAAACGCAATTCTGATTTTTAATTATTATTATTTTTTGGGTTGAATGCACTCAATTCTGATTACACGTACGGTCTTGTGGGTTTTAGATGCTGACAACATATTTTCTTATTCTATTCAAATTCTAGTCTTACATAAATCCAAATCGAATTCGATGAATTACAGCCATACTCATACCAGGTCTATCTATCATGGTTCTTGACTATGCCACTTCTTTGTATTCCTCT
>JBAKGM010000365.1:20744352-20770876 GCA_037177215.1 Asparagus racemosus | reverse complement strand
ATAAAATACGTAGAAAATGCTTCAAACATAATAAGTGTCTCGACAATGGCCATGACATAATAAGTGTCTCGCTAACAACCGAGACACAAAAAGTGTCTCGGACATGGCCAAGACACAACAAGTGTCTCGGACATGGCCGAGACACAATAAGTGTCTTGCATGACCATGTTGTCAGTTTTATCCCTGTGGTTGATTTCCTTAGGATTTTGATGACGTTGTTCTTCAATCTTCTCATGATTAAATCATATTTGAGGTTCATCGGTAATTTTCGATGCCTACAAATGGATTATCCTAAACATACTACGGATAGTACTTTTTTAGGAACTTTCTATTTGTTGGCATTAATTACCTGTCACCATTTTACGTGATTAGGTGATACGCACTGTTCGAATAGACTGTATTTACCATGAACAATCCCTCCCATTTGGGTTCAAACTTACCCTTTGGACAGCTTTGGGGTAATGACTCCTACATCGATTAAGGCCTGCATCTTATCCTTGAAATGGTAGCATGACTTTGTCGGATGGTGGACTACTCTATGGAATGCACAGTACCTCGGATCTGTGACTTTATCTGCCTCTTCCTAATTCATGATCAGGGGTAGCTAGATCTTATTGTTCCCCATGAGGTATTTGAAAATACCAGGAACCTCGTCTTCCTTGAAAGAATAGGTTTTGGAGCACCTCAGTTTTGACGACTTCTACTTTTGAAGCCGTTGTTGCCATTGGGGTTGCGGATGTAATTGGAATGCTTGGTTTGCGTCCGCTACTTTCGCCTGCTCCCTCCCTTTGCTGTGTGGGGTGAGATTTTACTTGTGCACATATGCCGCTTTGCTGGCCTCTTTCTGCCTCTTTCCTCTTAAGGAAATGCTCAGCTTGGTCCTCACGCACCTTCAAGTCTCTCCACGTCTCTGAGGATGACGTTCCTATTGCTTCTAGCACGTCCAATGAAAGGTTATTGTGGCAGGTCTGGAGAATGAACTGTTCAATGATCAGGTCCAGACAATTCATTGCCTTGTTTCGGAACCACTTGACAAAGCTATCTACTGTCTTTCTGTCCTTCTATTTTTCATCCAACATTGTTCTGATGGATATCTCAGTATCATTGTCGAAGAAATTATCGCGGAACATGTCTCCATGTCGTCTCAGCTGCTAATGCTTCCTGGTTTGAGACGACGGTACTAATCGAAGGGAGCTCCCCGAAGAGTGCCAATGAATAACCGAACCATCAAGGCTCATTACCAGAAATAACCCCCAGGTAGGATTTGAGGTAGATCAGGTGCTGAGTAGGTGAACCCTTCCCGTCGAACGGCGTGAAGTTTATTAGACTGAACTTCGCCGGATACAGGATTGATTCCCACTCCCTTGGATACAGACATAGTATACCCGTCTTCTTGACTTCTTGAGCGGATATTAGATCATTGATCTTGCCTTCAAGCTCTTTTATTTTTCTGCTTTCAAACCCTCGCCTTACTTCAGATTACTCTTAGTATGATGGGTTGGGCCATCTCCAATTTGAGTGCCTGATGTTGTTTGTTTTGAAGTTGGGTTGGGAATGACGGTTTCATCCCCTTCTGTGTCACTATCTTCAATATCGTGAGTGACATGGTGACCAGACTCATGTTGGGCAACTTTCTGGCTTTGCAAGTCCCTCATCTGCTGCATGGCTGGCTCCATTTCTATCTTCATTTCAGCCCTGAGCTCTTCTCTTTGTTTGCCTAAGGCTTCATGCAATATCTGAGCCAGCGTTTTAGGAGTAATAGTATAAGCTTCTCTAGCCTGATCGACGCTCGACATCGTGTCATCGAATGATATTGTTGAGTAGGCGTCGGAGACCTCATCTTTAGATGAATCCCCTTCATGCATCCTTCTAGAATCCCTGCGTTGTGTAGCTCGCAGTTGTAACCAAGACATTCTCTGGGAAATTTAGGCGCTAACCTTTCCTTCAGGAGTGAAGTCAGGATCTATACCTATTGCAACCTTTCCTTTACTTTTGTCTACCATATTAATGGTAACTTCTGGGAATTAACCTCTAGCCTAATGTCAGGATCTTCTTCTTTGAAAGCGTCTTGGCTTCCGTGTCCACTCTTCTGCTATTGGTAGGGAAAGCCTTTCGAACACCGAAGCTCTTTGCGGACGAGCTTCCAACTCAGGGCAATCACATCCTGATAGCAATGTCTTGATCAGGTGTGCACGCGAGCAGGAACAATCTATTTCATCAATTATTCTTTTTCGTGCATTGCCACCCCTAGCCTAATGTCGTGGTCGATTAGGATGCAATACTATTTATTGGCATGGATCACGATGGAATTTACTTCCACCCCAAGTGTAATGTTGTCTTCAATTGGAAGACACGTCTTCTTTTGGGGGCATTGACCCTTCGACCTAGCACACTCCTTAGGAGGCACTTTTGGCTGTTTGTCAACTGAAGTTGTCCTTGCATGAATCAACATGGTATGGTCATCTCTTGTGACTTTGCAAATAGCAACACGCTTGAAATTCTTCCCCTCAGCATTCTCGCAGACCCCCTGCGGGATGCTCAAACGAGATGCGATAGGAATTCTTGAAGTTTGAGATGTCCCGACTTGTTCGAGACACTTCTGAACACTGGCTTAATTCTAGACATGACCCCTAGTCTGTTGTCGTGTATGGACTGCATTACCCAAGCGTTCCTTCACTGGTGCTTTGCCTTAGTTTCCAGGCTGTGGATCGAGGTGATTAAGCACCAAAGTTGTATTCTCGAGCTTTGTCATTGATATGACAGTAGGAGAAATGGATGAATGCAGCTGAGGAGAACTCCCTTGACCTGGACAGTCTGAAGTGTCCGAGCTGACATTTCTTTGGCGGAGACAGTTTGGACTGTCTCGGTTGAAGGCACTTTAGCTGAGACGGTTGAAAGTGTCTCAGTCAAAGGCTCTTTGTCTGAGACACTTTAGACTGTCTCAGTTGAAAGCTCTTTGGCCGAGACAGTTGGAAGTGTATCGGTTGAAGGGTCTTTGGCTGAGACAGTTGGAAGTGTCTCGGTTGAAGGGTCTTTGGCTGAGATAGTTGGAAGGGTCTCGGTTGAAGGCTCTTTGTCCGATACAGTTAGGAGTGTCCCGGCCAAAGGCAGCGCCTTGGGCTAGATTTTGTCTTGAGTTTTGCGTAGATTTTGGGAGCCAAACTTTGTGGCTTGATCCCTTGGCTGATTTTGACTCTTGCGCCTTGCATATAACATCACATGCACGCCGCTTTTGGGCGCGTTCCTTCCTCGTCAGATGGGTCCTCTTGACGAGAATCCATTCTTCCTTGACCGGAGTGCTGGAAGTTTGGAATTGAGACGTCGTAGTTTCTTGACGCCTCTGAGTATGTGAGTTCACATGATAGTGAACTCCGTCCGTCGACTCCATGGCCTTCGCAAATTGGTGGGCCATCTTCTGACGTTGCCTCTGACGAGCCCTCTTTGACAGAGTTACAGAGACTTTGTAGGATGTCTCTTTCTTTACAATAGAGTCACCACGAGCAGAGCTTCTGGCTTTGCAATTTCTAGGGTATTGTTGCGAGGGGAAACCTTCTCCACAACTGGGTGAGATTCATTACCCTTAGTGACAAGTCGGACATCCCTCCTTGGAGATGAAATCCTCCGATGCTTGTGACGTAAGGAGGATCTTGATGAAGAGGAGGAGAGGTACTCTTCAAACTTGGCTTGATCGAAGACATAATCAAGTCCATCTACCATAAGTCTAGCTTGATCGTGGTTCGGCTACGACACAATAGCCTCAACGTTGAGACTATTGGCTCCCACTGTGGGTGCCATCGTGTTTATGCCGAGAACGAGCTTCTTTGTAGTTTCCATTCCAAAATGTTTCAAGATGAAAACAAGATGAAAGATTACATGTGCAACTCTCTCTCTATTTCAAAGAAAATAAACTCTCCCTCTTGTACAAAACTCAAACAGAAGTCACTACGTAGCAAGCTCCTGCTTGTGTGGGTTCTTTGCCTGTGCTGGGGACGCATTGTCCGTGGACCACCGAGTAATGATCGCTGAATTGACGAGGTTGAGTTTCTGTTTCAATGAGGAAACAAGAACTTAAGCAAATATCTTAGCTAAGTAAGATATCTACTCTTCCCAAGATTTAAGGTAAACTTTAAACTCGAGGAATCTCTGAGTAAAGAATTGTTGAACACTTTCTCTACTCTTTTTTAGATCTCCAAGCTCTTGATCTCCCCAAAAATCAAGATCCTTAGCCCCAATGGATGTAAGGGGCAATTTGTAGCCTTTGAGAAATGTAACAGCTGAAAAGAACGCAACTTATGGCCTGCCAGACTTGCGTAGTGGGTGAGACACTTTTTGTATCTCACCACCAAAACTGTCTCGGCCATTGGCGAGACAGTTTATGCTATCTTGGTTGAAGGCTTTTAGTTTTCAGGCTGTTGTAATCGCTCTCCCTACTTTAAAGGCACGTTTAATACCCCATTTATGCACTTAGTGGGCGTCTTTTAAGGATGTAACCGCCCACTAATGTAAATGAACGCCTACACGTGTTGAAAAGGTCAAATGGGTCTCATAAATAATAATAAAACATATAGAAAATGCTTCAGATACAATAAGTGTCTCGGCAATGGCCGAGACATAATAAGTGTCTCGCTAACGACCGAGGCACAAAAAGTGTCTCGGACATGGCCAAGACATAACAAGTGGCTCAGACATGGCCAAGACATAACAAGTGTCTCGGACATGGCCGAGACATAACAAGTGTCTCGGACATGTGTCTTGGTCATGGCTGAGACACAATAAGTTTCTTGCACGTGCATGTTGTCAGTTTTACTCGTGTGGTTGATTTCCTTAGGGTTTTGATGATGTTGTTTTTTAATCTTCTCATGATTAAATCATATTTGGGGTTCATCGACAATTTTCGATGCCTATAGTCACTGGATGGATCGAATCTACATTCCCCTTTTTACCAACGTTGGGGAATAGATATTCGGCCCAAGAGACGCAAGCAATAGTAGAATCGTGTCCAGCATTTGCAATGACCCTTTGACATACAAGAAAATAGTAGACTGATTCCCAGAATGCCTCAGAAGTGCTCAACTCTGTATCAGTTGGGAAGAACTCCTCATATGGATGATCTCCCATTGGTAATCGTGACACTAAAAATGTTTCAGGCAAATTGATCCCAATCTCACCCGCCGGAGTGAAGAAAGTGTTGCTATCGACGTTATACAACTCTAAAATGTCGAACATAGGCACACAAATCTCTACGCCATATTTTGAAGCTCTTACTACAAAGTAAAGCCCCGACCTTCTTAAGCTCCCCTCAAAAGTGACGAGAGCGTTATTCACCAGACGGGTCCACCATTGGGTATCCGTCAATTTGATTCAACTAGAGAATCTAGTATCCCTATCAAGATATTATGCATCGATCTTTGCGAGTTCATTTTTGAAGATGTTTGGTACAACAAGAACTTCATTAACAGGGGCATCCTCATGAGCAAAGGTCGGATGCAAGCCTATGACGTTGACTCCATAGAGTCCCTCATAATGAAAGCCAATGTCTACTTCAGAGAGCCCACAGTGATGCTATATTCTTTGTTGGTGAGGGTGTAACGCATTAGGTGACGTACGGCGAGATGTTGTAAGTACATGAAGGACACATGACGCTCTATCACCGACAAGTAGTAAACGACAATCCCCTTGGGTGTAATACCAATGCTCTTTCACCCAATTGAATATGGAGGTGCCATTAGGATTACTATCCCCAAATAAAGAGTGAGGTTTCCTTGAAGTAGCCTCGTTGGGAGTGGAAAACTTGGCATTTGTGATCATCTCCTTCAGAGTTTGATAATCGCCCGATCGTATAGCCTCAACCCTTTCTTAGCTGCTACCCTCTAGAAATAGAGGGATGTGCCCATCGAAAATATGCCTCACTTCAAAGTTACGAGTCCCATCAGGACCATAATGGTTATGGTGGTCGACAGGAGCCTTCGAATAGCAAACTACACAAAAGGAGGCAAAAAAACAAGTTAGAAGATGAAGGATGAAAGAAAATAACCAAGTCTTCGCACTCAGATGCGAAGTTTGCCATGGGCGAATCTCGCTCATAAGTGAACGTCATCACAATCAACTAAGTGTTGACAAGATGAGCGAAACTCACAAAGAAAGTAGTGAACTTCAGCACCACAATCAAATCTAATTAAGAGATAATGTGGATCAGACTGGCGAATTTCACTCAAGCGAAGGTCACCCAAATCAAAATTTGGCGAGCATTGCTCAAGCAAAGGTCGCTCAAATTAAACTGGCGAACCTCGCTCAAGCAAAGTTTGTTCAAGTCAAAATGACAAATCTCCCATCAGGCGAAGGTCACTCAAACTAAATCGCAGCCCCCACCCAAACGAAGTTCATTACAGAAGTCCAAAGGGCTAATAACGACGAGTTCCACCTGAGAAGTGAAGCTCACCACATCAAGTGCCATTAATGGTAATTAATAGAACTTCGCTGGTGACTAAAGTCTATCGGTAAGACCACAAGTGGTCATAAAAACCGTGCCTTTAGCAGTAAATTGGTTTTAAGTGCTCAAAGACACTATTCAAAGCCTGATTGGGGCTAAATTTTGATGGATCTGAAGATCACCATGAATCAGTTTGAAGCTTACCAACGGCCATCTCTAGCTGCGCTGGCTCGCCTTTTGCTCTTGGGTGATGAGGTCCCCTAGCAGCACCTCTTCCTCTTGAAATTGCATGATGAGGAGCTAGTGAAGATTGATCTTTTCAGGATTTTAAAAAAACTAGGGTTTTGAGAAAGTTAGGGTTTTTAAATCAATGTGAAGAAGAAAAGAGCTAAACAGTTCTATTTATAGACTGACCCCCGAACTTCACTGAAGATTTGCACTCTTAACTTCACCGAAGATTTTGCCTCGTGCTTTGTCAAATATTCTCTTCTTGAACTTCACCGAGAATTTTGCTCTGAATGAACTTCGCCACAATTTCAAGCGTAAAAATTAAGCATTTAAATTTTAAATTCTCATGCTGAGCTTCGCCTAGCCAACTTACTGAGCTTCGTCTAGATGACTATATCTCAAGATAAGTAAGTGAACTTCGCTCTATTCACTTGGCACTAAAGCGAACTTCATCAAAATGATATGACGAATTTTACTAAGACTCCAAATTGTAGAACTTGTAACTCAATTTGTTTTGAGACCTGACCTGGCGAACTTCAATTTGATTCTCGCCAACATGAAGAAGCTTAAGCTTCGCTTCCAACATAATAACTCCATGCAAAGTTCAAGTTCATCACAGAAGTAAAGTTCATACAGATCAAACACACAAATATGGGCAGTTTTAGAAAAAAATTATTTTTATTGATCGAACACTCTACTATATAAATGTGACATGCAGACTATCCAACTACAGGGATGAGGGGTATTCGTTGCTAGTAGCTACTACCCTATACTCCTAACTATGGGTAATGTGAAAGCTGAGGAACATACACGAGCTACACTAAGCTACAGCCTTTATTCCTCCAATCTCATAAAACTTGGGGAGCGAAATGTTTCCCCGTGCAGAAGAAATAGCTCCTACTTACTCCTCCTTAGGCTCTATATCAAAGGAGGAGAAAAAGTTGTTAAACAAGAACTACCCCCGCTCCTCTAAGTGAGGCATATCAACAAGAAGAAGCATGTTCTTGTACCAAAATTTAACGTTGGGCTAGAGACAGCCACACGACATCTAAGTATATTTTAGGTTCTCATTTATGAAATCTAATCACTATCGGAGTCCTTACTTCTGCAGCTCCAAATATCCTTCTTCAGCCACCATCTCGGTCACTGAACGGTCTTATGCAGAGTGTGGCACTCGAAGCTCCAAGTATTTCTATTGTGATTTAACTCACCCCAAGCTCTCGATTGATTCTCAATGATCTGATCGAGTTTAGCCTTCTCGGCTGACAACAGATCTGCTAGTTAGTGAAGTATGGGGAGTTCATCTGCTTGGTTGCCCCTTACTTGGGCGAGCTCCTATTGGAGCTGTTTTTATTTCACCTCCTCTATTGAGGAGCATCTCCGATCTAAGTGATGGAGACTTAGACATCGAGAAGATGAAGATGGAGATGAAGATGAAGAATTTAGAAGGGAAATGGTGCTATTTATAGCCTTCTCAAAATCCAAACTTTCAAGAAAATCACATCTTTTATGATTTGATTGGACCGGACAAAGAGGCTAAATCTTAGCCTAAAATACGGTTAAATCTACAACAAATCTCGTGAACATTCAGTCAAGAGATCTCAGCCACAAATCATGACATAAATCTAGAGGCAAAACTCCAACAACCTTCGCTAGTTAGAGGACGTCAATAATTGACAATCCTCGCCCACATAGACCAAAGGGAGATGAATCTCGCTGATACCCAGAATCAGTCAAACTTCGCTAATTTCTCAACTCTGCCTCGACAATGAGAAGGGCGAACTTCATTCCAAACATAGAATTGGATGATTACAAGCATCTTTGAGCCTTTGATATAAGCTTACAACAAAGGAAGCGATGTTCGACAGTACACCTCTGGCGACCAAGTAGATTGAAGATAATTTTCAAACCTAAAACAAGACAACTCAAGCTATGTTCAATAGCACACCTCTAGCTATTTCCCAAAGTATTTAAATTCTAGCTACAACTCAGATGCAAGATATTGAAAACTTTGGGGGGGGGGGGTGGTCTTGTAGATGGTTAAATTATATTCTACCAATGCCAATGTTCAGCTTGGAACCTAAAAGTGAATGCCTAAACACTTCAAACAGGCCTAAAGTCGAGCTCACGATAGGCTATGGTGAAGCTCACTTAAACAAGCATGTGAACATCAGCATGTAGTCCACTTTGGCTCAGACCAAAAAAGTCAAAAGTGAACCGTGCGAAGTTCGTTGTTTGATGTCAGCGAACTTCAGCAGCAGTTATCCACGTTGGCCATGCCATTCACAATTTAAAAGCAATGGCTCACTCGCATCTTCAGCAAGCCTCACCTAAATGTCTTCAGTGAGCCTCGCCTAAAGGTCTTCTGCAAACTTTGCCGCGTCAATGAACATCGCCAAACAGCTGTTTGAGGGCTATTTTCAAGGGGATGACCGCTCCCAACTATCTCCTATTTTAATGGCCACTTAACCACAATTAAAG
The DNA here is from genome assembly GCA_037177215.1 of Asparagus racemosus. NCBI lineage: Eukaryota > Viridiplantae > Streptophyta > Magnoliopsida > Asparagales > Asparagaceae > Asparagus > Asparagus racemosus. The sequence goes on along the minus strand of JBAKGM010000365.1, from coordinate 20,761,737 downwards.
GCCATTAACTCTCTCTCTTAGCTTATAAAAGAAGAAGGCGATTGTTCATTCGACACAACCTACACACGGACGGAATCTAGAAATTGACCCATATACACATAAAGAGAGATAACCAGTCTCGCACTTGCGTTTCTCTCGTGCTTTGGTGCTAAGAGAAGACTGAGTTATCTTCCAAGAAACCAAGACTTCATCAACAGCAAAAGGCCTATCGACTTATTCGGATTGTCAACGAAGTACAAAATTGACGCTCCATCGGCATATGAAGAAAACTCCAGTAAAATATAAATTTTTCCTTAGTTTCATTCTAAGTCTTCTAATTGTAATCTGTGTCAATTGCAATACAAAAAGACCCGAAACAGTTGAATAGTTAGAATTGGTAAAACTAGAACATTTAATTAATCTTTATATACATTTACATAGAATTTTATTGTTTTCCTTGCCTCTTGCACTTCGTTGTTTTGGCATATACCAATCCCATTGCAAAAATTTCTTTATTTGTTGATTGGTGAAATTGCATATCTCTTTCAAACATTAGATAAATTCCACAGAGGCTGTCTCCTTACAATATTCACTTTATTTAATGAATCGGAATGTTTTCTTTTTCTCAGAATAATTTCCTTTTGAATGGCCCATGCTTTTCAAGTTTTCATTGTGTTGTCCTCTTAATGGCACCCCTTTTTTGCCTTAAAATCCCCATACAATACGACCGTGATGGCTTGCATTCATTCTTACAAACATAATTCTGATCTGGGAAAATCTTTTGCGTCTATTGCTAACATGTTAAAATTTATATTCATGACTCGTAGATCTACTCGTTTTTTTCCTTTTATGTTGTCATCCGAAAGACCCAAATGATCTCCACCTTCGATTACTTTTTATTCAGCCCAATCCTAATGGTTTTACTTTGGATCATAAATTTATATACTTCATAGATAATCAAAAACAGCATGGAATTAAAGAAATAGAAGCATGGGTAAATAAACATGAAGAAGCATTAATAGTAGGTAAATTATAGATATTATAGAAATTACATACCTATTATGTAAATAAAAAGTAGACTAACCTCACGAAATCGAACTGGATTATTGAAAATTTAGTTATCAAGCTGTAACCTGAGAATGAAGCATTTATAAATATTTCATTCAGATTTATATGATTATTATTTTACTATCACAATTCAATAGATAATCTAAAATAGCACATAATGAAAGAAATAGATGCACGCATAAATAATAGACAATATGAAGAAATGATGAATTAAAATGTTAGCTCTCTAAAATTGTATTGTTAGGATAACGAAAGGAACATGAAGAAGCTCATAGACGCAATAAAGAATAAGAGGAGTAGTAGTTATTTCCACGATTAGCACTAAAAATACAATTGCAAATGATCTAAAAACACCGTAAAATAATGTACTGAGGCTATCTAGTTAAATACATCATCCCTAATATAGATTTTGTAAGGCCACGAATTTTTTGATTGAATAATATTTTCAATAAGATGATTTTTACAAAATAAATATTTATTTCTATTCGATATGATGAAATTCCTTAAAGTATAACTTTATTAGAATGATATTCATGAATTAAGTATGAATTTATCTTGAATTGGGTTTAATAGTAAAGGGGATTTTCATATGTAACCTTGGGGTCCGTTTAGTATGAGTTTAAAACAATCAAGGTTAAACTTCAACATGATAATTATTACCCTAGAACAATTAGTGGGAGAAACAATACTGTGTTTGGTATAACATGTCATAAGGATTAAAAGTTTAACACAAAAATATCTCTACCACTTTCAACTCAAAATGCATAAATTACACAAGTCCCCTTTAAAATAATAAACTTATAAACAACCTCCTTAAAAATCTGACAGTTATAAAATGCCTCACGCACAATTAAACATTTGTAGAAAACACACTAGAAGTTTCAAAAATTATAGAAAACACACTCAAAATTTTTTAAAAATTTTAAAGAGTACAGTAAAAATTTCAAACTTATAAAAAATTACATTGCCAATATAGGATTACAAACATCCCCCTGAAAGCTTTAGAATTCATAGAAAACACCCTAGTAGTTTCAAAATTTACAAAAATTCCCTCAAAGATTAAAAATTTACAGAAAACCCCATGAAATATCAAAACTTACAAATAAATATTTTCTTGTAAATTTTGGTTTTAGGGTACTTTTTGAATTTTCCAAGGTGTTTTTATAAATTTTGAAGTATAAGGGTGTTTTTTGTAATTTTCAAACTTCCAAGGTGTTTCCTATAAATTCTAAAACTTTTAGTGGTCCGTTTATAATTCCTATAATTTCAGTGTACTATTCGGTTGAAATTCTTAGGGGTTTTTTTCTTAATTTTGAAAGTGTTTTTTTACAATTTATAAAACTTTAAGGGTGTTTTATCAAATTCTAATTTTTTAGGAGGCTATTCAGAGTTCTTCAAATTTCAATACATTCGATGTACATTTTACAAATTTGAGGGTTTTTTTATAAATTTCAAAATTATTAGGGTGTTTTTTTGTAAATTATTATGGTGCTTTTGAAAAATTTTAGGTTTGGTTGCCAGATGTTTGTACATTTTATTGTTTTTAAATTTTGAATTTTTCAAAATTATTTATCATTTTTTCTAAATTTTTCATTACCAAGGGTGTTTTTATAATTTTATAATTGTTTTGAGGGGGGGGATTGTTTATAAATTTTTACTTTACAAGGGATGTGCTAAATTTTTAGGTTTTAAGAGACTTGTTGTAGAATTTACAAGTTTTTAGGGGTTTTTGATAATTCCACATGCTTAAATGAACTAAGCCTCAACTTTTCACTCCTTTTCTCCTGGACCATAACTTGGTTAAAAGTTTTTGCTAAACTTTATCCTTGATAAAGTTTTAGAGAAATAACAAATATGAGTAAAGATGAGATACTGTTTAACAGGGTAAATTTTGCGCCCCTTTACTCATGTACCAAACACACCCTTAGGGTTATAAGAATAAAGGAAATAAGTTAATGGGTTATTTTACAAATAGGCCAAAGCCTATACAAACCCAAAACTTAGGGATCCTATCTATTTCTCAGAACATATTCTTTTTGGGAGCAGAAATTCTATAGGAGAAGAAGGCGAGATGGGAGAGATTCGTAGTAGGAGAACTTGATCTTCATCTCAGGCGTCTGTTCTCTCAACTTGTTCTTTATTGGGGAAATTATCTTTTGTTTCTCTCTCATTCTTTTTACTATGGATCTATGAAAACCCTAGCAAATTCATACTAAATCCATTAGGGTCTCTTTTAACTGATGTTATTTCTTTTGTTTGGAGTAGTTTTGATGAGATTAAAAAACCCAACAAAATCTTTAGTTTTCTTTATGTTTGATATTAGGAGCATGGTAGAAATGTGTCAAAAATATGCATTTATGTTTGATATAAGAATTGTCTAACGACGACATCAAACGTCTGATTTGAGATTAGGCGTCTGAGCTTCGGCACCAAATGTCTGAATTAGCTTCAGACATCTAGTTTGAATAGGTAGAAGCTTGATTTAAGTCGAGAGAAATAGTGAATTTTGTTTTTTTACACGGTGATGTCTGCTTCGTATAGGGAGACGTCTGGTTTTGTTCCCAGACATTTGGTTTGAGTTTTTAGACGTCTGATTTTGTACAGATTCATAATTAACTCTATAATAATATAATTAACAGTCTCAATGGACAAATTAGCTATTTTAGCTTATTTTATGGGAGTTTATGATTATTTTGATAATGTAAGCGTAGTCCTATGAGATACCTCCATATATTCGAAGTATTTTGATCACGTATTTTAACTCAGCACATGATAAATACATTATACAACTCGCTAAAAGACGAATGAACAGTTTAATGAAATTGTTATGAGTAGTTTGTGCTAGAGATGGAGCAATACGATGTAACTCCTAATCTTCGTACATGTAGACGGGTGTAGAGACATGTATTCTATATTATGGAGTGTACCCCGACGTAGTTAGTCCTAATGCACGAGTAAACTTGGCAGCTAATCTCTTAGATAGATTATTCTGGTTAGTACTAAGAAGTTGTGGGATGTTGCCACAGGGCAAGGATCATATGCATAAGATTACATGTGCAAATTAATTAACAGTAGGATGGAGGATAAGTTATGATTCTAGTCATGTCTTAAAGTTGGTTAGTAGGCTAGAGGACTCCTACGTGAGTACCTGTTTTATGATTTTGTATTAGTTATGTGTAACCACTTTAAATGGACAGATTAATCATTTCATATCCAAATAAAAACATAGTAAATATCTCTAGAATGTTGTTGATGTTATGTATATGTTTCGTGCACAACACAATTTGAGATATCCTGTTGAGCTTGTGATCAATATTCTTTGATTCGTTTAGTCTTTCTTATCTAGCGAATAAGTTGTTGATTATCTATGATCAGCAAGTCACTTAGTCATAGAGTTCCCCATATTACGTCGCTTAAACCTTACGTCTAACCCCATTTGTGGACCCCATTGTCGGGTAACGAAGTGACTCCAACTGCAGTGGACTAAGTTTACTTGAATAAGTAGGTGATGAGGAAGTAGGCAGAGCGATGCTATAGTTCTAATATAAAAAATGCTAGATAATTGTTTATTTGATATAGTAGATATCCTTAAATTACACTTTAGATATGTTATCTAGAATTAATGGCCATATTTGATCCAAGACATTTGTATTTCATTTGGATACTAGATTTATCTATTTAGCGGACGTGATAGTTGAACAATGGTTATATCCCTATTTGTTTTAGCTTGATTATTTCTATGATGTTGATGTTGTTGTGATGGGACCTATGCTTTTATGTATAATTGTATTGTGTAGTTGTGGATGTATATTTCAAAATAATTTAAGGTATTTATGGAACATTTCATATTTTGTTTTGTAAATATTCTGCCCACCAGGTCATGCACGGGAGCGGGACGTGATGAGATTTTAGTGGTATCAAAGCCAGAGCTCAATATACATCCCCATCAAATCTAATATCATATCCAACACAATGCATTACGTTGTCCATTTTTTGAATCTTAACTTCATTGGAATCCTTACCTTCCTTTGATAATCACTTATGACTATGTAGGACATGGCTACGAGAGCAGGATCAAGCAATACTAATAGACAAGATCCAACTGAACTTTTGGCGGTTCTTCGAGCGATGTTGGAAGCCGAGAGCAACAAATAGGGCTTCAAATGGAGCAGATGGAAGCGATGAGAGCAGTTAATATGAGGCGTGAGGCATTGCTTTAGCTACAGATTGATCAGGCTCACTATCAACCAGCTGTGGTTCCAGGTTAAGGGAATCAGAACGCACCATGTGTGGATAACGTGATAGATTTTTGGAGATCTCATCCTAAGAAGTTTTTTGGAGTTGATGCAGCAAGTGCAGTGCAAGATTGGATTAAAGAGATCAAGTGATTCTTGGATGTAGCCAAGGTACCCGATGCAGATAATGTGAAGATGGTGAAAATCTAGTTTGTTGATCAGGCTAGACAATGATTAGCAATGGAAAAAGCTCATACAAATGGACATATATCATGGGTAAACTTCACGAAGACTTTTTTAGAGAATTATATGTCGAAAGTGACATTGAGGGCACTTCCACATCAATTCATGGATCGCATTTTAGGGAATTGAACGGTAGATGAATATGCTTTGGAGTTTGAGAAACTCGGCTGATATGCCACTAGTTGGACATGATCAAACAAAGGTCGTGCTAGACGCTTTCTGGATGGGCTGAACTATGAAGTTAAGTCTCACATTATCATACAAAGGTTGGAGACATACAACCTAGTGCTGTACACGACTTGACTATTCAAGCAAATGGCAGCATGGAATAGGACCAGAGGTACAATTGTAAAGATGAACTTAGGTGGGAAACATCTAGATACCAGAGTTTTACAGCCGGCCAAGGGATGCAACAATGGTGGTTAAGCCAAATGTCTGATTACAGCTCAGCAACCATCGAGGAAGGAGGTTAAGCTAATGTGCGACTTCTGTAGGAAGTACATGCACAGCATGGAACAATGTTAGAAGCTCAAGGGATGTGGTACACCTATGGGGCTAAAAATCATAATGCTGCTTTTTTCCTCAAATCTCGAGCACAACACATGAATCAGCATACAAATAGTAAGGAGAATGTACACTACAAAGGGAAGCAATTCAAGCGCTTTGGCAAGGCATACAATAGGAAGCAAAAGAGAGTGCAGAACAACAATGCTAATCAATAAAATGAGGCTAATACATCTCATGGTGAGGGGTACCCTAATGCCTTGACAGCCAAGGAAGCTGAAGAAGCTAATGATGTGGTTACAAGTATTATTCTTATTAGTAATATAGCTGCACATATTTTATTCGATTCTGACGCATCTCCTTGCTTCATTTCTGCCAAGTTTATTGATGATAATTATATTCCATATCATAAATTTTCTTAGGGTTAGAATATTATAATGGATAATGGTACCTTAGCATATATAGAATGTCATTTGTAACCTGTAACAATATGTGGGCAAGAACTCTATGCCAACTTCCTTATGATAGACTCGAAGGGTTATGACGCCATATTGGGTGTGGATTGCTCAGGCGTTTTTCATGCATGTATTGACTGCCATCATAAGATCGTAGTATTTAGATTACCTAATCATCTAAAATTTATATTTCACGGGGGATGCAAGTCTGTCGATCCACTAGAGTATCGTGATGTGCCAAAAGGATTGTTGACCCTCATGTGTTTAGAAGAATGAGATTTAGCACCAGAGGTAGAGAAGCCAACTTTTCCAATCATGCGAGAGCATTTAAACCCTAATGATCTTTTGGGATTACCACCTCAACATGAGATTAAGTTTACTATTTATCTTGTACCGGGGCAACACTATATTGAAACCACCATATCACATGGCGTCTAGGGAACTCGAAGAATTAAAGGTTCATATTGAGGAGTTGTTTCATAAGGGCTTATCAGACAGGTGCTTCACCATGGAGAGCCCCAGCAATTTCAGAAGGAAGACGGTAGTGGTAGAAGGTGCATTGATTATCATTCGTTGAACCAAGTCACCATCAAGAATAAATGTCCGTTACTAAGAATTAATGATTTATTTGATCAGCTAGCAGGAGCGACTATATTTTCTAAACTTGATCTTAGATCTGATTGTCACTAATTTAGGATGAAGAAAAAAGATATTCTAAAGAAAACTTTTAGAATGCATTATGTGCATTGTGAATTTCTAGTTATGTCATTTGGTGTGACGAAGCATTATGGACAACTTTTAGAATGTGAGATTGAGTTTATCATTGAATCATATGTTTTTACAATATCTAGATCAATTCGTAGTTGTGTTCATTGGTGATATCCTGGTGTACTCTAAGAAACTAGAAGAGCATCTTATGTTGATATTGTAAATCTTGCAAAGAGAACATTTATTCGGTAAGCTAAGCAAGTGTGAATTTTATCTTGATAGTGAATCTTTCATGGGTCACATTATATCTTCTAAAGATTTATTAGTTGATCTGAGCAAAGTAGAAGTAGTTTTAAAGATAACGCAACCAACAAATGTAGGAGAAGTTTGTTTCTTAGGAATGGCGGGTTGCTATCGAAGATTAATCTAAAATTATTCATGCATTGTAGAGCCAATGACAAAGTTGCTTCATAAGGGTGAGAAGTTTAACTGGATAGCATAATGTAAGAAGGTAGTTAAAACTATTAAGATTTGCCTAAGGACTGCACTAGTATTGACACTACTCTAGGGGGTGGTAAATTCACAATTCTCATCGATGCTCTTAGAATCGAATAGGGTGTGTACAAATGGATAATAGAAAGGTGATTGCTTATGATTTTCGATAATTAAGACCACGCGAGAGGAATTACCCCATTCATGATCTGGAGTTAGTGGCAATGATTCATGGATTAAAAATTTGGTGGCACTATATTCTGGAGAGAAGGTGGAACTTTTCACCGATCGCAAAATTCTCAGATACATTTATACCCAGAAGGAGTTGAATATGTGTCAAAGGAGATGGTTAGAAGTCATGGCAAACTACAATATCAATCTTCAATATCATCCGGGTAAAGTAATTGTTGTACTTGACGCTCAATGCACTTAGTAGACCACCGAGTGAAATGAGGCTCACAAAGCAGAAGGAGTTAATTGTAGATCGAGAATCATGATATTTAAATTATTCTACTAGGTAGTCATGAATAAATAATAAACATACAAGTAAAACCTTTATTGATAACCATTTTAAGGAGTAGCAATTACATTATGAAAAGCTCATTGAGGTCAGGAAGAGAGTATTAGAAGGTAAGAGAAAAGACATATGGATTTAAATGTATGATTCATTGAGAAAAGGCAATCCTTTGTGTGCTCCAGTAGGTGAAATTTATACATAAATACTCGACGAAGCTTATTGTTTGATGCTTTCAGTTCACCCTGGAGGAATGTAGACGATAAAGACCTGAAGTTGCACCTTTAGTGGGATGGTATGAAATGTGATATCATTGAATATGTGTTCATATGCCTCACATGTTAGCATGTGAAGGCGAAATACCAGAAGACTGTAAGTTTATTGCTACCATTGTTGATACTAGAATGGAAGTGGGAGCACATCACCATGGATTTTGTGAAAGCTTTGTGATTATCATATTTTATTACATTTTCATAACCATATTTCAAATAAGTTTCATAAAAATAAATGATTAATATTATGTTTTTATCAAGTTTTGTAGGAAAAAGAAATAAAACCAATAAGTGCTCAAATGAAGATTATCTCAACCCCAACAGATCTCTGGTTGAAACCCACAAGAAGATAAGAGAAGCCTCACTCAAAAAAGCCTAAGAGAATTCTAGCAAAAATTACAACAAGAGATAACTGGGTATCTATACAAATATCTATACTAGTATCGATATTATTATTGACACTTGTCTTGATATTATTATCGATACTAGTATTGATACTATAGATACCCAATCAACAGAAACAAATCAAAGGCTAAAATTGTGTTTCTTGGAGGCCAAGTTTGGTCCACGAGCTCATATTGATTTATGTAATCTATAAATAGGGGTAAAGAGTCAACGTTAGGGTTGTGAAAAGTTTTGTAAATCCACTTTTGGGGATAAGAGAGCTACTTTTTAGGAAGGCTTTTTAAATATTGTAGAATTTTAATTTTGCAAAAAAAATAAAATTATTTTTTTCTCTTCAAATTTCTTCTTCTTCTCATGTGTTGATGAAGACTTGAAGATTTTTCTTTCGTCTACACAAGGAGTTAACCCCTTGCAATGTGAGTATTTTTCCTTTTTATTTCTTGTTTAGAAATGCATATTTTAGGATTTAATTTCTTGCTTAGAATTCATGCTAAGATTTATGCTTTGTAATTTAGGATTTTTATTTTTTGTTCTTGCTTTTTAAGAGTAATATGAGTAGTTAATTGAACATGCATAGGACAATCAACTAGAATAATAGTTGGTAAAAAGAAGAATTTGATAGACTATATTTATTTTATATGGCTTGATAATTTATACTTTTTTAAATTCTATTATTATCTAATTGTTTATTCCTATTCATAAATGGTGATATTGCTTGCAATATGAATTTGATAGGTTATGCTTGTTTTAGTTAACTTGATAATTTTTAGTTAAGAAATGGGCTAAACTACCAAATTGGTATATTTTGTTATACCTAATGACCACTTTGGTATATTTTGTTCTTCTGGCGACAATAAGGTATTAAAACTGGAATCCGATGACACTTAGACAGAAATGCCTAATTTCCGGCGTTGGATAGTCACGTGAGCAGGTCATGTGATGCATAGGTGGTTTTTTTTGCTGAGTTGGCAGTATATAGGTGGGAGATTAGGTGGGATCCTTAACTACCTCCTCAATTAACAAAAAAAAACCCTAAAATTTTCTATCTTCTCCCCCTTTCTCTGATCGTGTGAGAGAAGATGCAATTTCCTCACAAAGTATGCAGAATAATATCTAGAAATTAAGGTCTTGAGCATTTTCAACATGGGCTTAGAGCCAAGGAGAGAGAGTAGGCAGCAAGATCAAATAAGAGGTTAAATTGCATTCACGTGATAGTGAAAATGCATAGCACGAGGGAATGAATTTCATCATCCAACGTAAAATTAGAAAGCGATGCAATATGAGCGGTACAGTTAGTTATTTGAGAGGTTAAATTGCATCTCCTCTCACACGATTAGAGAAAGGGGGAGAAGATAGAAAATTTTAGGGGTTTTCTTTTTTTTTGTTAATTGAGGGGGTAGTTAAGGATCCCGCCTAATCTCCCGCTTATATACTGCCAACTCAGCAAAAAAAGCCACCTAGGCATCACATGACCTGCTCACGTGACTATCCAACGCCAGAATTTGGGCATTTGTGTCTAAGTGTCATCGGATTCCAGTTTTAATACCTTATTATCACCGGAAGAACAAAATATACCAAAGTGGTCATTAGGTATAACAAAATATACCAATTTGGTAGTTTAGCCTTAAGAAATGTAGTGACATGAGAATTAAAAGAGACTAGTTCTCAAATCTAAATAGAACTAGCGGATTCATTCTAGATTCCAAGTTTTATAACTAGATTTTCTTTTAACTCTTTTATTTACTTTCCACTCTTGGTTTTACTCTCCTTCTTGTTTTAGCCGTTTTATTTGCATCAAATCAACACCCAAGCCAATATTTATTTTCTCCTTTCTACCACAATTCAAGAACCACTCTAGGATCCTTCTTAAATCACATCTTCCTTATTAGATTGACACTTACATGCTACACACACATAAGTTGTGCACTTGCAATGTTTATAATTAGAACACATTAAGTTTTTCGCGTTCTTGTTGGGGATTGAACACGGATCACCAGAATATAATGAGATATCATTGCTTTTATGTGGAAGAAATTTTTTATTATCACATTTTATTGCACTCTAAATCCTTATTATCTTTTTATTAAATAAATATATCACTAATAATGTGTTTTTATTTAATTTGCAAGACATAGAGAATTAATGAATAAGAGCTCAAAAACTCAAATTTTCTTATTTTTTAACTTTTTATTGAAGTCCAGAATCAAGTCAAACAGCCTATAGAAGCTCAAGAAATAAGGATCCAATATGAAAAGAAATCAAGTCAAATTTTTGTTCAGGATGATCAGCCACAAACAAGTAGCATTATCTCCCAATCTGAAAGGCAGAATTTAACATATGCTATATAAAAATCACCTATCTCGACGAGACAGAGCTATCTAGAGCGGTAGACTTTAAAGATACCAATCAGTTGATCAATCAATTAGCTAATCGGTTGGCCAACCGATTAGTTTATAACTAAATTGTGAATAGCTAAGATTAATTCCTTAAAGCCAAAGGCTAATCCAATGACTTTTGTTAATTATTACAGGCTATAAATAAGGGTAGAGGAGGAGGGGTTTGAGTGTAAAAAATTTTATGAAAACTCTATTTGGAGAGGAGGGTTACTCTTAATTGAGAAAACATTCTAAAATTATAAATTTTATTTGCAATTAATAAAAAAATTCTCTACCTTTTAAATTTTCTTTTCTTTTTCTTTATTGATTGAGAGAAGATCAATATTTGCTTTTAAGGAGCCAACCTTTGCAATGTAAGTTTTTATTTTTCTCTTTTATTTTCTTATTTTAGAAATTCATGTTTAAGGATATTATTTTCTCTTTATTTTGATGTTAGTAGATTAGATTTATTTCATATCTCGTAGCTTAGATTTACTTTCATGTTCTTTTATTTTGGTTATTTATTTTTATGCTTTGTAGAATTTATTTTCATACATTTTTTGTAATTTAGATTTACTTTTATACTCTTTTAATTTTGTTAGTTAGATTTTCTTTATGCTCATTTAGATCTTTATTTTCTTATTTTTGTTCTTATTTTTAAAGTTATTTTTTATTTTTATTCTCTTTCTATTATGATTTCTAGCCTAGATTTTATTTTCTTATTTTTTTTCTCAAAATGTGCAACAAAATTTTGCAAGAACTCTAGAATTATTTGAAATTAGTTTGATTTCTTTTATGATTTGTGGATTGCTCTTTTATACTCAAAATGATGATGTTTAGCATAATCAACTAGAGAACTAATTGATAGAAAAACAATTTGATAATCTATGCTTATCTTGAGGGGTTTGATAGATTATGCTTATAAATTCAAGAATTACTATTTAGTTGTTGTTCTTTTCAAGAATGAAAATTTTACTTGGTTAATAATTTGATAGGTTATACTTTCCTTAAGTGGTTTGATAGTCTATGCTTAGTAAACTAAAAGTAAAATATAATAAAAAGATAGTAGTTCATAAATCCTACATGAAATTAACTAGTAAATTTAATTTTAGATTCCTATCTTCTCTTCTTGGTTTCCTCCATATTTTACTTATTTTAATTTTTCCTCTGTTTGGGATATGTTTCTAGTCTTGATTTTGTTGTTCTTTTTTATTTTCTTTATTTCTCCTCATCATTTTTATTTTCTTTATTTCTCCTCATCATTATTCTTTATTTTCTTTTATTTGTTCACTCTCTTTCTCCCCTCTTGTTCTAGTTTTCTTTCAAGTGTAGATAATCACATAGTTTTTAGATCTCTTCACTTTTACTCCTCTTTGTCCACACGCAACTCTAGGATCTAATTTTAGAATATATCCTACACACCTTTCTCGTGGGATCCACAATGTATCTATACTATAACTTGATTTTGCTCTTGTAATCTCGACATTATTTTCGCAACACATCAAGTTTTTAGCACCATTGCAGGGGAAGGTGATTGAAATTAGGATTTTTCTATTTTGGTTATTTAATTTGTGTGTTTTCTTGTGAAGGAACAAATTTAAAGCTTGAAGATGGAGGATTGAAGATTGAAGATTGAAGATTTACTTAAAAAGATAAATCCTCTTTCTAGTATTTTCAATTCCACCCTCTAGTTTAGTTTCTCACAATTATAGATAATTAGGATCTAAAAAATATATTTCTCTTATCAACCCAAATAAATCCACTCTCCACTTGAACAACTACTAATAAGATAATAAATTCAAATAAGAGCTCTCTTCCTCTCTTATTTATTTAATTGTTAACCTTAACTAAAAAAATATTTTCTTGCTACATCCTTTTGTGGTTGTTTTTAATTTCTAGGATTGCATTGCATATATTTAGTAGGAATTCATCAAAGTGATTTAAGTATTTTGATCTGAACACTCACTTGAAACTACTCTTAAGGGCCAAAAATCCCTAATCAAGATAAGGTGAGGGATTTCATCACTATTTTCTTAGTCCACAAATCATGAATTCATCACTACACAAATGCAAGTCTTTTAAAACTCATCAGACGTTGGTCCTTATGGACTCAAGCTCATTAAGGAATAAGAAATCCTTAAGTGAACTAGTTTAAGTTTGCTTGAATCAGTTAGTGTCTAAGGCAAGGTTTAGAGGTTGTTGAAAGCAGTTCGTAAGGAAAGAGTTACTTAATTGGTCATTGGCCTCTCCCTAGTACTATTATTATCTAGCTAACTGACTGAGTGAACTTCAATCTTTTCACTTAAGGAGTTTTTAGTTCGGAGCTGGTCTAGTTGAGTGTAGGCTTAATCTTAGAATTAAGGATGATTGTCCAAAGTGGTTGCTCTTGATTTATTTTAGTTAGGTTTTTATTTTTATCCTTCTTCTCTTCTCTCACTAATCTTTTAGTCTTTTAGTTTTTCCTTAAAAAAAGAAAAAAACCTAACTAAAAAAACTTTTGTTTGCTTTAGATCTTTTTCCTAATTTCTTTTTTAGTTAAAAAAAGAAAAGAATTTCCAAAAAAATTTATGTTGTGTATGCAACTTTTGATTAGGGATAATACAAATCGATTAATTCATGCTGAACTAATTTTTGAAATCGAAGAAATGGCAAATCCTAATCCCCTCGTTCTTCAAGACATGTCATATCCAACTAGGAGTGCAATCCCATCTTGCATTAGGCTATCTGATGTCAATGGAGCTAATTTTTAGCTTAGACCACACTTCATAAACATGCTTCCAAAATTCTTAGGAAATGAATCTGAAGACACTTACATTTTTATCTCTGAGTTTAAGAAAGTTTATCTTATGATTAAGATTAGAGAATTACTTGAGGATGTGATTAAGCTCAGTTTTATACCGTTTGCTCTTAAGGACAAAGCCAAGAAATGGCTTTATAGCCTACCCACAAATTCTAAAATGACTGTATAGGTTTCCCACAAATTCTATCTCAATCTAGAATGGATTTGTCACCATTTGTTTTTAGAAATTTTTTCCAATCCATAAAATAGTTAAGTTTAGAAACAACATTCAGAATTTCAAGATAGTCCCAGAGAGCCACTCTGAAAGTATGTTGATAGATTTAAGGATCTTCTTATCTAATATCCTCACCATGGTCTAGAAAAGTGGTGATTATGCCAATTCATCTATGAAGGGTTGGATTATTATTCAAAGACTTCCTTAGAATCCACGTGTCGAGGGGATTTCATGAAGAAAAATATCAATGAAGCTTAGAAATTTCTAGAGAGTTTATCTGAGAAAACCATGCAGTGGAAATACCATGATGAAAAAGTTTCATCAATTCCCCCAACTAAATCTACCAGTCTTTTCCTAAAGTTAAACATAGCTTCTGAAGTAAAGATGACTACAATCATGCGTAGGTTAGAGGTCCTAGAAATCAAAGAATGAGCCGCAGCTCAAATCAATTAAATTTCTACTTCAGGATGCCCTAACTGCCTATCTCAGAGGAATGTCCTCTCTTCAAAAATAATCAACCAATAGGATTGGTAAACGCTATATTACAACGTCCCGTGAATGATCTGTTTTCTCCAACATACAATCTGGATTAGAGAAATAACCTAAATTTTGCATGGAATTAGGGAAGCTTCTTCAAAATCAAGACCTCACTCTCACATCAACACAATAATTTCCTAGAGGAAACACAGTTCCTTTCAACTCACCAAATAATTTTTAACAACCCAATATGCCTTATCCAAAGCAGCCTCTTCATCATCAATCTGTAAATCTTATTCCTCTAAGTTATGATCATGATAAACGTCTCAGTGTCTTAGAAAATAATTTAAAGGCTATGATTAAAGCTTCCACGTAGACCACTAACATGTTGACTCAAACATCCAACACTCTGAATTCCTTCATGTAGAGAACCTGTCAAGTATTTAATTCTAACACTCAAGCCATAGCTAGCTTAGAAACCCAACTTGAACAACTAGCAAGTGTCTTGAGTGAAAGAGAGAGGAAAAATATTCCTAGTCAACATATTACCAACCCTAAGGATATTTGGTCAACTACAACCTACCAAGCTCAAGTGAATGCAATCCATTCACTGCGGTTAAGAAAACAATCAATAGTCAAGTTAGAATGCATCTGAATCAAACTAATTTTTTCCTCTTATCCTAGTCACAACGCTAAACCTGAACAATCTCTCTCTCTCTCTCTCTCTCTCTCTCTCTCTCTCTCTCTCTCTCTCCCCCCCCCCTTTCTGATAACTTTGTTCAACAATCACCACCTTCCGATGACAAAGAACCTAAAACTGAATCTAAGCTCAAGTTTGATAGGTTTAATCCAATTGCTCGCTTTCTAGATAGACTCAGGCTTAGGAGAAACTCGCCCTAAGTGGAGAAAATCCCAGAAACTTTTAAGCAGGTTAAGGTCAACATTCCTCTTTTAGATGCAACCTACCAAATCCTCTCCTATGCAAAATTTTTTAAGGATTTGTGCACTAAGAAAAAAAATCACTAATGTTCCTAAGAAAGTCTTTCTAGCGGCCAATATTAGTGACATGCTCTCAAATATCAAGCCTTTGAAATATAAGGATGCTGGTTGTCCTATCATTTCATGTGCCAAAGGAAACACCTTCATTGGTAAGACACAGCTTGGGAGGTAGTGTGCGATTTTTCAATAGGTAGGGGTAGGTGAATTAAAGCCAACTAGATGTACCCTCTAATTAGCTGATAGATCTATAAAAATACCTAAGTGAGAGATAGACTATGTTCTAATTAAGGTAGGGCAGTTCATTTTTCCTATTGATTTCATAGTCTTGGAGACACATCCTGTTTTCAATCTCAGAAGTCAGATACCTATCATTTTAGGAAGACCATTCTTAGTGACTTTCAATACTCTGATCAACTGTAGAACTAATCAAATGATGCTGTCTTTTAGAGATGTAACTGTTGATCTCAAAATTTTTATTCTAGGGAACCAACTGACTGATCAACCCCTGGAAGTAAACTACATCCAGAAAAATTCGAGTGTAGAGTTAGTAGAGGAGACTGAGTCAAACCCGAGTTTTGAGGAGATCTTTGGTGATGAAATCAAGATACTAGAGGACTTTGAATCAGAACTAGTTTTCATAGAGTTGAACACAAGTTTCTCTAATCTTAGCGTTGAAGAACTTTTTGCCAATATGCTTAGATTCCTAGAAAATATAGAACAACCAGTTTATCATACCTCAACCATAAATCTTAGGTTTGAAAAAATTTTCAAAGATGAATTGGTTGTATTAGAACAAAATTTCAATTATAGGGAACCTGAGCTTAAATTTGAGGCTAGTCAATACCAGAAACACAAGAAATATACATGCCTTCAAATGCTACAGAAATTGATAAAAATCTTAGAGTGTACAGAATTTAAGCACATCATTGAGTTTATTATTTTAGACTTCTTTAAAACCCAGGGGGAAATTTTCAGCAATAAAGTAGATTTGATGTAAAGTATGAGCTTTTCATTTTCAATCTTTTATTCTATATCTTTACTCCTAGTCCCAAAATAATAATAAAAAGAATTTATTCTTCTCTCCTTTGAGACTTTCTTGTTCTTTTTTAAAAAAAGAAAAAAAACAATAAAAAAAATTAAAAAAGAGAGAAAATTTTGGCTACATCCTCCTCCTACCAAAGATAATTGTAGATTTTCATTCTAGAGCGACTAAATAAATGTAAGTGCATCATTTTCCATCTACTTTACTTTGTGCATCATAGAGTTTACATTGAGGATAATGCAAAATTTAGGTGTGGAGGTGGGGACCAATCATCTTTTCTCTTTATGTTATCACTTCTTCTTCTTTTTATTTCATATTATCTTTTCTTTTCTTTCCTTAAAAACAATATTCACTTGGTTACTTCATTGAGTTAAGTGCTAATTGATCTACTTGATAAATTTTAAATTTTATAATTCTCAGTTAGTTTTATACTCAAGTTAACATTTTATGATAACTCTAAATAAATTTTTTAAGAAATTATTTTCAAAGTAGGATAATTAACTATAGTCTAAATTAGATTTTAAATTAAAGTAATAAATTTTTTGCATGCTTAGCTTAGGGTAGAAAATAATTTTTCAAGTACTCTTGATCTATATATATATA
>JBAKGM010000365.1:20716245-20731085 GCA_037177215.1 Asparagus racemosus | reverse complement strand
CAAAATCTCTGGACTATTTCAATTTAAAGGACTAATTAGTCCAACCTAATCCCTCCTAAAATTTTGAACCAAACACCATACTATTTCATTTTAAAGAATAAAGGGATATTAACTAAAAATAATACCCAATCCAAACACAACCATAGGCTTAAAAGGTAGGTCCAGACTATTTTAAAATAGTACCCTCATTATTCAAAAAATAAACATGGCCTAAAGGGTAAAGAGTAGTGATAACTACACTACTCCACTTACACTACTTTTACAATAAAAAGAGAGAAAAGTGTGCAGTCTAATATCTTTATCATTTTTCAAAATTGATGACTCATCAAGGGATCCCACAATTATTCTCTCTTATAACGTAGTAGTATAGAAGCTATACAATAGTAATCATTATTCTTCGGTAAATTACACTAAACCCCATCAACTTTTTGTGTTTTGTAGTAAACCCCCTTGAACTTTTAAAATCACACTAAACCCCCAATAACTTTTACAGAAACCCCATGAACTTGTAGGTAATTTACACTAAACCCCCATTAACTTTCAAAATGCATTTTTATGTTGTTTCTTGGTTCTAATTTATGGGGTCCATCTACAAACCTCATAAAGTTCATAGGGGGTCTTCTGCAATTCCAAAAAGTTGTTGGAGGTTTAGTGTGATTTTGAAAGTTCAAGGGGGTTTAGTGTAATTTACCAAAAAAAATAAAAAAATAGAAAGAAAGACGCTACATCTAAAATTTAAATTTAATACCAATACGCACACGAGTTCAATCCAAATGAATTAGGCAGCTAACACAGCTCTCACCGTTCCCATGCTACATTTGCTTGCAGTTATAACAACACCAGATTGGGATAAGAATAGATACTGAACATTTAAAACCAAATCATTTGATAACATCTCAATCTTAACGTAGAATCTAATCAAACTATAAAATTCTAGCTCCCATCAACTCTTCTCTGCTCTCAGAAAAATTCAAGTTACAATACATAGATTGATACAGAGAAGAGATGAGGCTTTCATCATTTCTACTCGTTATTTCCATCTTATCAGCCTTTGTTTTTCCTTCTCATTGTGATACTGAGAACGTGACTGTAAACATAGAGGGGGCGACCACCATTGCAAATACCGATCGATCTTTCATATGTGTGACTCTTGATTGGTGGCCTGCAGAAAAGTGCAACTATGGGATGTGCCCTTGGCATCAATCCTCTGTTTTGAATTTGGTAATGCTTTGAAGCTTTGATATGCAATTTATCTGATCTCGTTTTTTTTTTCTATTTTATATATTGTCAATGTACTATGAATGCATGTATAAATTAGAAGTGTACAATGGTTTTACCAGGTTAAGAAAGATTTGGTGAGAGTCTGGAAGAACCATAAGATAAATGCAACTATTTCATATCTTAGTTTTAATTTGTTTGAACTTTAAAGTAATATAACCCTTTTAACTTAAAAGGATGTATATGTTCGGTGAAGTTTGTGTGATATCTGATACACCAATTATAATTTGGATTTTCTGTTCATTTTTCATGGAAATTTGGAAATTAACAACACGTTTAATTTCATCCTTCTTCTTTCATGGAACAAATCTTTGTTATATCATCTGAAATACTCACGTTGATGATTATTTTCCAAACAAAAGAACATGCATGTCGATGAGTAAATCTGCTCTCTTCACCAACTAATAGCAAGAACAGCATTTACTACTACAAACAGAGTTCATTGTAATTTTATATTAGAATGAAAATGCACCTCATTGCCATTAGTATTCAAGCAGAATCAGGCTTTGCTTCTGCTTCATTTCCAAGATAATATCAACGCATAGTTATTACACAACAAGTTAGATGTAAATTTGTTCTTTAGTCATAGAAAAAAGTGATTCTCACATCTGAAACATAACGCTTGACCTCTGTTCCACTTTCATGAGTCATTTCTATATGAACACAAGGCTTTTAGTCTCTCGTCGTTTGATTACACATCATGATTTTTATTTCTACAAACAGTTATCTTAGAGTGCTAAATATGTGTTTTATAAATGAAGATTTCTCTGGTGATATATTACTAGATGTGTTACATTTCCCTAGTTCAATATCTATATCTTCAGTCTTGAGTGTGGGTTTGATAAATTTTACTATTTATGAGTCACTCTAATCTTGTTATACGCGAAAAGCTTGGGTATCTTATTTTATCTATATATGCCTTGTTGATTTCTTGCCAGAAGGTATGGACATGAAAAGCTAACCGATGATATAATTCTGATTCTTGCAGGATTTGAAAAACCCAATTCTTAAAAATGCTATCAAAGGTAAGGGTCTCAGCGATCAATGTCTTATATCCACATGTTGGCATATATAATTTCATTTATGGTATTGTTCCTGTATAGGTGAAAACTTTGTTTGTGTTTAACCTGCAGCTTTCAATCAACCCCCCTTGAGGGTTAGGATCGGAGGGTCGCTTCAAGATCAAATCGTATATAAAGTGGGGAAAAATCATCCAAAGTGTGAAAAGCTGAAACTTGTTAAAGGTGCATTGTTTGATTTCTCTGCTGGCTGCCTCAACATGTGCAGATGGAAGAAGCTGAATAAACTGTTTCAGGACAGTGGGTAATGATACCTTTATCTTATTTAGACGCAACGAAGAAGTCAACCTGTAAAGTTTCCGAAAATCTTTGGTTTTCTACTTTTTTCACTACACCAATGCCTAATTTGTGATATCTACAAACATTACGTAGGTATTCTAGATTCTCTTCCAGTAGTTCAACAGCTCCCGTATAATACTGGGAGATGATCCCTTCTATGTATTTATCTCTGAGTATAAATTTTTTGACTCTTTCATGATGTGTACAAATTAACCTAACCCTAATGTTTGAACATTGCTTTTTTTTTCTTTTTAAGAATTGTGATAGTCTGCAGAAGGATGTCTTCAATCCATGCATTTAAATTATTTGCACTCTACATTTTTTTTGTTTTTACCACACCCCAAAACAATTACATATTTGCAGAGCAGTTGTGACCTTCGGGTTGAATGCACTCTACGGGAGGAGTCAGGTTAAAAATGATACTCTGTGGGAAGGCAGCTGGAACTCATCAAATGCTAGAGATTTCATCAATCATACTATCTCAAAGGGATATAATGTCGACTCTTGGGAATTTGGTAACTACTAAACCAACGTTTCATCCGAACAAACTCACCAAAAATTTATTTCAAACTCTCTCCAAGATTGCCACAATTTATCTTTGCAGGAAATGAAATATCTGGAGACGGTGTCGCCGCGAAGGTGGACGTTAAGCAATACAGCCAGGATTTGATTGTCCTCAAAGCACTTACAGATGATTTGTACAAGGACAAGAAGAAGCCCATGCTTTTGGCTCCTGGAGGTTTCTTTGATCAAGATTGGTTTGCCCAAATGCTTCAGAATTCGGGACCTAATGTTGTTGACGCTGTGACTCATCACATCTATAACCTCGGTCCAGGTCAGGGCGACAATTAATTTGTTGTTTCCCATGGTTCATGCATTAAAAATAGAACCAGCTCGTTACTGTTTCTTCCTTTGTTTAGGTGGAAGCAAAGAGCTATTTGGCAAGATGCAAGATCCTTTCTTTCTGTCTCAAATAGCTCAGACATTCAAAAGCGCAGAGGAGACAGTTAAAGATTTTGGCCCGTGGAGTTCTGCCTGGATCGGTGAAGCAGGAGGTGCTTTCAATAGTGGAGGACCGGAATCTGGAACTTTTGTCGATAGTTTTTGGTAATCTATCATACCTCTTGAAAAATAGCGTGCTTCATGAAAATGTATCGAGTATCAACAGTCATTTAATTCATATAAGCCAGAGTTTATGTGTCATGCTATTTTCTTTTTATGCTTTTTTTTTCCAATAACGGTGCGCTTCGGCGGGCTAGATAACATAAGCGATGGTGTTAATAAAGCTTCTCCACTCCTACCTCCCCAAATCTGTTATAATTAACAGTACAGCATAGTGATAATTAATGTTTCATATCATGCAGTCCATGGTCACTTTCTTTATTTGCCCAGTTCTGATGTGCACAGTTCATTGACAAAAAAAAAACCCCCCTCACGCACCCACTTTCAACTTCTTAACAGATTAGTTTTGTTTTCGGTTGTTGATAAGGTACTTAGACCAGCTTGGCATGGCATCCAAGTTCAACCATAAGGCCTACTGTCGCCAAGCGTTGATCGGAGGAAACTATGCTCTCCTTGACACCCAAACGTTTATCCCCAACCCAGATTACTACAGGTAAGTTTCAACCTATATAGCCTTTCATGTACGTATCCCAGTTCTGAATCCTAGCTGATCTCTTTCTCTTATCAGTGCTCTGCTGTGGCACCGTTTGATGGGGCGCCGTGTTCTTCAAGCTACTCACCAGAGCTCGCCTTACCTGAGAACATACGCTCACTGTGGAAGAGACCAAGTAGCACAAACTCATTATACGATTCAAAATATTTCTGCAGATTTCGTCACACTACTTTTAGTTTCTATCTAACCAACCTGCTTGAATTTCTTTGGCAGAATTCAATCACATTGGTGTTGATTAACCTGTCAAACTCTACGGCGTTCGATGTTTCAGTCCAAAATGACATGAACCTGTATCCACCTGAGCTCAAAACAAATTCTGCGACCCTTGGAGGACAAAGGGAAGTTTACCACCTAACTCCCAAAGATGGCAATCTCACAAGTCATTATGTGCTTCTCAACGGAAAACTCTTGAATGTTTCAAGCACTGGAGAGATTCCACAAATATCTCCTTCCATCACTGAAGCTTCCGCTCCGTTACATGTCACCCCTTCGTCTATTGTGTTCGCGAAATTCAGGAACATCACTGCTCCAGCTTGTGCTGACGGGGAGAATTAGGAAATAGTTTTCTACAGATAAGTACATATATAGGAGATAAGCATGGTGTCTTTTTTATTATTTTTTACCCTTTTGTGTTTCTCAGTCGTAGCAATAAGTCGAACACTTTCAGTTGGCAGTACGATGTCTACGATATTCTAGGTTATTTATTATTTATTAATTTTTTAAACTATTTTTATGATTTTATATATATACATGTGTGTGTGTTTTTTTGCGCGTGCGCACGTCATTCATTAATAAGGAATATCGTGCCATTTCCTCATACAATTTTTGTTGTAAAGCATCATTTGTCTTTTTTTTTTTTTTCATTTTTTTAATAATCTGGTATATCTCGAGGTACCAAGTATGTGGCTTGAGTCTTAAGTATGGGAAAATGTGAAAGAATATAAACGTAAAGCAGAACTTTCCTACTTAGAGGAGAGAAAAGAATATTTTGCGGGCTTCGGTGAAGAGGTTAATTTATTTTTCAGTGTGTTCTTTCACCAAAAAAACCACTCTTTATATAGGCTATTATCATAATCATCTCTACCCCAAAAACCAGCCTTTTTGTTTTTCTCATTAATTACAAATTAAAGCCCTTCATTACCCTAATATAAATTCTGATAATGACCCATTAATTCTCTATTAATGGCCAATTATCACATGTTATACACACTAATTATTTGGTTGATTTGGTCAACCATTTCTAACATCTCTCACTTAGCCAAATTAACCAAATGATATATCTCTCACTATCCGTGAGATTTGATATTTTATTCTTATCATAACTCCCACTATTCATGAAGAGTAATTCACATTTCATTATTCATGAAACTTACTTGGACTTATTTATTCCTAAGCCCCATCAAAGTCACGTGTTTAATAACACTTTCCGGTAGTATACCTTTTGTTAAAGGATCAGCAATCATATCTATAGTAGGGATGTAAGTCACTTTAACTTCTCCCTTTTCTACAATATCTCGAACATAGTGATACCGAATCTCAATATGTTTTTCTTTGGAACTATTAGCTCCACTATTGATCAAGTTAATCGTTGTTTGATTATCACAATAAATATCAACAGGTTCTTCTAACAAATTGAGATCTAGATCAATCAAAAATCATCTTATCCAGACAACATGAGTAGTTGTCATACTGCAAGCTACATATTCAGCTTCTTGTGTATATCTAGTAACACATCTTTATTTCTTACTACTTAAGAAACAACTCCTCCTCTAAAGATGAACAAGTATCCCGAAGTGGACTTTCCATCATCTTTATCACCTCTGAAATAGCATCGGAGTAACTGAGGACTTCAAGTGTACTCATTTGATAAACCAATCTATGAGTTAATGTTCCTCTATATACTTCATAATCCTTTTAACAGCTTCTCAGTGTGCTGGTCCTGAATTAGTTTGATATCAGCTAACCAGACTTATAGCATAAGCTAAATCGGGTCTGGTGCATAACGTTACACACATCAAGCTTCCAACTGCTCGAATATAAAGAATATCTAATGGCTTCTACCCTCTCCAGGAGTTTGCTCTTTACGCAATTTCTTTCCTATAACCAACGGAGTCGGTGTAGGATTGGAATTCTCCATTCCAAACCTTTTAAGAACTGATCTTAAATATTTTTCTTGGTTTAGACTTAACATTCTAGACTGTCTATCTTGAATTATTTGAATTCTACGAATATATAATATATCACCCATGTCTTTCATCTCAAACTTTTCATTGAGATCTGACTTGGTTTTGTTCAACATTTCTATGTCATTTCCGGCGAGCAATATATCATCTACATACAAAGATAATATAGTGAACTTGCTCCCACTTTTCAAGACATATACATAGTTATTTAAATTATTTTGAAAAAAATCAAGTTTGGTGACCGCATCATGAAACTTGAGATACCATTATCTAGAAGATTGTTTTAAACCATACAGAGATTTTATTAACTTGTAAAATTTATATTCCTATCCTTTTACCTGAAAACCTTCAAGTTGTTGCATATATATCACTTCTTTCAACTCTCCGTTAAGGAATGCTATTTTAACATCCATTTGGAATAACTCTAAATTAAGATATGCAACAATAGCCAAAATGATTCTAATGGATGCAAATTTTAGCTGCAGGAGAATACGTCTCCTGAAAATCTATTCATGCCTTCTGGTTGTAACCCTTGGCAACTAACCGTGCTTTGAATTTATCAATAGACCCATCAACACGGTATTTCTTTTTGAGCACTCATTTACATCCTATAGCTTTTCTGTTTTCTGGTAGATCACTAAGCTCCCAAACTTTGTTCTTTCCCAATGGAATCAAGTTTTTCTCTCATGGCTTCTAGCCATAGATCTGACTCATGCGATTTCATCACTTCAGAGAAGTTTAAGGGATCTTTTTCTTCTATATTTGCATCTACCAAAAAACAAGATGGTTCACATGAATACAAATAGTAATCATCCATCCATGCAAGTTGTGTTCTATTGTGTTCTAGGCCTTTTATCTAAAACACCTATATGCTAAGGTTCATCATTCTCCATAGGTATTTCATCATATTCAAGGTTAGAGTCATTTACAATATCAGGATCATTAGTGGGAACATTACTGTAATAATCATCATTTATTATAGCTAGAGGTTTTGTTTCCTCTTTAACTTGTTCCTCTTCCTCTAGATTTTCTAGAAATGTAGCATCTTTGCTTTCAATGACCCCTTTTTCTTTTTATAAAACTTATAACCTTTTAATTTTTCTGAATACCTTATAAATCTACACTTAAATGTTTTAAAGTCTAACTTATTTCTAAGTTGACTTGGAATGAGAATATGAGCTATACATCCTCATTTTCTGAGATGACTTAGATCTGATTTCCGCCCATTTCATAACTCATAAGGTGTAGATGCAAGTGATTTGGTGGGAATTCTATTTAAAATATAGTTTACAGTTAACAATACTTCTCCCCAAAATTTCTTGGAGAGACCCAACATGCATCTAACTACATTTAATAATATTCTATTCTTTCTTTTAGCTACACTATTCTGTTGTGGTCTGTATAGTATTATTGTATGCCTTTTAATTCCATGTTGAATACAATAACTCTCAAATTCTTTAGAGTTATATTCTCTACCTCTATCAATTCTTAATATTTTGATATTCCTTCCAAGTTGGTTTTCAACTTCTGTCTTATATCTCTTTTAGCATTCAAAAGCTTCCAATTTTCTAGATATAAGATAGACATGTGTAAACGTAAAATAATCATCTACGAAAGTAATAAAATATTTATTATTACTATAAGTTTTGACACTTAGCGGACCATAAATATTCGAGTGTATTAACCCAAAAAGTTCATTGGCTCTTTGTCCGCCAATAAAAGGTTTCCTGATCATTTTACTAGTTAAACAATGTTCACATGGTGGTAATTGAACATTAAATAGTGTAAACATTAAGTTCATTCTAATAATTTCTTTTATTTTTGAAATATCAGCATGCCCTAGTCTAGAATTCCACAATTCAGACTCAAAAATATAACAAAACAAGTAGTTCAAATTGAAAATTTTATTATCAGAATTATTACAAATTACTGAAAGAATGCATAATTCATGCTTGGGTACATATTTTCCCATAGCATATACTTTATTATTCTTGCCTATAGAAACCCGGTTATTGTAGAACCTAACTTCCAATCCTTTCTTCATCAAGCTAGGAACAGAGATCAGATTGCACAGAATTCCTGCGTATAGAACACATCTTTGAGGACAAGAACACTGTCCCTAAGATCCAGTCTATACGAACCAATACCTTCTACATCGAGATAGGTATTGTTTCTCATATAGATTCTCTGTTCTCCTTTCTTCAGCTCGGTGAATTCTATGACTCTATTTTTGTCCTTTGCGATATGTCTGGTCGCACAGGAGTCAATCCACCAACCACTAATGTCCGTCATCACAGCATTGCACTCGGTCACGCCGATGAATTCTCTCTTGTTGGTATTTCCTGGCTTATAGCCTCCCTTGTTCTCTTACTTTTCTCCTTGTGGACAGTTAGATTTAAAATGCCCAAACTTACCACAAGTGTAGCAAGCGCCACGGGGTACCTTTTTCTTAAATTGTTGTGATTTTAGACCTCTAAGTTGTGGTTTATTAGGGACAGGGTTTCTATTTCTTCCAGTTTGTTGCCTCTGGTGCACATAGTTCATTTCCTATTGTACCATATTTAGTTCTATTTCCTTCCTGCTGGCTATTAGATCAGTATTCGAAGGTTGAGATGTGGCCATGCTAGAGTTCTCGAGTTCTTCATAGGTTCCCCCAACTAATCATTGGTAATCGAATGGGATCGCCACTCCCATGCGAGCATGAGTGCGTTGGTACACACCTTGTCTCTCAATTAGTGCCCCTCATAACTCTGCTGAAACTTTAGGGTTAGATGATTTAGGACTATCTATCAGGGCTTTACTTTTGCTCTTGGCAACCATATTGATAGTCACTCCAAGGGAATGACAGTTGTGGGTCGTTCGCTTCTTAGGGTGAAACCGCCTTCTTCTGACTGATGGATCAGACAATCGTTTGAAGACTGTAGGCTGGTGTGTTGATTGGCATCGAGCAAACACTGCGGAGATAAGCCTCTCGCAACAGCAGCGAGATTGCATTTGACTCACATCGTGTTTGCGTGTGAGATAATTATGGGGATCGGAAGTGGGGTATCCCCAGCTGACACTGGAAACTTAGCTTCGCACAAGCGAGACCCTCTGGATGGAGGTTGACGAGCTTGGGCAGCTTGACGAGGTTATCCTCTCATTCGATGAGGCTCGCTACCTAGACCATGTTCCTCCTCTTTTAATGGAACTTAATGTTGCAGGCGAAGTTCATTGCTTCGGGTGCGAAAATGAGGTTCATCATTGGTACGACTCTCATTCAGTTTGGTTCTGTCGTTGACATTGTTTAGCACGTCTTGAGAGTGGATCGTTAGAAGGCCCTACCTTAGTGAAGGCTAAGCGGGATTCTCTCGCAGAAGCCAAGATTTGGCTAGTGGTATCTGAGGTCGGGTTATGTTGTATAACAACCCACCTCTTGGCTTGTTGCCTGGCTTTGGGAGCTTCGTCTTTGAGAGACAGAGATCGATCTCGAGGTTCACTCGAAAAGGTTCAGCAGAAGCCACGTGGGCAGAAGTCTCATAAGAGACTCGACAATACTTGCGTGTCTTTATAGGGCTAGATGCCCCAGAGGAGGGAAACTCTTCATATTTACTCTGATCAAACTCAATGACCAAGGTTTGAACCTTAGTTCCAAGTGCAATTTTGTGTGACTACGCCACCACCAGTTCGTTGAAAAGAACAGCTTCTCTCACTGTGGTCGCCATCTTCTGTAGGGTCGAAAAAAAAGTTTGTTTGATTGCTTTCAAAGAAATGGGTTTAATCCCTTACAATCACACACTCTCAATTATAGAGGAAGAGAAGATTGATTTGACTTCTCTTTTGTTTAATGTGGGTTCTTGGGGGTGAAAGGATGTTTCCCTCAGTGTTCGAGTCGAGATTTCTTCCCATTGACGATCAGAAAAAAATTGCAGGCGATCTTGAGATTGCTAAATGATCTCCTTTTCTTTATGTGTATTTGTCTCTCTCTGTGCTTCTGTGCGTGTCTGCGTCTCTGTGTCTCCGTCTGTTTGTGCCTCTTTAATAACTGCTCATAGCTATTTATAAGAGTTTGAGCACGTAACTGGCGAGTTACAATCATGGGAACGTGGTCTAACTGATAGGGTTGTGGGCATAACTGACATCCACCACTTAACCCACGTGGCTATCATGGTCTTCATGGTCTTCGTGGTTGTTATGATGAGCTTCGCTTCGAGATTCGCTATGTCTCACCCTTCGGGTTGAATGTCGAGCTTCACTGCACAGGCGAACCTCGATTAGATGTCAAGTTTCGTTGTACAGGAGGAGCACGATTGGATGTTAAGCTTCACTGTGTAGGCGAACCTCAGTTAAATGACAAGCTTCACTGTGTAGGCGAACCTCAATTGAATGAGAAGCTTCGCTACGCAGGCGAACCTCGGTTGAATGATGAGCTTTACTGTGCAGGTGAACTTGAATGATGAGCTTCGATGTGTAGGCAAGCCTCGGTTGAATATTGAGCTTCGCTGCACATGCGAGCCTCGGTTGAATATCGAGCTTCGCTACACAGGCGAACCTCGAGTCTCAAGATTTTACAACTGGGAGGTATGTGACCCTCATTTTCAAGACTAGACTTTTTGACTGTCTACAATAGCGAAGATCTCTTAAAACAAAGCAACGAACTCCGCCTAAATGAAGTCCGCTGTAGAAGCCCAAAAGGCTCAATGAGCTCCACCCAAGGAACGAAGCTCGCCATAATGAGCGCCATCAATGGCTACTGATAGAGTGTCATCACCAGTAGCAGAGGTTCATCAGAAAGACCACAAGTAGTCTTACGGATCTTGCCTTTAACGGCAGATCAAATTTCAGATGCCGTAAGGCATTGTTTAAAGCCCAATGGGCTGAGGTTAAGGCTGATCTGAAGATTGCCATTGATGGGTCCACTTACCCATCATCATCTCTAGTTGCGCCGACACCTCATCAACTCATGGCAGACGAGCTCCTCGAGCAGAGGTTCTTCCCCTAGAAACAGCGCGACGAGGGAGCATTGATGAAGTGTTTTGGGGCTTTCTGAGGAAGAACTAGGCTTTAGAGAGTTGAAGGATTTTTGAGATCAAAAGTGAAGAAGAAGGAGGCAAACAATTTTATTTATAGAATATAGCCCTTAACTTCACTAAGAATCTTGCCAGCGAACCCCGCCGAAGATTTCGCTACCAAGTCCGCTAAAGATCTCGCTACCAACTTCACCAAAAATTTCACCTCGAACTTCGTCTAAGATTTCAACCTCAAACTCTACTTGGAATCTTGCTTCGAATGAGCTCTGCCATAAGCTCAAACTTGAGTTTTTAAATCCTTAGGCTGAGCCTCGTACAACTGACTCATCGAGCCTCGCCTAAGCTGACTTAATGAACTTTGCTTAGAATGATCGTTCCTCAAGTAGGCGAACCTCCCCCAATTCAGTAGGGCACTAAGTTGAACATCACCAAGGCATCATAGTGAAAATTTTACTAAGTCGCCAAATTGAGAAAATCTTAACTCAATTTGTTTGAGATCCAGATATAGTGAATCTCCACAAAAGGACTTGGCAAAATTCACTACGTCTCCAAATTGAGCAAACTCCAACTCAAGTTGTTTGAGACTTTATCTGGCAGATTTCAAACTGATTCTTGCCAACACAAGGAAGCCTGAGCTTCGCTTCTAAACATAATGATTCCATGCAGAGTTCAAGCTCGCTATGAAAGTACGTGTAGATCAATTACACAGAAGATGGACAATTTCAAATTGAAAAAAGTTTATTTTTATTGATCGAATACTCTACTACAAAGCAACACTCAAAACTGCCCAATTACAAGGATGATGGGTACCTATTGCTATTTGCTAGTGCCCTATATTCCTAAGATATGGATAGTGTAACTGTAGAGGAGCATACACGAGCTGCACCAAGCTACAGCCCTTGTTCCTCTGATGTTATAAGACTTGGGAAGCTAATTTGCTCCCCATGAAGATAAGAAGTGCCTCTGTTGCTGCAAATCGAGACATATTAGCAGCAAGAAGTACTTCTTGCAAATAAAATTTGACGTCAGGCCTGAGTCTACAGCCCTTGTTCCTCTGATGTTATAAGACTTGGGGAGCTAAGTTACTCCCCATGAAGATAAGAAGTGCCTCTGTTGCTGCAAATTGAGACATATCAGCAGCAAGAAGTACTTCTTGCAAATAAAATTCGACGTCAGGCCTGAGTCAGCAGCATGACATCTAATTATGATCTAGGATCACGTTTGTGATACCTAGTTACTGTCGGAGTCTTCACTTGTGGAGATCTAAGGATCTTTCTTCAAGTGCCATTTTAGTCACTGAATGGTCTTAAGCAGAGCTCAGTATTCGAAGCTCCACGAGTCTCTATCGCAATTCAACTATCCCCAAGCTATTGAGTGGTTTTTGACAATCTGCTCGAGCATTGCCTTTTCGACCGATAGCAACTCTACCATATGGTGAAGTATATAGAGTTCATCCGCTTTGCTCTTTACTTGGGCTAACTCCTGTTGGAGCTTTCTTATCTCAGCTTTTCTGTCGAGGAGCATCTCCGATCTATGCGACGTTGATGCAGACATGGAGAAGGTGAAGAAGAAGAAGAAGAAGAAGAAGAAGAGATGAAGGCGGTGAGAATGGAAGGAGATGGCTACTATTTATAGTCTCTTTCAAATCCTAACTCCCAAAAAAATCGCATCTTTTCGAGATTTGATTGACCGGATAGAGAGATTAAGTCTTAGCCTAAAACTCGGCCAAATCCATAGCAAATCTCACGAGATCTTCAATCAAGAGATCTCAGCCGTAGATCACAGTGCAAATCAAGAGGTAAATCTCAACAAACTTCGCTGGCTAGCAAACATCGCTAGACGATGAACTTCGCCAACACAGCTCAAATTAAATTAGAGTCTCTTCAGCTAGCGAACATCGCCAATTGATGAACTTCACCCAGCAACCCAGAATTGAGCGATCCTCACTCAGGCTTAGAATCAATGGAACTTCACTGATTCACTAACATTGCTTCAACAACTGAAAAGTCGACTTTCATTCCAAACATGGATTTAGGCGAATACAAGCATCGCCAAGCCTTCGATACAAGACTACAACCAAGGAAACCTTTGGCAACCAAATAGACGAATGAAGACAAGTTTTCACCTAATCAAGACAACTCAAGCCACGTTCAACAGTACACCTCTGGCTATTTATCCAAAGTATTTCAATCTGAGCTACAAAATTGGAATGCAGGATCTTGAAAATTTTGGAGGGGAGGTCTTGTAGATGATCAAAATGTATTTTCACTTAGGCTGATGACCAACTAGGATCTAAGAAGTGAATGCCTATGGACTAAAACCCTTCGAATGGGCCCAAAGTCAAGCCCACGACAAACCGCAGCAAAGGTCGCCTGATGAATGAAGCGAATCTTGCAAGACGACCCATATTGAGTCATAAAGTGCTAATAGTCGGTCACGTCTAGAGTTGAATTCTGTGTTAAATTCAAACTCATAAGCGAAGCTCACCAGACAGCCCATGTCGACTCAATTCGATTGAATTGAACGTGAGTCAAGTCCCATGCTGAGTTGAAAGTCATTAATCTGCCAAGCCTAAAGATGAATTCTATGTCAAATTCGTACTCATAGGCGAAGCTCGCCAACCAATGACCTTTTCCCACATCAACAAAACTGGACCAAGTTATCCACTTCTGAAGAAGGCTCACCCACGTCCGCAGCGACACTCATTCACGACTTTAGCGACCTTTGCCTACGTTTGTGGTAACCTTCACCCACGTCTCTAGTGAACTTCATCAAGCCCATGAAGTTCGCCCAATAGCCGTTTCAGAGCTACTTTTTTAGGGGGAAAGCTGCTTCCCACTATCTCCTACTTTAATGGTCACTTAATCCACAATTAAAGGGGTCATTAACTCTCTTTTTAGCCTATAAAAGGAGAGGAGATCACATATTTTGAGGCATCTATCAATTAATCTATCCACAGATCTACTACATATCTACAAAGATAAAACAAGAGTTAATTGGTTAGTGAAAAAAACTCCCGCACGCATCGCATTTGCGATCTTATTGAGAGATATTGCTAAGAGAAGACTGAGTTAGCTTCCAAGCGATTTAATCCTCACTAACAATAAAAGAGATCCATTGTCTTAATCGATAAATCAAACAGAGTACAAGATCAAAGCTCCTCCGACACACAGAAGATCCCTAGGAAATATAAATTTCTCCCTTGTTTCACTTGTAATCTCACTACAAGAAATTATGTCTTTAACGAAGGGATTTCCCTTCGTTAAAAAAAAGAAAAACTTCGTTATTATATGCTAACGACAGGGAAAAATCCCTTCGTGAACCGTCGTTGAAGCCT
>JBAKGM010000365.1:20660956-20685614 GCA_037177215.1 Asparagus racemosus | reverse complement strand
AAATGTATATGTAAGTATATATAAGTATATATTAATAACAATATACACTTAAAATATATATAAGTATACATTAATGATCATTTTATACTATAATTATATATTAAAAATATAAAAAATATATATTATAAAATTAAAAAATCGGGCCGGGCCCGAGCCGAGCATCACCATCTCAGCCCGGACCCGGCCTCGGCCCAAGTTTCCGGGCCGGGCAACGGGCCAAGCCCGAGCCATGGGCCCAATTGGACAGCCCTATTGAGATTACCCCTAATGTTTGTTGAAATAACAAAAACACTCAAATCTATCCTTTATACTCTAATTTCTCTCTTTTGTAAGGAATCTAGTTGGTTTTAGATCCAAAATAAAAATTTTAACTTTTAGGATTTTGCAGAAACCTTAACCTTATGCTGAAATAATCAAAACAAACAAACACAGAGAACACAAAATTTACATATTTCGGCAATATGCCTATGTCCACGAAGGAGATATCGTTATTAACTGGAAGAAAAAGATACAATAACACTTTCCTCCCCTTGATCTTTTACAAGAGTAGTTCATCCGGCTCATTGTAAATCCTCATAAAATATAGTTTTTCTCTTGTAAATCCTTACAAAGGTAATCCCTTTTTCTTCTTCCTCTTCTTCTTAATTATGATGGTTTAACCTTTGATCTCTTTCTTATAGCCTCCTTTCCTCAACTCTCCTCTCTCAAACCCTAGATCCGAGAGGATACCCATTTATATAGGGCAGAAGATTTGGGCTCTAAGAAATTCAAAGAATCTCAGTCAGAATAGAATTCTATCTACGCAGAAAAAATCATTCGAACGGTCTGATCGGGTAGTTGGACTGCCCAAAACTTTCAGTCTATATACCTACCAGTCAACCAATTTGCTGCTTTTTTCTGCCTCTTGCTATTGTCTGCTTGCTGGTAGTGTCGTCACTCTCAATAGTTGTTGCTACCGTCTTTTGTTAGCTACTACAATTCATAGTCAATCCCAATAATTTTTACCTTGGCTCAAATTGCATCTATCCTCTTCTCCACTTTAATGGTTCCACCTTATGCTGTGTACCTTCCTCAAAACTATTGAGTGCTTGAATACCTTCACAATCTCTACATGAAACTGTGTACTTTCCTCGAAACCATGAGAATGGAACATCAGTCACGACCTCCACCTCCTCCACCTGAAGTCGCGTACTGTCATGATCTCTAATCGATACCGTGTGCCTTTCTCCACCGAGTACCTAAATGCCTTTCACGACATTCACCAAATGTCGTATACCACTCGCAATCCTAGATACCTGAATGCCTTTTATGTTCCTCGGGCAAGATCGTGTACTACTCTCATTTTCTATGAATTTGCTCTAGCAATGATCACCAACCACTTATCTTCCATCATATCTGCCGAAGATTAGTTCCATCTGTAACAGTCAAAATGACGGCTATCTTGTAACCAATCTGAAAACAGTCTGAGAAACTAGACCAATCATTGCCATCCAAGCACCTAAAAAACATGAGAATTAACTCCATCATTGAAGAGCTCTGCTTCTGATTCTCTGATTTGCCAACAATCAACCTAGACTGTTTGATCTGAAATTTAAGAGATCGATAAATTCCAAATCACCTTCCACATGAGTCAAGCGCCTTGAACCTCACATGTTCCGCATGAAATCTTTCACGTGACTTCCTTCAGCACTTCACCATGCTATCTATTGCCAGTTCGACGTCCTAACCACGTCGTTCTCTCCAACCCGCAATTGCCAGATTACCTCCTCTAGCATCTATCACGCCTACATGCATCTTGATAGTCGCTGACTGCAACACGCCGAGCATCGCCTACATGCATCTTGATAGTCGCCGATTGCAACACGCCAAGCATCGTATTCACTATCTCACGCTAGCCTTCTCCACCACTTGATGTAGTTCGCGCACATCACACGATCGTTTTGCTAGTGATCTCTGTCACCAATCCTCCTATCGTTGTTTTCTTGAGATAAATGTGGGACCATGTCCATCGCTATTATTGGTCATCTACACATATCATATGCGTCTTTGCCTCCACTCGTCAACCGGCCCTCTGCTAGATCCACCGTTGTTCTATGTTTCTCTACACGCTTAGACACTTTCTCCAGTGAGCCCCTTTTGCAAATCTCCGCTACACCGTTCACCTGTCGCTGGCATCGTTTGATGCTTCTCTGAAATCTCCTGCATGATCATCCAAACGCAATACTAAGAACCTCACAAAATTTGAACCTTGTTGTCTTGTTCGTTGTTAATTAAAACCCTAACTTTTACCTTGAACAATTTGCCGTGATTTGCCCCAGAGAATCCCGGATCTAAAAAAACATCGGCTCTAATATCGCTAGTAAGGAATTTAGTGGGCTTTAGATCCCGAACAAAGACTTTTACTTTTAGGGTTTCACGGAATCCTTAACTTCATGGCTAAATAATCAAAACAACCTCTAATAAAATACAAGAAGATTTACGTGGTTCAATAATATGCCTATGTCTACGGGAGGAGGGGTAGACACTTTACTAATTTGAAGAAGATACAATAACATCTTCCTCTCAATAATCTCTCACAAGAATAGTTCATCCGACTTCTTGTAAATCCTCTCGAGAACATAACTTTCATCTTGTAAGTCCAAAAAGTAATTTCTATTTCTTCTTCTTGTTTATCTTCTTGATCTTGAAGGCTTGCCCTTTAATCCCTTCCTTATAAACCCATTTCATCAACTCTCCTCTCTCAAACCCTAAATCTAAGTGCATACCGCTCTATGTAGGGCAGAAGTCTTGGGCCCCAAGAAATACAAAGAATCCCAGTCAGAATATAATTCTGACTACGCAGAAAAAATCACCTCGAACAGTCCAACAGGGCGGTCAGACCGCCCAAAACCTTCGGTTGGTATACGGCCTGTCCGACCGCTGCTGCTGCACTTTTATTCTGCCTCTTGATGATGTCTGCTTACTGCTGCTGCTGTCACTTTCAGTAACTGCTGCTGTCATTTGCTAGCTGCAACAACTCGTAGCCAATCACAACATCCTTCATATTCTTCCCCCTTTGTCTTCCCATTCCCTTAAAACTCATCTCTATCCCCCCCCGCAAACAATTCCTCTATTTTTGCAAATTGATCCCTAATAGAAAATGTTCTTGTCAATTGGCTCCTCTTGGTTAGCAATTTCTTTCTCCCAAGACAATATGCAGGAGCTTGTGTAGGAAATGATATTGGACCTGAAGCTTCACATGGAACACGTGTAAGAGTTGATTTTGAAGCTAAAGCATGACATGGAGCTGTTTCAGAGCAGATTTTTAACATGAAGCATGAGTAGGAGCTTGTGTAGAAGCAGATTTCAGAGCTGAAGCTTCATTAGAAGCTAGTGCATAAGTTTGTGCAGTTTCCTGCTGGTCCTAGGGTTTACCTGCAAAAGGGGCAAAATTGAATCTTAACCCACTCCCTATTGCCAATTTCTAGTTGCAGGAAGGGGGTTACTAGCTACCCCAGACAATCGAAAGAACCTGATTATGAATTCTAGGATTAGTCTTTTTCATTTGGGAGGAACGAGCTGGTAAATTTTGGCAGTAAAAAGGTGTGGTGAAAGATGATTGCTTAATGTTGGGAGGGGGTTTGATTGAAAGATGGTAGTTTTGTCCATTCAGAAAAAAATTAACGTTGTTAGCATGATTTGAAGTTAGGAAACAATAAGGTATTTTAATTGTTAGAAAAAAAGATGGGGTATGTAATTGCAAAGGTATGCAAACTATGAGGTACTTTTGTGTTATTAAGACACATCAGCATACATCCACAGGATTGTGCATGATAGTGAATTATGATGTCCGTATTTAGTTTTACCTGTTTTCATATTCTAAATATTCACCAGAATAACCTTCTGCAAAAGAGATCAGGCCGCATGCATCTCCTAGAGCTGATTTAGCGAGAAAGTATGTCACACTTTCATAAACTGAAGTCACTTTTGCAGCAAGAACTGGAGATGGTATGGTTGGAAGTAACTGCTGCATTAGCTGAGTTGTCAGAATCAGCCTTCTTCTTGCTTGGGGCATTAAGGAGCCATCTTCCATCAGTTTAGTTGAAGCCTCCACCTACAATGAGTGATTAGGATAATGAGACATCAGTGACAGTCATAAAGCAAACATACATGTAGGGTACCGAGTAAAGAAGTCAAGACTGTGCACACCTTCTCTGTTAACCTGTCTGCAACCTGGGCCCAATCACGCTCTGCCATGCTGTATACGACACAGAAAAGTTTTCTTAGAAATCAAACTCAAGTTTGATCGCATCTTATACAAGACGGGTGCATCAAAACTGAAAGACAGTGACTGTTATTCTTTAGAACATAAAAGACATTAGCAACAAATCAAAGTTGCTATAGAAAGCACCACCTGATACTTTGCAGCCTTTGGACACCAAGTGAAACCACCTGCTGCCACGGTAGAAGCTGTGATGTTTCAGATTTACGTTTTCTTGACTTCTCTGTTGGCAATGGGTGAAATGATTCATTTACCACTCCGTTGCTGGCTGATGTACTTTGACTTGCAGTACCAAACTGGCCCGTTTCAATCCTTTGCTCCATGAAAGTTGAGTTATCAATCCTTGCAGAAAGTTCTGAAGGGAAAAGCTGCTGACTGGCAGCTTGTGCACTCTTCTGGCCAGCATGCATTGCAACAACCTGACCATTCTTATATTTTCTGTACTGCTCGAACCAGGAGCGAGCCATCTCAGGAGTTAGCCAAGGATGTTCATTCTGTCCAGCAAAATGAGAAGTGGGAGTAAGAGGCTGTCCAGGGAGACACATATTTTGGTACAACCCTTCCCTAGCAAGTAGATGAGAAGTTTTCTCAGCAGTTTTCTCTTCATTTTCCCTCGAAGAAAAGCTCAACATATTGATATCTGAGTGGAAAGAACTTTGAGAAGATGTACCCAGTTCATCAGCTAGAGGAACTCTAGAAAGTCCATTTTGACCACAACTATACCCCTGACCTGTCCAGCACTCTGTCTGTGAAGTATCAGAACCAAATTCTCCTTTAAGCCTCTTTCCGTCTCTTCTGTTTGCTTCAGAATCGGCACCTTTCATCGCTTGCATTTGCTGCAGTAAGGAATAATTTGGCTGTTGAGAATTTGATGGTAGAACTTGTCCATGAAGCCCAACTCCAGTGTTTCCAGCGGCATGATTAGTTGGCTCTTCTTTCTCTTCCAAAGCCCTGCCTCTCTCAGAATCCATTCCTTGCAAGGAATTCTCCTCTACTTGTTTTTTACCTGCATCAATATATTTTTGGAAATTGTTACGACATGTACCAAACTCAGATGGAACACTTACTCCTGTATTACCTCGGTCATCATCCATCTTCATAGCCTTCAAACTTTTATCTCTACTGCTGGTTGATGTAAAAGGCTGAGGTACAGTGGGGTTCAGTTGTTGGTGTTGGGCACCAGACATAACTTGTTGAGCTAATGCGCTTGTCCATGCATTCTGCAACATAGTTGAGAAGCCACTTTGTAGGGATATGCCCGATCTACCACAAGCTTGTGCAGCTTCACTAGTTTCCACAGCAGGATGCTGGGCAGAACTTCTAAGATGATTCAACACCCCATTTGCTGCCTGGAGAGGACCCGTACCAGAAAAATTGAACTGAGAACCAGATACATTAGCATCAGCTGATGAATCAAGCCTGAAAGGTGAGATTCTCCCAGCCATCGTCCTCAATGTCGTTTGAGCAGGCTGACTAGACAAGGCTACATCATGAGAGAATTGTGCACGTCTAAGAAGAGAAGCTAGTCTGATGTGCTCCTCAATATCAGTTGCGCTTCCAGGAGTATGATTTCCAGATTGATTCAACAACTTGCGTCCAGATAAACTATGTATATGTTGTTGTTGCAGAAACTGTTTCTGCTGCTGAAGTTGTAGCTGACGTCCCATATGAGAAAGATTGGAGGTAGAAACTGCTGCTGAGTTGCCCTGGGAAACTAACTGTGTCATTTCCTTGCAGTTCTGTCCAGAAAAGTCGGATCTACCGCCAAAACTTTCCTTTTGAGGTGCTTCATGAGCATGTTGAGAATGATCTGAACCAGTAGAAGCTGACTGGATATGATCATTATCTCCTGCCACATAGTCAAATCGCGTTCTATTAGAATCAAGTAATGATGTCTAAGAATGCAAGACAATATAGTTTGGAATTTTTTGCTGCGATGGCAAGGCCAAGTGTAAGCCAAAGCCTCGAAAGGGTGAATATTGATGAAGACGAGGACGTGAGACGGATCCGTCAGGAGATTCTGTTTCATGTTTATCATGTACTATATTGAAAAGATCACACTTACCAAAGCTAGCAACAGCGCTGCTATCCCTTGAATCATCCGCCTTTTGAAGAAGCTCAAGCATGTTTTTGCTGCAAATAATCAGAATGATTCAGACTTTATAAAGATGATGAAATGAAGGATGAGACACGGAAACAAGTAATCTTCCAGTAATTTACATGGCAGTGAAGGTTATCAATGAATAAAAGGTGGATATAAACATGCCATACATAGTAGATCACCTAAAGCAGCTAATACACAGACTTAGTGGCTAACTTTAGCAGCTGATAACATAAAGCACAAGCACATTCACTACACACATGTAAGCACAACATCCTTTAAAGGCATTAATGATAATAAGCTTTTTTATTTCCATGCAATGATTGTTTGTGAAGAAGAATATGAAAAAAAATATATTCTAGGAATAAAATTTGGCTTCAAACCAATAGTGTCGCTTCAGAAGTGGGACATTGTGAGCACCAGAAGGATTTTTTCTATAGAATTCCAAAGAAGTAACAGCATTGTCATGTAGCTTAAACTGTAATTCACCTGGTCTGCCCAGGCATTGTGCTTCTATATTGTGATTCTTCTGGGCTGTTAATGCTTCTCTGTAAGTCAGTTGAGTGCCCCTGTAAAAAGTATATATATATTGAGACCTTCAAACCACATAAAAGAAAGACATTAACTAGATAAAAATCCAATTAAATTCAAAAGAACTACCAAACATTTACCTTTCTCATACTCGACGCATCATGACCAGCATAGTGAGAGTTTTCTACATGTCCTTGCCCCTGATTCTTTAATTGTTGAATAACAGACTTGGGCATATTCTGTGAGTATACTGTGTCTTTTGGAGACTCAGAAGGTTCAACACTCATGCTAAAATTCTCTGTTGGGTGGGATTGAAACCTGCGAGAACCTACAGATTTCCAACCAGACATACCTGAGGATGTCTGACTGTCGCTCATAGAGGCCTCAGCACTGTTCACAGATGTGTCTCGAACTTGTTGCCCCTTAATTGGTTGTTGCTTGTTTTCTACCAAATTTTCACCTCTGGCCCTCACAAAGGAATCACAAGCAACACGCTTCCCAAGAACATTCTGAGAACTAGTTGCATGTTGATTCATTTCCTCGTTTGCACTTAAATTATTTGAATTCACAGCACCATCAAAGTTAGATGTAGAAAGTGCTACAGAATGGATCTGGGAACCGCCAATATCAGTTTTTACTGGTCCAATTCCACTAGAAAAGTTCCCTCCATGAGCCATCAGAGATTTGTTCCAGCCAGTTGAGCTAGGATCAGGATCAGGTTGCCCATTATTGTTAGATGTAGGCCCATGATCTTGTTGAATCCAGGTACCCTGATTGTTCTGCAGATTGAACTCCATGCTTGACGAATCTGCAGTTTTAATAGACTGCTGATGTATGTGCTTGAACCAAACACCATGAGGAACATTATTTGATTTGATCTGTGCTTGAATTCCACTGTCAAGAATTTTC
Source organism: Asparagus racemosus (assembly GCA_037177215.1). Classification (NCBI taxonomy): domain Eukaryota; kingdom Viridiplantae; phylum Streptophyta; class Magnoliopsida; order Asparagales; family Asparagaceae; genus Asparagus; species Asparagus racemosus. The sequence continues at coordinate 20,677,812 of JBAKGM010000365.1, read as the reverse complement.
TGATCCTCACCCTGATCATATTGCATGCTCTGTTCATCCTTAGATAAGTGCTGATAGGACTCATGGGAAGCATTAGTTTGTACTCTTTGATTCTCTTCATAAGCACTTCTCATCGAATGCAAAAAATTGGGACCAGGAGGGAAAGGTGAGCCTATATTAGTATTGCTGAGCGAATCGGAAGGTCTCAAGCTTACAGGGGGCGAACTTTGAGAGCTCTTATTTACCCAAGGAACCTGGTGCTTTGCATTGTCCTGGACAGAAGAAACGTTCCCTATTAATGGTTCTGTCTTCTGGAAGCTCAGGCCGCTCCACTCCTCCCGAAATCCTTTTTCGCTGCTGGAAGCTTGTACCGCCTCCTGCATAAGAGCACTCCAGCTGCCACTTTGGAGAGATGGAAAAGCACCTTGTTGGTCATTGGTCTCAAAAGGATCTCCATGCAGATAATCTCCTGTGTCCATATCATTACCAAAACAAGAGCTCCAGTTGCCATCATCATCCGTACCAAACAAGATCTTCTCTTCTGTAGGATCTAGACTAGTTACATCACGAGAAGGCCCAACTTGTGCTGTTCCTTTTCCCTCTAAGTTGCTTGACCAGCGAGCTTGCTCCTGTCCATCCTGAAATACTTGCACCTGAATGCTTTGCTGTGGATGGTTGACTTGCTGAAAGTTTCCTGTCGTTATACCAGCACTTACACCCTGCACTGGAGCATTCACAAATAAACTTTTACCTTGGAAGCCTTGTGCGGCAACTGATAGACTATCCTGCGAGATAGCCTGCTCTGGACCACACTGAACCTTTTGAAAATAATTTGATGGACCAGATTGTGTTGGTGCCTGTTCTAACTGGTTTCCAACTGCCTTAGTCATTGCATCCATAAAACTATTCGGCATCCCTTGGAACTGAGGATATTGGTTCAACAAGCCTCTGCTGCTGGAAACAGGAGTTCCATAGAAAGACTGGTCATGTTGTTGAGTACCAAACCCTGCTGAGTGCATTGCTTGGCTACAATCATTTGTTAACATAAGCCCAGTAGACACATGCATACCAGGGGAGCCTCTGCTTTGTGCCCAGTTCATGGTACTAGCAGTAAACATTTGAGAGCTAATTGGTATCTTTGATTCACCATTTATGATATCACTTTGCGACATGTACCTAGATGTGTCATTTATGGGCATGCCGTTCAAAAGAGATGGTAATTGATTGGCAACTGCATGTCTTGCAGCAGGCTGGCTAAGCAAATTCTGTGGCCTTGCTTCCTGATCTAGTTGCTGAAGCTGTTGCTGCCTCTGAAGCTGTTGTAGCTGTTTATACATCCAGTGTTGTTGCCACAACTGCATTTCCTTAGAACTTGGATGATGTCCTGGGTAAGGTGATATTCCAGATTGTTGCTTCTTCATTTACTGATGATGGATACCATGGGGATAACATTAAGGGTATCAATAAATCCTTGAGAACTGTCACTGAGGTCAAATGAATGACCAAGAACCTTCAATAACATTAATAGTTAAATTTCACCACATAACACTCTGACCAACATAAGGGATCCATCTCCCAGAAACCTCGCAATAATGGATCTCATCTGTAGCCAGCAAACAAACTTCAAACTCAGGTAACTTCAAAATTTAATTTAGCAGCTGAATCTGTATGTCTGGCTTCAGAATTTATCAAGTTGACGCCAATAAGAGATTGTGAAAATGGCACATCATTTCCTTGTCAGCATCTGCCAACATCAAATCAACAAATATAATCAAACAGTTAACCAACTAATCAAATGCACAACGAAGCAAGTGATTCTTCTTCTTTTCTACTTCAGTGTTTAGTTCACAGTGAAACTCAAGGGAAAGAAAAACTATAAAACCATAATGCTAAAAAGGAGACAATAAGGACAAAGTACTAAATACCATAACTGGATTTCCAGCATACGCATGGTTTTGCAAGGAACAAAGAAAGCATTCTGATAAAAGAAGGTTAAATTGAAAGAAGCCTAACTACTGGATTTGTTTTGCGCCTTAAACAATGTTCCAGCTCCCTCCAGATTTCTGATGCCGGACAATTAGGACAAAAGCTAAACAGTAGCAGTGAGATTTTTATTCACAATCTCACCTGAGAAAATATTATCTTAAGGTCCTTAACAAAGCTGTCAAAGTACCCTGCCACTACACCAAAACTCCGAAGTTGTGGTGAGGGTTGAGGATTACAATTTATATTCTAGCATGCCCCCGCAAGTTAAGAGCTTGTTTTATGGGTAGAAACCCAGACTCACGCAACAGTATCAATTCTTTTAAAATCCGCTTTGAAGTTCATGGACAAAGATTTGAACATGAGCGCTGTGATACCATCTCACAGACCCTGTCACTACAGCAAAACTCCAAAGTTGTGGTGAGGCATGTGATTGATATTGTGTTGTGCCAAACAAGTAAATGTAGACCATGTACAAAATATTTGTGTTATTTTTAAGGACTTATTTTTTTAACCAATCAAAGAAAAGTTGCAAGAATAGGAATACAAACTATACGTGATTCCGCAAAATAAGCAAACAGAAGCTATGAAACAATTAAAAAAGTGGCATGGTGATCCATAAGAAAGTTTCGGCAAAAGCCAAGTTGCACAGGTACAGGTGCGGGTGGGGGTGCGGATACGGTACACAATAAATTTGTAAAAGGTAGGGTAGAGGGACACGACTAAAACTCATGGGATATAATCATAGTTGTGAGCTATATATGTAAACAGCCCTTTTAAATCGCAGCTCTTAAGGATGAAACAAACTCGACCATTGTCAACTCAACCATTATCTAACAACTTACAAAAATGGATGTGAAGTGCAGGATATATATTCAAGAAGTTCAGACAAGTATTTTAAATGCATTGTATAATTGAGTATAGGTATGAATAAATATATACATATATTTAAGGAGTGTCCAAGAAGTGTCGGCTATAGGTGTATGACACATGTCAGGTAGGGATACAACTCCATATTATAAGTACCCAGGCAACATAGGGCAAGAGGAAGCACATGACTGGGTCAAATATAAGGTGACTGTGTACATCTGAAGCTATGTGCGGCTAAATAACATATTAATAATAAATTTTGCCGAAAATATAAGCAGCATTCATCATCATTCATCATCAGACAATGCAGGACATATTTATTCATTGCTTTTAAACAAAGCTAAATATGAGAGAGAGAGAGAGAGAGAGAGAGAGAGAGAGATGGTTTACAGATTACAAGGACAAAATGTATGAGAGCATAGAAGTTTGATGTTCCTAGGGGGGCTACCTCCTAAGTAACAAAAAAACTAGAACTTGCCGTGAGCAATGAAGCCCTGAGAGAACATGAAAGAATGTCATACACAGCTAATGGAGCAGGCCCGGAAACATATGGGACATTCGCTCACCTCTACTAAAATTGCAAATATTAGAAATACGAAAAAAATTACAATAACCTTAAACACTGGGGAAAATGAAGGGGGAAAAAGCAATAAAGATACATACAATATGATTGTCGATAACATTAAATACCCTGTATGCACGAAAGGATTTTTTTCTTCACGACAATTTATCTGTTCTTCTACAAAAGGACATTATTGTTCCCTCGACGAAACTATACAACTAAACATCATCATCCACTTCCAAAAGCCAAGAGAAATGAAGAAGGTCAAGTAAACTGCGTCAAGATCTTTCATTTATTATGTGAATACTAACTAAAGACAACAGGTCCGCCTTTTATACAGATTTAACAAACCCAAAACATACTAAAAACCACAACTCAGAACATCAAACTAGCTTCCAAATTCCAAAGTAAGCTCATAAAATGAGCCAATTCCATGCCCAGAAAGAAATGCTCAAATCTCCAATTTTACCACCACAGTGCTCTTAAGCATCACCACCCTGTAGAATTCACATCTCAATTTCTGTATCCGTATTTACATCAACGAATTTAATTGATATAATCGATAATCTACCAATTCACAGTCCAAGGAAACAAAATGTACTCTTTGCCAACAAATTTAGCCCACTTTCAAACTCAAGTTGAAAAAAAAAAAGTTATAACAAACTTTCTCCCTCACTCAAAACAAAAAAATCCACAAAACCCTAGAACTTCAGTTCAGCAAAGAACCTACCCCTCAAAACCCAACCCAAACTTCCCAACACTAGATCAAACAAAATAAAATTTCAATTTTTCCCTCAATTCTGCTTCCCCAAACTCCAACCCAAATGCCTCAAATCCCCAATCTCAAAGTTCAATCGGCTCCAACAACCCCAAACAAAACCATCTTTACCAACTTGAAACAAATTTCTTCTAAAACCCTAAACAAAAACCTCCATCAAGAGGAAATTAAGGAGCTGTTCCAAAGAGAAAAGCTCACTTACTTGGGCAAACAAATCAACTTCCTCCAAATGGCGATGAAATCGAGCAGCAATGGAACTAGAATTCGAGCTCAGGGCTTCTCCTCACTGGATTTCTTTAGGGTTAGGGTTAGGGTTTGGTTGAGTGAAGGAATTTGCTATGGAGCTCTCAAAGGGATCAAAAAGATAAAGTGAAGGAGTGCGAGTTTTTCAACGAAGTCCCCAAGGGGAAGATGCACCGCTTCCGAGCGGACCTAAGCCATGGGTCGGGACGGTTTTGGTTCGGACCCGAACCAATAGAGGTACAGTGTACTTACTATCGACCAATCTAGGCCGTTGATTTTGGGGAGTTTAATTGGATAAGCAACGGGCCTCGGACAGCGGAAATTTAGGAGGGAAAACGACAAAAAAGGACGCTCCATTTTCTGTACTGTTAGAATAAGATCTGGACCGTCCGATAGTAAAGTAGAGAAATTTTACCTAATATTTGGATAGTTTGGCTCCCTTTTTATGTTTAAATTTGTGAACTTGACAAATTAATCCTCCTGTTTTCTTTTAACCGAAGAATGCGTAATCTGCTTCTAACCAGTTTAATTTACATGATTAAAAGATTTTGGTGAAGAAAAAAAGTCAACTTGCGCGAAATTATTAAAAGTTGTTTGGATGTTGTTGACGTTTAGTTATCAAACAGATAATTAAGTATGAGTGTATAGGATGATCGGGGTCCTCTAACTCCTTTGAATGCCTAATTAGGAGATAAGTTGTTCATCCCTGCACAGAGGAGCACCCATAAGAGAGCGCAGTTGGGCTCTCCGGTTGATTCTCCGACAGTCAAGTCAGTAGACAGCCTTGACTGGGGATGAAAATTGAAGAACTAAAAAAGATTTCCCCTTTTTTGGTAGCAGAAAATTGCTTACCTTTGTGCTAAAATAGTTTTTTATTTATAGCAGTAGCAGAGGGGTAATCTAGTAACTTTGGCCGAGTCTGAGCTGGCGGCTGAGTCAGCATTACTTTACAGATGTCGGCCACCGAGTGGTGGGGAAGTCATCTCAATGTTTGATGCGAAGTGATAGGAAGTGTGTGTTGTAACGGCGTGGTACGATGTGTCTTAAAGACTATTAGGGATGAAGAAATAATGCCGTCGGTTATGTATTTAATGGTAGTTTTGGTGATAGTGACTGGTTGTCAGTGAGAGGTCCCCAAGGTAACAGTCGTTTTTTGACTTGGCTGGTCGAGAGACGAGAGGCACCGCCTTTTGACTCGGTGTCGCGAGGGGTCAGTCACCTAAGTGGACGAGAGCGGCTCACCTTGAGTCGACCAAAGGGGGTGGCCGACAAGTACCACCTTTTAACTCGGTTATGCGAGATATCGGCTCAGTCGAGTCAGCTGAGCTGGGTCTTTTAATCTCCTTGGAATGCTGAACTGGCTTGATTAGCATAATAGGAGACACTTATCTGCTTTTTGGTGGGGATTATTATGTTATAATGAAAGCACCATAATGGATATAAAACTTAAAACTTTTAAAATGCCTACTCAATTTTTTTTTGTCAAAAATCGAGTATGTTTTAGAGAGTCTGATTGAAGGATGATGTTTTGCCTACGTAAAGAAGATGTCAATACTGATGGAAACTGTAATGCCTTGTGTTTTCATTATGATAATGTTTATGTCTGAAGGTTAATTTGTGGATTGAGTGGACATTAATGAAAGATTGGGTGCTTAATCTCCTCTAATGACTGGTCAGATTGGGAAAGGTAGATTCCTAGAAGCAACAAACTTTAGAGACCCCAGAGAAAATCTCCTTCGGCGTGCCTCTGATGCTCTGTCGGTGGCTAGTGGAATTAATATGAATAAAAGTGCGAGAAAAGTTTTGGGTTCAGAGAGTTCAGACCTCAGAATGGTAAGGATCTCTTATGTTTATAAGAGATACTAAGGGTAGGTTGGTCATCTAACTTGGCCGATAGGAATGGTGTGTTTTTTATGCTTCACACCTATCAACACTAGTTAGGTAAATTCGCGGGAGCCCTCCGTATCACTTTTAATGTGACAGAATGACAATGTGCGGGTGTTGTCCGAGAAGTCATTATTACAACTGACCCGCATTTAATACAATAGCAATTGGGTGGTGGAGTGTAGGTGACACCTAAAAAGTCATCATCATGTCTGGTCGCATATTAAATGCAGGTGTCTTTGATGAGGTGGTCGGACATCTCCCTGACTTGCGATGAGTACTCTTTGGCAGAGCTCAACCTGATGACGCCTCTCAACCCTGACTAGGATAGTCTCGGGCATCGGCTAGTCAAATCGGATAGTGGCTGTAGTGGGTTGGGTCTCTGGTCATATGACCTTGCACGCTTGACTGACACGTGGTTAGCTCTCAAGGGTTCATAAAATTTATGATTTTTAGGGTATAACATTGACCCCTTTCACTCGAACACAAAGAAGCCAGGTTTGAGAGAAATTGAACCGTTTCACCTCTATTGTCCTTTAGATTCGGATCATTGTGGGTGGTGTGCTGTCATTAGCAAAGATCATGTGCCTGGGTTTTCAAGAGAAGACGCTTCGGTTGATGGGGATTGACAGCAGACTTTTAGGGATCTGAGTTCGTCAGTTCGGATCTATCCACGTGTTAGCTATCAGAGGCGAGTTAGCATTTATAAAATGCCTTTGCCCCTCTCCCTTTCTCCTTTGAGCTCTCTGAGTTTTGAACCCTAAGATTTTCTATTCCCTAAATCTTTGGTGTTCCAATCACTTTTTCAACCTTCTCCAATGGCTTCCAACTCGCAATCATCTATGGCTCACCATGGGCAAGGACGATGGGCAAGGACGATGCTTCTTCATAAGTACACGTCAATGGTTTGCCACAGTGATCTCCAAAGTTGGGTGAAAATTTGTGACATCCCTAATTCTCTTACTTTGTCTCTCCTTCCATGTGGGTGTCTCGTCTATGGTCATAGGAGCCATGAGGTGCTAGTGTACTAGTACTACCTCGATTATGGCCCCCGCTTGCCTCTGCACGCTTTTCTTGAGAAGGTGTTTCAAGTTCTTGGGATATCATTCGTGTAGTTGAAACCCAACTCGGTGGCTTTCTTGACCGCTTTTCTCGTCATCTGTCACCAAGTTGATATCGAGCTGACCTTACGGATCCTGGGCTATTTATTGTGCATCAAAGCTAGCATGAATGAGGAGCATTTTAATCTCCAGTCTATGGATGGATTCCGGTTGGTCACGAACATTGCGGACACCAACAAAATATGGAAATAGTGGTTTTCATTTATCATCAACGTTGATTCGATCTTGCCCTATTCTTCATGGCTTGAGATCCAAAAGGACGCTTTGAAGGTAGAGCCTCTCTCCGAGGTGGAGGTAAGGCTTGGAGAAGATTCGAGCCTATAAAGGCACACCGGGTCAAGAACCTTTTTGATAATGTTGTTCTTTATGTCACTGGTATATCTCACACGAAGGTCACAAAGGCGGACATGGCTTGCGCTGCGCTTTTAACTAATGAAGCGCATTCAGAGGAGGCCACTTGTGCTAATCTTTCTTTAGGATGGAAGCGACTTCACTTAGAGCTAGCGAAGGAGGAGGTTTAGGGTCTTCTCCGAAATCTGACTAAGCTTGCTGCATAGCTCAAGATGGGCTCGGCAACCTCTACCTCTCCAGCCGAGAGGTTCAACAGGAGGAAGAAGAGGAAGACCGTTTCTAGGGGCCGCCATCTTTCTGAAGGCGGTTCGTCAATGACGGCTCTTGCAGGTGTGACACAAGATCCCTTAGGAGCCCTTCTATTTATGAATGGCATTGATTTGGATAGTCCATCTATGTCGGCAGCTGTCGAATGGGGGTAGGTGACCAAAGGGATTCCTTCAACCCCTCTGCTGTTGGTAAGGGTTGAACCACTTACTAAAGGCAGGGTTGCCATCTCAGTTGAAGGTAGTAAGACCTCCAGTCCCTCAAGGAAGCTAGGGAAAGACCCAACTGTGGAGGAAGAATTGGGAGCAGAAAAGGAGTCAAAAACGGGACAGGAACCGGCTGATGAGTCTACTGCGTTGGAGGAGGTTCCTACGAGGGGTTAGTTTTGAGTGGCCTTTTGCTCATCTTTTGGATGAGATTCCTGGCCCTGAGTGGGAGAGGCTAAGGTCGATCCTCATTTTGTTATCTATGACTAGGCCTCATCATGAGAGGGATCCGTTTGAGGAGTATGTTTTTGTGCCAAACTGTCGGCTCGACTCTAGAGGGTCGGTCTTGGAGTCTCAGCTCAACCAACCCTATGTGGTGGAGCAGATCTATCTCCCTAGTGACCGAGCTTTGTGTGTGAGGTGCCTGATCAGGGTCTACATCACATATTGCAGAGCTATCTGGTTAGGGGTGTGCTCATGGAGAAATAGCTTTTTAGTAGTCTCGAGTTGTCTCGTGAGCTCTTCAATAAGCTCCTAGGGGATATAGTAGCCCATAGAGCTACTTGTGAACCGGTTGAGGCCATGGCTACTTTGAGGGCTGAGGCACTAGTCTAACTTAAGAAAGAATGGGACTAACTAGACTACAAATTGATTGGCAGACTGAGGAGTTCAAGGCTACCACCAAGGGTTCTCACTATCAGAATGCGCTCTTGAACCGGGCTCAAAGGGAGATAGTAAAGATGATAGAGGAGATCTAGACCCTGAAGGGGGAGTTGGACCAGGCCTACCATGACTTGAAGTTTGCCAATGTGTGGATCAAGTATATGCAATCAGAAGTTTTATCTCAAAAGAGGGAGAGGGAAGATTATTAGGAACGCTCTTGAGAGGCTCGGCTTGAGGTAAAAGATTTGAAGGCGGCACTAAATGAGGAGAAGGCACTTTAGGATTCTTTCATTTCAATGCTGCTCAAGCTGCTCAGAGGACCGAGGAGGTGCGTGTCTTCCTTCTTGAGCAAATTTGAGACCTCGAGGCTCGGTTGGCTTTCGAAGGGTTAAAAGCACTTTAGAAGGAGGCGGTTGAGAAGTACTGTCGCAGTTCTCTTGGGAAGCTAGAAATTGTTGTTGCTTGCAAAGTAGGCTTTGATCATTTTGATGGCCTAGCCCCCTTCTGAACAAAGGAGACTGGACCGATTTGACTATCCTAGGTTGGTTTCTGTTTGCTTGGACTCATCGAGGATATTGAGCTGGAGGACAAGTAGGATAGTGACGAGGAGTCGGGGGAGAGTTTGTCTAGAGCGGGCCCTAAGGTTGGGGCTAGTTCGTTTCTGCCATCTAACCGACCCGAGACTTCAGCTCCCCTTCTTGCCCCGTAGAATTGTCTTTTATGCTTTCTTTTGTCAAGTCTTTGCAAGAGAGTTCTATAAACTCTCACAATTTAGTTAATGAAAAAGGATTTGTTTAGCGTAATTTAACATTGTTTTGTTAATTTAACCTTGTTTTGTTTGGACCACCCTTTGCTGTTTATTTTTTGCATTGGTTTGTTAGAGAGATTGTCCTCGAGTGAGTCGATTGCTTGGTTAGCCTCTGAGGTTCGGATTCTACCTTGAGCCAATGAGGGTTTGCTCATGGAGATTGATACCATGGGCTTTGAGCACCTTGGATGGGATGGCGGACACCGAGCCATAAGGAGCTCTGCATCGTGCCTTGGTCTTACTTGTGAAGATGAGGACAAGGTCTTTGGATGCCTTGGAGGAGTCAGTGGAGACCAAGTCTCATGGGGCTTTTCACCGTGCCTTGGTTTTACTCATGAGAATGATACCAAGGTCTTTGGATGCCTTGGATTAGTTAGTGAAGACCGAGTCACAAGGAGCTTCATGTCGTGCCTTGGTTTTTCTCGCGAGAATGATACCAAGGTCTTTGGGACGCCTTGGACGAGTCGGTGATGAGTTGTTGAAGACCGAGTCACAAGGAGATTTACACGTTATTTGGTTTTACTTGTGAGAATGATACCAAGGTCTTTAGATGCCTTGGACGATTCGGTGAATACTGAGTTGCAAGGAGCTTTTCGTTGTGCCTTAATTTTACTCATGAGAATGATACCAAGGTCTTTGGATGCCTTGAACTAGTCGGTGAAGACTAAGTAACAAGAAGCTTTACATCATGCCTTGGTTTGACTTGTGAGAACAATACTAAGGTCTTTGGATGCCTTAGACAAATCAGTGAAGGCCAAGTCGCAAGGAGCTTTAGAGTTGCCTTCATAAGGTATTTAGGAGGAATATCTCCTCATTGATATGGGGAACCTTCAGTTATATTCACTGAAAATATTTCTCGAGGTACTCTATATTCCAAAGGTGCTTCAAGATTTCTCCATTTTGATATTGTAGCCAATAGGTTCTCAGGTGGACTTCTTCAACAATCTTGTAGGGTCCTTCCAAATTTGCTACGAGTTTTCTGTGGTTCACCTATTTATTGAAGGCTACTTTTTGGAGGACCAGGTCCCCTATTTTAAACGTTCAGGGTCAAGTCTAGCTATTATGGTGTCGAGCGATGCACTGTTGGCCACTTATAAGAGATCGAAGGGACTACTCTCTTATTTTATCGACGAGATTGAGTTCACTTCTGAGGCCAATCTGATTGGCTTCCTGATTGAAGTGTTGTAGCCATATGGTAAGCATGCTGACTTCTACTGTGATAAGCACTTTTGCTCCATACACCTGTGAGAATAATGTTTCCCCGATAGAGTTTTTTGTGAGTTGTCCTATATGACCACATAATACTAGGGAGTTCTTCAATCCAGGCTCATTTCACTTGGCCTACTCTTTTCTTTAATGCTTGTAATATGCATTTGTTAGCTGCTTCTGCTAGTCCGTTATATTTGGGGTGTGCCACTAATGCGAATTTGAGTCAGATCTTCCTTTCTTCATAGAAGCTGCGGAATCCCTTGCTCTCAAATTGGGTGTCGTCAGTGATAATGGTTGTTGGTATTCTGAATCTACCGATGATTGATTTCTATATGTAATTGTAAATATCCTTTTCACTAATTCTCACTAGTGGCTCTGCCTCTACCTACTTGGTGAAGTAATCTATAGCCACTATCAAGAACTGCCGCTATCTGGCTACTATTGGGAATGGTCCCAGTAGGTCTAATCCTATTGAGCAAAAAGGGATTGAATTAATGAGAGGGGTGAGCTTGGTGGCTAGAGTACCAGGGATGTTGGAGAAGAGTTGGTAGGCTTTGCATCCGGTCGTGGGTTCCTTCAACTCAGCTAGGATGGTTAGCCTACAATGACCTTGCCTGAGGACTTTCTGTGCTAAAGTTCTTGCTCTGATATGGTTTCCACACATGCCCTCATGGATTTCCCTTAGGATATTGTTTGATTCTTTCGGTCGGAGGCATCAGAGATAGGGCCTCATGCTATTGTTGGTATAGGAGAACCGGTATAGTTGATTCTCTGTCATGAGATATTTTAGGGCTTTTCTTTGCAAGCTCCTAGCTTCTACCTGATCTTCTGGCAAAGTGCCTTTTGCTAAGCACTAGATGAGTGGATCCATCTAGCATGGCTTCGATTGATGATCTAGTTGCATGACTGAATTAGCTATTGATCCTACAATCTTAGGCTTCTCGAGGGTGTTTCTGTATACTGCTCCCCATTCAGCCCCCAATCTCGAGGAGCCTAGCTTGGAAAGATTATCTGCACGAGCACTATAGGCGCTAGGTACCTATTCAATTTCAAACCCCTTCAGTTTGCCTAATAGTTCTTTTGCCTTTTCCAGATACTTTATCATCTAGGGACTTTTGCTTCGTATTCTCCTCGCACTTGATAGATGATAGGTTGGGAGTTGGCAACTATGAAGACATACTCTACTCCGACTGCTAAGATGGCCCTGAGACCAGCTTGGAGAGCTTCATACTCAGGTTCATTGTTTGAGGCTGGAAAATGAAAGCAATTGCATATTCAGAAATGCATTTTTCCTGGTTGCGTAGTACCACTCCTGACCCGGTGCTGTTTTCTCTGGAGGAACCATCTACCTTTAGTACCCACCATAATAGGAATGCAGGCTGGTCATACCTAGGGGTGTTGCCTTTCTTGGGTGCTGCCTTCTTAGCCTTTTTTCAATTTGAAGGGAGAGTTGGTTCGTGCATCTACCACTCGCCTTCTGGATAAGGAGATTCGATCAAGAAGTTGATCAAGAAGTTGGTGAGAACCTGAGCTTTGATGGTTGTCCTGGGCTCAAATTAGACATCATACTCGCTGAGTCTATGGCCTAGTTGGTCATTTTCCCAACGTTAGAGGGTGTGCCGAGCACTTTCTTCATGGCCAAATTGGTCAAGACTATCACCGTGTATGCCTGGAAGTATGGCTGAAGCCTTCTTGCTGTGGAGATGAGAGTGAAGGATCCTTTTTTGATGAGAATATAGTTGAGCTAGGCTACCTTCAAAATGCGGCTAATATAGTAGACCATTTTCTGAACATTCTCTTCTTCTTAGACTAGGACCGAGCTCACAGCTTTAGCCAAGATAGGGAGGTAGAGATAGAGTTGTTCCCCTTGAATAGCGTTTCTTAGCAAAGGCCTAGTACTGAAGTACCTCTTAAGCTCAGTGAAGGAGTTACTACATTCCTCTCTTCACTAGATGCTGTCTCTGGGCCCTCTGGTTCCCCTCAGGACCTTGAAGAATGGAAGGCTCTTCTAGGCTGACTTGGATAGGAAACGGCTCAAAGCTGCTATTCTTCCATTTAGCTTATGGATATCCTTTACCGTACAAGGTTCAGCAATCCCTTCAATTACAGCTATTTTTTCTGGGTTGATTTTGATTCCACACTAGTTGATCATGAACCCAAGAAATTTAACCGATCGCACACCAAAGGTACACTTCACAGGGTTGAATTTTATTTGGTATCAACGAAGGATAGGGAAAGCTTCTTCGAGGTCCGCAAAGTGGGAATTAGCATGCTTGGATTTTACTAGGATGTCATCTACATACGATTCCCCATTCTAGTTGGATTGCTCCTTGAAGATTTTATTGATCAACCTCTCGTAGGTCACTTCTGCGTTCTTGAGACTGAAGGGTATCACTTTATAGCAGTAAGTGCCCTGGTCTATGATGAAGAAAGTTTTCTCTTCATCATGCTTTGGCACCTTTATTTGGTTGTAGCCTGAGAAGGCATCCATAAAGATGGGCATTTCATGTCCTGAGCTTCTATCAACAAGTTTGTCCATCGAAGGGAGGGGAAAGCTATCTTTAGGATAGGCTTTGTTGAGGTCAGTGAAATCGACGCGCATCCTCCATTTACCATTGGCTTTTTTGACCAACACCTCATTTGCCAGCCACTCTAGGTACTAGACCTCCCTGCTATAACTTACTTTAGTAGTTGGTCAACCTTTTCTAATGTCATCTACTTCTTTCTAGTCTAAGATATATTTTCTTCTATTGGACAGGTTTGTAGTGTTGGTCAATGCACAGCTCGTGAGCCATTACTTCAGAATCTATGTCGGGCATATCTTTAGGTCCCCAGGCTAAAAACATCTATATCTGCGCATAGGAACGCGATGAGCGCTCCCCTCTGTGGGTCAGGTAGTTTCAACCCGATTAGCACCTTCTTGGTTTTGTTGATGTCGAGCATGATTTCATCCAGTTCTTTGATAAGGGTGGTTCGTTCCCTTTCTTCGTCCTTTTGTGGGTTAGTTTGGGACTCCTCAATCTGAAGGGTTTCTGAGATTCCCTTGCCCTTCATCTAGTGGTAAGTGGAGGTGATCACCTGGAGGTTGTTCAAGGAGGTTCTTCCCATGATTATCTTGTAAGTTGACTTGATGTCCATCACAATGAATTGGACTCGGACTATGGATTAGCAGGGGTTGTCACCAACAACCATTAGCAAGGTGATCACTAGCCGAACCGAATGCCTCGAGAAGCCTATCTGGGGGTTGGGACACGGTTGCAGCTTAGATCCATCAATATTCATTTGGTTGAAGGCATCCATGAATAGGATGTCGGTGGAGCTACCATGTCTACCATGATCCGCTTGACCCCGGAATCCATTGATTTGGGCGGATATGATGATAGGGTCGTCATGAGGTGTCATTATGCCTTTCAAGTCGACATTCCCGAAGGCTATGGATTGATCCACTTTAAGTTTCTTCTCTCACAGATTCACTTTGAGGGCTTGTTGAGCATATGTATTCTGAGCATTCTTCGACATCCCTCCGGTGGTTGGGCCACCATTGATGGTGTTGATTGTGCCTCTGTCGCCACCCTCCTTTGATTGGCCTCTCTGCTAATTCAATCGGGGTGACCTTGACCTCCTTCTTTCTGGTTTGTCTGGGTTCGGCCCTTCTTTGTTGTGACCATTGGTGAACTTCTTAAGCAGTTCCTTCTTGATAAGATCTTCATTGCCTCTTTGTAAGACTCGGCAGTCATTTGTGTCATGGCCATGGTCTCTGTGGTAGCAAAAGTACTGTTTGGAATCCTTCACAAGGGGATATGAGGTCGAAGGGGGGTGGAGTTTTGGTGAGATGTCCTTCCCGCTAGATTTGGTGCAAGACTTGCGAGAGGAGGCTGGGGTGTTGAGGGGAGCGAAAGTGGGTCCCCTCATTGCATCTCTCTGTGCATCTTTTCTCTTATTTCTTCCATCATCCCTCCTGTCAGATAATTTGAGTCTAGAGTTTGAGTCGGATTGGTCGGTATCCAGGGACGAATCTAGGACTGTTCAACTGGGGGCTCACTTTCAAGAATAAACAACTAAAGTCAAGATTGTTATCAAATTTGTTGTTTTTAAAAAGATCATCCTTTGCAAATTTGAAGATACAAAGGCTCTAGTGTAACTCATTTCAACTATACTAACAAGAACACTAAATTCGAATATCTCAACAGTAATAATATACCATTTCTTGAAAGGTAATATCTAAATATTAGATGGAGTTTCACATATGCATTAAAATGGAGACAAGAATATGTTACCCGAGTTATGTATAACAATGCTTCTACTTAAAATAATCTCTCTCAAATGCTCCTTGATCTTTGTCCTTCACAATTGGAAGAGCAATGTGCACATATATATATTCCCTGAAATCACAAATAGAACAGTTTGCTTAATAATATATAAATTTTCATCAACACAAACTAACATCAAGTGTAAATTATCTAAATATCACATTAGCTAAAAATTATGAGCTATCTTTCAATCACAAAGCTTCACATGTCATTCTTTCATATCATAAAGTTCATCTATTAATGAATCTATGCTAAATGTGCTTGCAATTTTCTTCTCAATGCATGTTATCATGTAGTCCGCAAGATAATCATCTTCCATCTTGTTGCGAAATCTAGTTTTAATAAATTTTCATAGCTGAAAATGATATTTTAGAGGTTGTGGTCGAAACAGGAAGAGTTAAAATCAAACGAATCAACCTATCAACTAAATGACAGTTTGTAGACTTTCTAGTCTTCACCAATCTTTGACATACTTCAAAAAGTGTAGATAAATCTTTGACCTTTAGATGTTGAGGAATATCAAGCTCGTAATGTTGTAATTGAATCTTCAAATGTAACTTTTTTGTTCTATTAAATCCTCAGAATAAAACTTATTTGCAAGATTGCAAATATCAATAATGTTGAAGGACTTATAATTTTCTCTAGGATCTACATGCAGAACTAAAAACAAGCAGCTCCATTGCTTTTTCATTGAACCTAGAATTCAACTCTTGCACTTGGCGATCGATTGCCGCTATAAATATTTCCACTCAATAATGATAATCATTAGTTCCATCGCCTGAGTGAGCACGAGGTCGACCTTTATGATAAGGGGCATTCATGTTAGGAATCTCAATCTTATGTTCTTCACAAAATAATATCACTTCATTTAGGATATTACACCATCCAGAATCTCTTACCTTGTGAAACAACTTCATTGTTGTAGAGACCAACTTCATTGCATTCAAAATATCTTGAGTTTTGTGTTGCAAAACTTGACAATGATCATCAGAGATTCCTAAAAGCTTCCTTATAACGTGTAAGATGACAATAAATTTGAATGATTTAATGGCTTTCAATGAACCATCCACATCACCACGTTGTATATATGTTTCGGTGCTTATGATATTTTTAGAACCACACTGTAGACAGTCAAAAAAATCCAGAAGATGAGGGTCACATGCCCCTTGATCGTTAAAACTAGAAACCCGAGGTTCGCCCACGAAGGGAAGCTCGACATTCAACTGAGGCTCGCCCAAGTAGCGAAGCCCGTCGACCAACCAAGGATCGCCCAAGTAGTGAAACTCGACGTTCAACTGAGGTTCACTCAGATAGTGAAACTCGACTCTCATCCGAGGTTCGCCTGCATAGTGAAACTCAACAGTCAAGCGAGGTTCGCCTGCGCAGTGAAACTCGATTATTAATTAAGGATTATCTACACAGCGAAGCTCGATATTTAATAAGGTTCGACCACGAAGCTCATGACCCGAAACAGTCTCAAAGACCTAGTCAACCACATGGGCTAAAGGGCAGGCGTCAATTACACCCACGACCGCCCAGATCTCTCCCACGTTTCCACATTCCCAGCACGTCAGTTACGTGCTTAAGTCCTTATAAATAGCCGTGAGCAGCTATGAAGGCAC
>JBAKGM010000365.1:20627424-20660856 GCA_037177215.1 Asparagus racemosus | reverse complement strand
TTTGAATTCTTCATCTGCATGTCTTCCTTGGTAAAAGTGATGCAGGGGAAGTGCTTGGTTGCGAGGTTGCATTGCTGGGTTGAAAACTCTGGTTCTTCAGGATTTGGCTTGATCTGAGTGAGGAATACCTCGGGATCAGCCAGGGCCTCCTGAAGGGCCTCTCTGGTCTCTTTTGACAACCATAGCAACTCATAGAGGGTTATCCTCACAGGAATGTTAGCCAATTGGGCCATGACATCAAAGCAATATGTGGAGCTTTAACTTCCTAGTTTGTCCCTTCCAATCTGCCGATTAAATCGAGACTGCTTCAAGACTTAAACCTCCTGATGTTAGGGTTGCTTCTCCTTCAATTTGGCAATGTCCTCCTTAGTGATCGCCTGCTGCTGTGATTTTTCAGCACGCATAGGAGGATTCATCGCCACTCCTAGCTCCGTCAGCGTCTTAGCATTTGGATTAGAAGCTTCGAGGTACTTGTATTTGTACTCGTGTCTGCTCCTGGTGGTGAAGACTTCATGTTCCTCTTCAGAAAGCTAGAATGTCATTATTTGTTCATCATTCTCCTCCAGAATTGCTGAAGTGGCATGGCATAATTTCCCCTTGTCTTTTGATTTTTTCTTGGATGAAGAGGCCACCCACTAATTATCTTCGAGCAAGTTAGGGTGGACCCAAAGAATTTCGTTGTTTGAGGTGGTATGTGGCACAAGCTCCTTTTCACGTTGCCCATGGGGATCATCATTCATGGTCTTCATCTCTACTTTAACGACAGGCTCTGATTGAAACTAAGTTAAAGGCAACGATCCGAAGCTGATAGATATTACATTCGCCCCTACTTTCTTTTCTTTGGACTGCTTTGGGGTAATGACCCCTACATCGATCAAGGCCTGGATGTTATCCTTGAGATGGTAGCACGTTTTTGTTAGATAGTGAACCGCTCTGTGGAATGCGCAGTACATCGGATCTGTGACCTTATTTGCCTCCTCATGATTCACGATCGGTGGCAGCTGGATCTTATTGTTCTCTAGGAGGTATTTGAAAATATCGAGAACCTCGTCTTCCTTGAAGGAATAGACTTTGGGAAACCTCGGTTCTGACAACTTCTGCTTTTGAGGCCGTTGCTGCCATTGGTGTTGCGATTGTTGTGGCGCTCGCTTTTGCGGTTGTTGCTACGGCTGCAACTGGAATGTTTGGTTAGCACCCACTGCCTTCACCTGCTCCTTCCCTTTGCCGCGTGAGACGAAACTTTGTTTTTGAGCATCTGCCATATGCTGGCCTCTTTCTGCCTTTTTCCTTTTAAGGAATCATTCGGCTTGCTCCCCACTCACCTTCAAGTCTCTCCATGTCTTAGAAGGCACCGTTCCCATTGCTTCCAGCACATCTAACGAAAGCTTGTTGTGACAAGTCTAGAGAATGAATTCCTCGGTTATCGGGTCCCGACAATTCATTGCCTTGTTTCGGAACCGCTTGATGAAGTTCTCTACCATCTCTCCGTCCTTCTACTTTTCATCCAACAACATTCTGATAGATATCTCAGTGTCATCATTGAAGAAATTGGGGGAGGAACATGGTCTCCATATCATCCCAGCTGTTAACACTCTCCGGCTTGAGACGGCGGTACCAATCGAAGGCAACTCCTCGAAGAGTGCCAACAAATGACCAAACCACCAAGGGCTCGTTACCGAAAATAACCCCTAGGTGGGACTTAAAGTAGATCAAATGCTGAGTGGGTGAGCCCTTCCCGTCGAATGGTGTAAAGTTTATTAAATTGAACTTCGCTGAATACGGGATTGATTCCCACTCCCTCGGGTATGGACACAGTATACTCTTCTTCTTTGCCTCTTGTGCGGAAATCAAAGTGTTGATCTTACTCTCGAGGTTCCTTATCTTTTCATTCTCACTCGCGTCTCCGTTAGGGTGATTTTGAGGAGGAACGGCGATATTGCCGCTAGCGTTCTTGGGGCTACCTACCTGTCTGTATCGCTGTCTATTTGGTTAACGTTATTGCGACGACTTGATTCACCATGACGATTCGTTAGTGCTTCGATTTGCTGGTCATGCATCTCTCTCATTTGCTGCATGGCTATCTCCATCTCGAACTTAAAATTCTCCTTTTTCTTAGCTATAGCCTCTTCAAGCATCTTGGCCATCCGTTCTGCACTGATCATGAGTGCCTCACGGGGTTGTCCCTCGCTGGAAACCGTGTTATCGAAAGCAATTATGGAGCTAGAGTCTGACATTTCATCATCTAAGGGTAACCCCCTCTACACTTTGTCATAGTTAGGACGTCTGATAGTCCCGGGCCGCAACCAAGTCAATCTTTGAGATACCCCGGGAATGACTCGTGTCGACGTTTCTTTGCTAGTCATGTTGATGGTGACTCCTAGTAATTCATCACCTCGGGACACCGATATTCTTCTGCGGAAGTGCCTCAACCTGGGCTTTGGCATGTAGGTGCCAAGCCTAGCAAAGACCGACACCTTCTCTGGAGCTGTCTTGGTGCAGTTGCATTCTGACAAGACCGCCCTGATTAGCTTGGAACACAGACAATGCGTGTTCATCTCTAGGGAACTCATTTTTTGAGACATACTCGTACCCCCAGCATGATAGTACAACTCATCAGCATGAATGCCGGAGCAACCCATTATGTGTTGGCACGGCTTCTCAGGTATAACGTCATCGTCGTCAGATGAAAACGTTTCCTTCTGAGGATGAACTGCTCTGTCAGAGCTTTCAAGAGTAACTCGTCTCAACGTTTGCCCTTGTGGGTGTGAAGTTTTGACGGGCTCTTGAACTTCAATTCGCAGCCCGGTGCGAGCGGTTACAAGAATTTTCTTGCCGTGGTGAAGGTGGACGTGACCCCCAGTACTGTGAGCTGTTCGAGATCTCTTCAACGGGCTCAAACGTTCCTTAATTGGAATTTTACCTCGATCATTGTGCAATGGGCTGAGGCACTCTAATACCATTTTCTTACTTTGGGGAGAGCCAGAGGGATCAATAGAAGCGGGAACAGATTTAGCCGGAGATTTAGATGCGATCGCCGGAGGTGGAGTTGTCCGAATCATTGCGCTGGATTTCAGCCTCCAAACTTGACGCATCTTTAGTGGCTTCTTAGCCACGTCTTCCTTCTTTGATATTCAGGCCTCTTGGACTAGAGCCCGTGCGTGCGCAAGTAGTGCGCGGTGCTTTCGGAAGCGTTCCTCGAGTGTTGAATGGTTTCGTCTGACGCGGACCCATTCACTTATCAACAGCTTGGAGGAGCTGCCAACCATCTATTGTGGAGGCCTCTGACCTCTTCTGAACTTGAGATACGTCTCATAGCGGATCCCGTCCGTCGATTCCAGGGCCTTGGTGAACTGCTTTGCTAGGCATTGGTGTCGCCTTTGGCGGGCTCTCTTTGAGAGAGTCGGCACACGATCGGCGATCATCTCCTGCACAGAGGAGTTTAGATCTACAACTTTGGCAGAGGGGTTGGGATCCTTTCTTTGGGATTCTAGATTCGAGGACTAGCGGATCTTCCTTGTAGCAGAGATCTTCCTGGATTTACGGGGGGAGGACGATCTGGACGAGGATGATAAGTACTCCTCAAACTTTTGTTGGTCAAACTCGTATTCGATCTCCTCTTTGACCGGGATAGCAATCTGCGATTGCGATACGGCGATCTCGTCAGCGAGATCGTTGGCTCTCACTGTGGTCGTTAGCTTATTCGCGGGAAAAGTCAGTTTGATCTTTATTGATGATGAACTCATTACAGCTTTATGCATTTACAAATAAATTCAAAAAAAAGTTTGTCTTTTTATAAAACTCGATTATAATGAAAATCAAAACAAAGAAAAATTACAACTCTTCCTTAAAACAAGCGCAGGACCCTGTTTATCAAACTCTTGCTTGCGTGGGACCTTTGCCGGTGCTGGGGTTTATCCATGGACCGCCGCGTGACCGGATCCTGGTGTCAGATCTAAGATCTATACGACAAGGGGATTATTTCATGAAGGAAATAATCGCCTGAAGTGAATGAAATCGACCAAGCGAAATCACTACTCTTCTCGGGATCAAAACTAAGTTTGATCCAGAGGAATCATGTGTAGATCTGATATGGTGATCTCTCAAACTTCTTTGCTTTATGCTTTGACGGGCTCACCGAGATCTCAGATCTAGAATTCTCAGATCTAAGTGTAGATCGCCCTAGAATTCGACAGAGCCTCCCCCTCTTGCCAAAAGTCTAACCTCAGAAAATGAGACCCCCCTTGATATTTATAGGCTTCAGAAGCAGATCTGGGTCAGATCTGGGTCGGATCTGTGCGGTGGGGGCTCGGTTTGGCCGAGCCACTAAGAGGCAGATCAGCCACTGAGCCGCCCAAGTGGCTTCATTTTGTTGTTTTCCGAGTTTGATTCGTTCAGTCTTGTCGATATTTGCTAATCTGAAGCTTCATAGTTAGATTTATTCCACGATTCGTCACTTCGCTGACTTGTACGCCTTGCCGATTCGCTTCATGCATTTCATCAACTCGTTGACTTGTACGCCTCACCGATTCACTTCATGCGTTTCGTCGACTCATTGACTTGTATGCCTTGCTGATTCACTTCATGCAATTCGTTGCATTTACTTGTTATTACGTCGTCAATGGTTCGCCGTTGCGTCATCAGATGGCTGGCCAATTGTTAACTCATCGTCACAAGTCATGTTCGGGGACTTGAAGGTAATTTTCAGTGCCTACACCGGGCTTAGGGAATATTTAACTGATTGCCTTTGTTAAGGATGTGAAAGATGGGAATAGTGTGCTCATCTTTGAAGGACTAGGTTCGTTGGTTGTTCTTTCAAGACTCCATCTTTTGGCCTTCAGACTTTTTACTTTTGATTGGGATGATTGCCCCTGTTTATTCTTACCCCCTTTTTGATTTGAAAGGGGATCAAACTAGTTGAAGCGCACTGCCAATTTCTCTACTATCTCGACTTGCTCCATTAAGTCTTTCCAAGTGTGAGCCTTAATAGCACCCATATGAGCTTCAACATGGCTTAAAAAGTTATGCTAACAAGTCTGAAGTAGCATCGGTAATGACATATCTCGACAACATAAGCTCAAGTTATGGAACCGCTCGATGTAATCTCTGACCAAGCCATCACCTCTTTGCCTTTTGAAAAGAAGTCTAGCTGTGGTCACATCTGATTATTCCTCGTGGAATTGAGAGAAGAACTGAGACTCCAAATTGCCCCAGGGCTTCATTGATCCTTCGGGCAGATTTTGGCACCAATCAAAGGCTACCCCCTGAAGGGTGCCAATAAAGAGTCGCGCCTTGATGGCGTTATTCCGTACTACATTCCTTGTTTGTTGGTGAAAGTAGTAGATGTGTTCATTTGGAGAATCTTTTCCATCAAACGTATGTAACATTAGCGGCGTAAACTTCATCGGATAAGGAACAGAATACCACTCGATGGGATAGGGTCAGGTAATTCCAACCTTCTTTAGCACTGTTCGCTGTGTGAGAGTGTTGAGCTATTTTTAGAGGTCATCAAGGACCCTTGCCTCATGACTTAGTTTAGGAGGCGCTGATGTTTTTGATCCTGAATTATTAAACTCTGCATCTTCATGATGTGATTGTTCTTTCTCTGGATGTAGCTTAATAATTGTTCACTTCCCTTTTGAGGAACTTGCATGTTGCTGTTGGGAAACCACCATGAGTTGTTGTAGCATTGCTTCAAGATGCACAAAGCGTTCATCGTTTGAGCTTCCATCTGGTGTAGAAGATCATCATGGGCTTCTCGTTTTGCCATGTTGAATCTGCAACCCACTGTTGCTCTTGACTTCAGCTAAGGGTCGTGTTTGATGCTATAGCAAAATTAGCGTCGCTGGTGGAGAGTTTATTGATTTGGGGTGAGGCTTGTGGAGCACGCATCTAGAGGAGGGAGTAATCAAAGAGGATTGCCGCCCTATGTCTCGGCCTTGTGTGATGACACACACCGTCAATTTTTAGAAATATACTTCTAATGTCAGGAGAGTATTTGGGATCAGAAGGACTATCGACATCTTCTTCTTCATCTCTAGAGACCACATTGGTAGTATTGACCATGAACTCTTGAAGCTTAGTTTTACCCTTTCAGGTTCATCATCATGTTTTAATCCTAGCCTCTGAAGGATCGGGAAATTGACCAAGGTGATTAAAAATTGATTCCGTTTCAGGAATAGATTTACATTAGCAATTCATTTGAATTGGCGTGACAACTTCTCTTAGAGTCGTGCAATGTTGACATTAGCGTGATCTCTTTAGAGATAGGAACTCTCTTAAATCAGTAGAAGTTCTAACTTGGTTTAGGCAATTGTTCCCATTAGGGGTAACCTTGTCTACTTAGATTTTTGTGTGACAACATCACCTATGATGACGTTGCTTCGACCTTCGACTAGCGTGGTCAACCGAGTCCTTATCACAAGTCAGAGCTTGTGATTTGGATGAGGAATCATTGTGGGTGATATTATTCCTTTGTAGGAATTTAGACAAGGGGTTTCCCCCATTCTTTATTCCCATAAGGGAAGCATATCGAGCATCACGAGATGCTTTAAAGCGACCCACCAAAGGGGTTACCAACTCATGTCCAAAATTAAAAGATGTATGAGCATCTTTGCCCTCAACTGAGGTGAGGATTGATACTTCTCTGCTCTGGATGAAGTTCATTTGGTTTCTGGTGAAGCGCAAATTGCCTTTGGCAAAGTTCGCCTTAACAATTACGATAGTCAATTTTGACCCTATTCTCACGCTCTGGCAAATCTTGCGACAGTTCTTGGAAGTAGTCATGGATGATTTGTCAGGGTAAATAAATTGATTGAACTTTACTTGGTGAAATTCAATGACCAGCATTTTAGCGAAAGACCCGAGAGCTTGGTGTCAAACTACGACACAATTTTCTCGTGCGATGAGAAAGAAGTCCCCAGCGAAGTCGCCATCCTATTTTGGGTGTTTTATATTGCAATTAGTTCAGATGACAACTCAAAAGATTACAATTCAAAACTAGGAAAAATTTATGTTTTCAAGGTTTTTTTTCGCGTGCCGATGGAGCATCGATCTTGTTCTCTGTTGACGGTCTAACTAAGACGTTGAGCCTCTCGCTAATTAGTGATCTCCGATCTTTCTCTAATGATGTTGAAGTCTTCTTTAGAGAAAGAAATGCCACATGGAACCAAAAGCCAAGTTTGCGCGTAGGTTCTTGTCTCTCCTTGCGTGTATCTCTATATCCCTCAAACGAACAATTTCCCCTCCTTTTATAGGCTGAGAGAGAGAGAGAGAGAGAGAGAGAGAGAGAGAGTTAATAGCCTGCCTAAGAGTGGGGTAAGTGGCCATTAATTTAGGAGATAGTGGGAAAACTGTTTCTCCTTGAAAATAGCTCTTGAAACAGTTAATTAGTGAATTTTGCCAATAACATTATAGGCAAGGTTTGCTGAGAGATCATAGGCGAAGTTCCCTGAAGTGTGGGTGAGTCACTTTCTATGAAACGTGGGTGATGTGGCCTACGTGGGTCTCAAAGTTCATTTTAGGTGAACTCCTCTTGGACTTTAGCTTCGTTTTGGGTGAGCTTCACTGGAATGAGCTGGCGAAGTTCATTTTAAACAAACTTCACTTAGAGCTTGGGCGAGCTCCGCTATGGCTCAAATTAAGGCCATCTTTATGGTCTGACTAAGTGTTTAGCCCATAGGCATCTACTTCTTGAGCTTGTGCTATGCTTCAGGTGTCAGATATGTGATACTTGCATTGAGTATTAGTCCAGGGTTGAGCTCGTATTTTTTTGACCATCTACACTACTTACTCTTGGGCATGAACTGTTTGATCATAACTATTCTTATACTAGTCATATCTGGGTTCAGTTAGTGTGGTTAATGATATATGAACAAGGCAACTCGGCATGTTTCTTCTTTCCAAAAAAAATTTTGACCATACAAGTGTTTGAATATCTGTCTCTTAAGAGTCACTATCATTATTGACTCCAACATGACACCAACAAAAGTTACTAGTCTAAGGTAGAAATTGTTAGGATTTTGTCTTGTATTTCAACTAGAAGCTATGAGGTAAGCCCCAGAAGTAGAAAAAAACTGAGCAATGGAAAGGTCTAGTTGTAAACCAACTAGTCAGACCGCTACCGACTGATCACGTATCTCGGTGGTCAAATTGTCCACTACATCTATAAGTAGACCTGTTTTGTAGGTATTTCTATTTTAACTTTATGAATACAGGTCTTTCACATCTAGGATTGATAATCAAAGCTAAAAAAAGTTGTAATAACAAAACAAATTGTAGAGAATAAACAAGAGAAGAATTAAAAGGTTTTGCGAGCAACTTTTAATAAGATTGAGAGATAATTTCTTATAGGTCTTATAAGGAACACAAGAAATGCCAAATCATGCATAATCTCTCGATTAAAGATGACTCAAATCTCTCTCCATGGATGTCGGAGTAGGAGATTGCTACACCATATAAATCTGCATCTTTGCATCTAGTATTTACTTTTTGTGCAAGATTATTATGGTTTATGCTTCTATTTATTCGGTCTTGTTCTTCTCGTTGTTTCCCTCTAGTGAAGTAGATCATTTGGCCTACTTAAAGGGAGTAGATTTAATTGGAATCCAAGAATTGCATTTGCATGTCTATACCCAACAATTGGTTTCAGATCAAGTTGTTTTACATTAACACACACACACACACACACACACAGATATATATATGTGTGTGTGTGTGTGTGTGTGTGTGTGTGTGTGTGTGTGTGTGTGTGTGTGTGTGTGTGTTAGATCATGCAGACAACCTAGGTGTTAATCCTCTCTTTAGAGTCGATAAGTGTCCCGTGATTAATAATCTTCAGTATGGTCTCACCATGAGCAGGGACGACTCAAGCACCATGAGCATAACTCTTCCAAGAAGATCCGAGGTAGGGCAAACACCTTGAGAGGCCTATTAGAAAGGCGGTACTTTTCGACCTATTCACTAAATTGAGACGAGTGCCCTCACTCGGCCTACCATTCGAGTCGACCCCACTCCCTTTCAACAGCAAACACCCTTGTTGGCTGACAACTTGCGAGACCAACTCGAAAGGTGATACTTCTTAGCCTCCTATGAGGTGAGTCAGAATAGTGTATCCTCAGGCCACCCACCAAATAGTAGATTGTCATCACATTGAATGCATGACTAGAGCCATCATGGCTCGAGCCCCAAAAGTCTTTATGACTCATCGGGCCTCATCAGCACCATGCTTCCCCCGTCACCATTGCATTAAACATAGGGATGGCTCATCCTCCTCTACAGCTAACACTTGTAAAGTAGATGCTGACTAAACTACCAACTCGGACTCTGCTGAAGTTACTTATCTACCCCTGGGGATCTACTATAAAGGGAGGTGCTACCTACTGCTAGAGGGTAATCGAATTTTGCCCTAAAGAACTCTCAAGCTTACTCATCTTCTCTACTCAAGCTTTATACTAACTTGACCATCAGAGAAACCACTAGAGGTCCCAACTCCGATCTCTTACATACTCTTCATGTGCAAGATGAGGTCATCGGCTCAAGAACAAGCCATTTGAAGAAGTTTGAGAACCCTAACACTCCTCATAATCCACAAAAAAAACCCCTGTTAGATAACTAACTATAACAGTTTGGCACCCACCATTGGGCCTTTCATCCTTCTTCATACAAGATGTCTGGTTCTCGTTACCCTAGTTGATCCTTTAACTCATTCACTAAAGAGCCGCATATAGGCTATGTCACTCAGGCCCAGTTGGAAGAATCCACTCAGAGGATTTCTCAATCTCTCCAGTAGCAATTTGCTGCCTTCACCAATGAGCTCCTTAGTCAGATTTCTCTCCAACAACCCTCATCATCATTTATTCCTCCTCCACCTCTAACGAGTCGGCCGTTCATCCCTCCTCCTCGTGAGCTCTCCACTCAAACTGGACAACAAGTTCTAGAAGACTATGCTCAATATATATCTCCCCCATCTCGCCAGTAGACTCGCTTCGCAACTCCTCCCCGACAGCATCAGCATTACATGGAAGCGATTGGGGAAACCCCTAGCTTTTGCCATAATGGCCGAGAGCACACTGCACGGATGACATCACGTGGCCCCTGGCATCCTCATGTCGCTCCAGGCCCTTCAGCCACCAACCTTGCATCTGGTTATGGCCGAACCTTCAACCCAGTCGTCGAGACCATCGTGGGGAACACACCCCTCGTCGACTAGATCATGAACACCCCTTGTGACAAATTCAAGATGCCTCACATTGAGAAGTATAAAGGCGAGGGAGATCTAGCTGAGTGTGCATAGAATTTCTATGACATGATGACATGCTACAAGTGTCAAAGCCCATCACCTACAGATCCTTCCCAATCACCTTGACGGGAAGTGCTTTGTTATGGTGGAACTCATTGGACAAGAAGTCCATCAATAGCTCGAGCAGCTCAGCTAGAAGTTTGTGCATCACTTCTTGGCCGACACCAAGTAAAAACGGTCTTCCCACGTCTTGTTGTAGAGGAGGCAGGAACCTAGAGAAAACTTTAGGGACTACTTCAAAAGGTTCCAAGCTAAGAGGCTAGAAGTCGACGACCCTAGCAACATGATCGCCATGGTCACGATCGCTGCTAGGTTAGAGAGCAATGAGTTGGATGACTTGCTCATCAAGAAACGGCTCACCAGCTATGAGCAGTTGATGGCTGAGGCACACAGGTATATGGATGTGGAAGACGCTTGAGACTATAAGAAGGCAACTAGGGCATTAGAAGCAGCAACAGCAACAATAGCGATGACAGCAACACCGGCAGTAGAAGCCGACCCCTCTCCCAAAGAAGAGATGACCAAAGATCACCCTAGAGTCAACTCCAGGCCAAGCAAGGCCGATAAGAGGGACCAGAGGAGAGAGGCGGCTAAGAGACTAACCCTCTCACAAGCCCTCTACATGGTCTAGAAGGAGGGGTACTTAAACTCCACTCCTCCCCGCATGAAGTTGGATCCTCAGAATTGAGATCCAAACTAGTATTGCATGTACCATAGACACGACCATCACAATGATGACTTTCAAGTCATCCATAGGGATATTAAAGACCTAATTCAGAGGGGGTACTTGAAAAAACACATCTCTCAGTGGGACAGATGAGACCCCGCTCCAGGAAGATCCGACAGGAGGTCCCACTCCAGATCGCCTCGCCCCTTGCAGGAGCCAGACAAATAGCCTACAGAGACCAACAGTCCAGGTGTCATCAACATCATTAGTGGTGGTCCGTTATTCGGAGGAATGTCCAATAACACTCGAAAAAATTACGCTAGATGAGTGTTGGAAGTCAACACGTGTGCTAAAAGGCCAAGGACGGATCAACCCCTCTCCTTCAGCAATGCTTATTTAAAAAGCATCAAGACGCCTCATGATGACTCTCTCTTCATATCGGCTGAGATTGATGGCTTCTGAGTCAAGAGAATCTTGGTCAACACGGGGAGCTCCACTGATATCTTGTTTCTCGAGGCCTTCAATCAGATGGGCATCGATAAGTCCAAGCTGCAGCCCTGCCTAGGTCCCATCATCGAATTCACAGGACATTCACTCATACTAGAAGGGATGATAACACTCCCCCTAATGGTTGGTGAATACCCTCGTCAATCCACCATCTAGATCTAGTTTTTGGTGACGAACATCAAGTTCGCCTACAACACTATTCTTTGGAGAACTTCCCTAAATAGCCTACAGGTGGTCCCATCAACTTACCATGAGATGGTGAAGTTCCCGACCCCTGAGCAAGTGGGGATCATCAGGAGCAACCAATGAGAGGCCAGATCCTATTATCTACTCTCGATGAAGGGAAAAGGTGTGCAAGAGACTCTACCAATTGAGAAGACCTGTCTTCAGGTGGAGAAAAAATTAGAGAGGGAACGGACGACTCCCGCAGAAGAGCTTCAAGAAGTTTCGATCGACCTAGATGGCTTGAAAAGGGTCAAGATCGGGTCTAACCTTGTTGAGCCTCATCGAGGAGCTGTGATCGCATTCTTTTCATGAAATATATTTTCTTGGGGGCCAGAAGACATGTTGGGCATTCCTCCTGAAGTTGTAAGCCATGAACTCTCGGCCAATCAACATAGCAAGCAATCTAACAAAAGAAGAGACATCTTAGAAGAGACATCTCAGCCCAAAAAGGCAGAAGGTAGCCACGAATAAAGTCGACTGACTGCTAAGAGCCAGCTTCATCAAGGAAGTGAGGTACCCGGAGTTGATGTCCAATGTGGTGTTGGTTAAAAAGTCTCTTAGCAAATGGAGGATGTGTGTGGACTTTACAAATTTGAATAAAGATTGCCTGAAGGACAGCTACCCCCTCCTAAGGATCATCCAGCTTGTGGATGAGAGCGTAGGCCATGAACTCCTCAATTTCATAGATGCCTTCTCTGGATACTACCAGATCCTTATGGCAGAGCATAACCAAGAGAAGACCTCATTCGTCACAGACCAAGGAACCTACTGCTACAACGTGATGTCGTTCGGTCTTAACAATGCAGGGGCCACCTATCAGAGGTTAGTCAAAAAGATCTTCAAATGCTAGATCAGCTGTAATGTGGAAGCTTACGTAGACGGCATCCTCGTGAAGTCAAAACTAGCATCGTCTCATATGACGAATCTAGAAGAGACCTTCTCTATCCTCCTGCATTACCGCATGAAACTTACTGGCAAGTTCCTCAAATTCATGATTACCCAGCAAGACATTGAGATCAATCCCAAGAAGATAACCGTCATAGAATAGCTGCCTGAACCATGCACGTTGAAGGACGTGCAGAGGATGAATGACAAGATAGCGGCATTAGGATGCTTCCTTTCTAAATCTGTAGAGAGAATTCTCCCTTTCTTCAAATCGTTGAGATGAAGCAAGGAGCTAAAGGAAGGTACTCATTGGACGGATGAGTGCAGTAGAGCTTTTAATGATCTCAAAATATATTTGAGCACCAAGCCATTGTTGAGCTGACTTAGAGAAGGAGAGACCTTGTATCTCCATTTGGCTATCTCCCCATACGCTGTTAGCTCTATCCTGGTCCAAGAGGAAAACAATGCATAGAGACAGATACACTATGTCAGCCAGATCATGAAGGCGGCTGAACTCTACTATACTCTCATCGAGAAGGCCTCCTTCACTCTCATAATTACAGTTAGGAGGCTTTGCCCCTACTTTCAAGCTCATACCATCATGGTGCGAATGAATTTGTCTTTGAAGAAGGCCCTTGGCAGTCCACCCACTTCAAGAAGAGTGATCAATTGGTCGGTCGAGCTTAGTGAACATGATGTACGATTAGAGCCCCGAATGACCATAAAAGCTCAAGCCTTGGCTAACTTCTGAATAGAGTCAACGACAACAGACAACGAGCCGTCTATGCTTGTACCTGCCCCCTACATGTTCCTTCAACATTCAAGATAGCCAGGACGCCTGCTTCTCAAAAGTGCAGTATGCCCAAGCATGACCTGCCCGAGTTTGTCTTATGGTGGTTGCTAAAGGTGGATGGATCCTTAGGAGAAGGAGGCAACAGTGCTAGAATTGTCCTATATGGCCCTGAATGGTCCACTTACGAGCACTCCATTGCTTTTTAATTCTCAGCCTCGAACAATGAGGCTGAGTATGAAGCACTTCTAGCAGGACTTCGAACTGCTTTAGAAGTCAAGGCTGAGCTCATCTACATCTTGACCGACTCCCAACTTGTTGTCTACCAAGTAATGGGAGACTATGCTGCCAAAGATTCAAGAATGACTTTGTACCTCAAGGCGGCCAAGGAGCTTTTGAGCCACTTCAAGGACTTCAGGATCGCCCAAGTCTCCCGTGCTCTCAACGCTCAGGCGGACGCCTTGTCTAAACTTGGGTCATCTAATTCAGGGAATAGTTCAGGGCCTGTATATATGGACACCCTCAAGAACCCTAGCACCATAGAAGCTTCAGCGAACTCAGTCAGGCAGACCGAGACCTCTACGGAACCATGTTGGATAGATTCACTCATGCAATACCTAATGAAGAGGACCTCACTAGAGAATGCTACCGAAGTGAGGAGTTTGTAGAGGAATGCTCAAAGATACGTTATGCTCGATAAACAGCTATATCGAATATCATACTCTAGCAGTAGTGTGGGGCCCTATCTCTGATGTCTCCAGCCAGCAGAAGCTAGTTATGTTTTGAGAGAAATCCATGAGGAAACTTGCAAGAACCACCCAGGGGCTAGAACTCTTACTCAAAAGGTGATCCGCTAAGGCTACTATTGGCCTACCATCCAAGCTGAGTCCAAAAGACTCGTTTTCAAATGCAAGACATGCCAGTTCTTTTGGAGCGTGCCACAAGCTTCAGCCACTGAGCTCACTCTCCTCATAAGCCCAATTCCCTTTGCTCAATAGGGATTGGACTTGTTAGAATCTTTCCCAATAGCTTCAAAACAGTGGAAGTTCTTAATTATTGCCATTGATTACTTCACAAAATAAATAGAAGCCGAACCATTGGCCAAGATAGGTGAGAGATACACCACCAATTTTGTGTGGAAAATAATCATCTGCCGGTTCGAAGTCCCGTTGTCATTTGTCAGTTACAACGGTACCCAGTTTGAAAGCAGAGGCTTCTAAAGTTTTTGTGAAGAATGGAAGATCAAGCTCAAGTTCACCTCAGTAGCACACCCAAAATGCAATGGGCTTGCAAAAGCTACCAACAAATGCATACTCTAGGCCTTGAAGAAGAAGGTAGACGAGGCAGCTGGAAACTGGTTCGAAGAACTGCCTAGAATTCTATGGTCTTACCGCACCACCTATAAAAAATCCACAGAAGAGACTCCATTCAAATTAGCATATGGAGCCGAAGCAGTCATCACAGTAGAAGTCAGCATGCCTACTATCCGCTTGTGGCACTTCGACGAAGACATAAATTTGATAGGGTTTTGAGTCGGACTCGACCTCATGGATGAAGTTTGGGAAAAACCCCTCAGGACCCAAGTCATCAACCAACAAAGCATCACCTAACACTACAACAGCAAGGTCTAGCCGCAAAAGTGCAGCATTGGTGATCTCGTCCTTTGAAGAGCAATCTTCGACAGAGACAACAAGCGCGGTAAATTGGTCGCCAACCAGGAAGGACCATATACAGTGATTGAAGAAGTGTATCCCGGCGCTTATCGACTTTGAAGCTCGGATGGAAGAGCCTTGCAGCATCCCTGGAACAAAGAACATCTTAAGAAATATTTCCTGTAATTTTGACTGTAAGACTCTCATATGAATATAAATATTCTTCAAATTCTATTGTGTTATACTTCTGTAGTGCTTACTAGACCTCGCAGATGCACGAGATCCAATTCAAAAGATCTTGGCACATTTTTCAGGGTAAAACCAAGACACATCACAAACTTGATCGACTTCAACTCGATTGACCTTAGTACCTTTTCAGGGTAAAACCAAGGCACATCATCAACTCAGTCGACTCTGACTCAGAAGACCTTTATACATTTTCAGGATAAAACTAAGGCGCGTCATCAACTCGGTCGACTCTGACTCGAATGACCTTGTGTTCGCGGGAAAAGTTGATTCGATTATCATTGATTGAATTCGTTACAAACTTCAGTTGCTTACAACGAGATTCAAATAAAAAGACCGCCTTTTTATAAGTCTTACAACAAGAATTGAAAAAAATTACAACTTTTTATCCTTTTTTATACAAACGCAGGATCCGTTTATCGGATCCTCGCTTGTGTGGGTGTCTTGGCCTGTGCCGGGGACTCTGTTCTGTCCGTGGACCACCGCGTAATCAGATCTAGGTGCTAGATCCATAGATCTACGGTGATTATTTTGCGAAGGAAATAAACACCGACAGGGATCAACTTGCGAAGGAGATGATCGCCGGAGTGGGTGAAATCGACAAAGTGAAGTCACACACAAACCTGGGATTAAGACGAAGCTTAATCCAGAGGGTGGATCTGATGGATCTGACCTAGATCTAGACTTCGATCTAGTCTAGATCTGTTGTGAATCACTACCTCACCGTGTAGATCTGAAGTGGAATACGTTCTTCGCTTGCTTGAGATCTAGATCTGACTTTTTGACTTTGCAGACGCTCGGATCTGTGCAAAAGCTCTCGTGGGTATACGCTCAAATGAATTTTTCTAACCCCCAAGAATGAGACCACCCTCTCCTATTTATAGGCAAGAGGGGGGGATTTGTGCCAGGCACCATGTGGTGCCTCGGCCTGGCCGAGGCACTCATTTGGCCTGTTGTCGTTGTTTTCCAGTGCTTTTCCAGCATTGTTTTCTTTGGATCATTTTGCCGTCGTGTTGAGTCCACGTCTGATTGATTTTCTCATTGACTCAGAAGTCGATCGGTCCAATCCCATCGACGTTTAAGTCTGATCGACTCGCCTTATCAAAACTCGCTAATCTGAAGCTTAATCTTTGGATTTATTCCATGATTCATCGCTTCACTAACTTGTACGCCTTGCCGATTCGCTTCATGCGCTCGTCGACTCGCTTTATGCGTTTGGCGGTGCGATTATATCGTTAGCGGTTCTTGATCACATCATCAGATGGGTTTGATTATCAACCCACTGTCACGAGTCATGTTTGGATACTTACAGGCATTTTTCAATGCCTATAGATACCCCCTCTAAAGTATTTCAGTCTTGATCTTTTATAGAAGAGCCTGAAATACTTTGGACATGATAGGCCCCAACCTTCAGTCGGTGTATCAGGACCTGAGAATGGCTTCGACCTTTGATCTCTCCAATCCTTTTAGATTCTCCAGTGCTTTGTAGGATAGCTGAATGCATCACAGTGCTGTATTTTTTGTCCGACCATTGTCGAGATCTTAACTTGGAACCGATAAGTTTTTTTCCTAAGATTAGCTTTTGAATTTGACTCCTCCAATCTTTTCAGATTCTCCAGTGCTTTGTAGGATAGCTGAAGGCATTACGGTGCTGTATTTTTTACCTGACCGTTGTCGGAATCTTGAACTGAAGTTGATTGAGTTCATTTGTTTCTGACTCGTGTCGGTGAGTTGTCGTTCAACTGACCCTTGAACGTTTTCTGAAACTCCTCCGTTGATCGGGGGAATTCTTCATCGCGACATGTTGATTAGCATCAAATATGTGTGGAATATAGCCTTCAATCGGCGAGTGTGACGCGTTGACCAGCATCAAAAATTCTGTTGAGATCCATCCGTTGATCGGCGAATTCTTCAGTGGCAACAGGTTGACTGGCGTCAACACAGTTTATACTCGTACGTTTACTAGAGTTTCGGGGATTAGTTTATCCTCATATACCCACTTGGGGGTTGTGGAGTTATCCTTAAGAATATTTTATGGAAGTAATCTCCAGGAACTTCTCGACAAAATAGGAGACAGTTTATTCTCGTATACCTTTTTAGAGTTTAGCGAGTTATCCTTAAAATAAAAATATTTTTCTGGTACTTCTCGGCCAAAATAGAAAACAGTTTATACTCATATACCTTTTTTAGAGTATGGTGAGTTATCCTTAAAATAAAAATATTTTTTAGGAACTTCTCGGCCAAAATAGAAAATAGTTTATACTCATATACCTTTTTTGGAGTATGGCTAGTTATCCTTAAAATAAAAATATTTTTCAGGAACTTCTTAGCCAAAATAGAAAACAGTTTATACTCATATACCTTTTTTAGAGTATGGTGAGTTATCCTTATAATAAAAAACTATTTTTCAGGAACTTTATAAGCCAAAATAGGAAACAGTTTATACTCGTGTAGCTTGTTGGAATATTTCTGATGTCCGAACACATAGAGCCAGATGAAAATTAACCTTCATGAGGTGATATCCCCGCTGAATAATTCTCCGGTGTCTTCTCCAAGTGTGTGAGAGAGAGAATGAATCAATTGGGGGTTGATTTGGGGCTGGTCTGATGCCGCCTGGTCTACTTGTGGACACCCCCATGGATGACTTGATACATGGTACGCTCTGAGATGACTATCTTCCTAGTGACGTGTTGCCTGAGCTCACTATTCCTAAAGATGTCGAGATTTGCTCCTCTCCTCTGAAGGTATGGCTTTCTCCCTCTTGTTAATTGTAGGGCTTCAATTTGATGAACTTTTTATTGTTGAGGGGGGCTTCCATCGAGGCTCGTTTCTTGGTTCCTCATTCCGATGTTTCTCCTGGCCATGTCGTGAGACCATCTTGAAATAGTCGGTATGTCAACGGTGGGTACACTTCTGATAGCCCCTCCAAGCCCAGAAGGTGCACTTGCTGGTTGCGTGGAGTCCTGCCTGGAGGCATGGCGTGATGCTCAAGCGGGATTGGGTGAACCATGTTGAGATGGTACTTGCTGAGAAGTCAACATCTCTAATCGATATCCGCTCTCGTCTTGCTTCAAGTGTGGCCAAGATGGCGCAGCTTAGGTGAGAACTCTAGGTGAAGGGAGAAAACTTCTATGTCATAGAGCTGACGAGGGTCTACGTCGAAGAAGCTCCAACTATAATGTCTGAGAAACCAAGGCTTGCCGAAATCTGCGAAGATTCTAAATGCCAACGAGGACTCCTTCAAAGCTGGGCTGTAGGAGAAGTTCCAACAGATCTCTCACCATGAATTTCCCTCTTTTTATCATTTAACATGATTCTTTTATTTCGTTCGAAATAATTAACCATAACACTTATAGGATTTTTGGTAAACCCTCAACCATCAACGGATTTGATGAGCCTTTACCGATTACCGTTTAAATTGGGCTAGCATGAGGATTAGTTAAACCCATTCCACATGTAACATTGTGCTAAAAGAATGAAACTCTCTTAGACTCAGTGCTATGATGTTGAATACATAGGCTTGGTACTCTTTTACGGGCAAGAGCTTGCCCGGCAACGCGTGTTAGATGTTGACTTCAGGGTTATTGGCTAACCCCCAGCCATTAACAGGTTTGGTGTACCTTTACCGATTACCGTTTGAATCAGGCTAGCATGCAGATTATCTAAACCCGTTCTGCACGTGACATTGTGCTAAAAGAATGAGACTGTTTTAGACTTGGTGCTACGATACCGAATACATAGACTTAGTACTCTTTTATGGGTAAGAGACTACCCGGCAATACGTGTTACACGTAGACTTATCCCTTCTTAGGCTTCAGGATAAAATACTCCAGAATCGAACTCTGTTGTCTTCTTCAATCGGAAAAAGACTAAACTGACAGTGTGTGTGAGGCGTTGGCTTATCCCTTCTTAGGATTCAGAATAAAATTCCCTAAGCATGTAAGGTGTGGATTTTGGCGTCATTAATGATGACTCGCCACACTTTCGAATATATCGGTGTTATTTTTTTATGGTTAAGAATTAACTGGCAATGCATATGAGACGTTGACTTTATCCTTTCTTAGTCTTCGGGATAAAATTCTCTAGAATCGAACTCTGGTGTCTTCTTCAATCGGAGAAAGACTAAACTGGTGACACGTGTGAGGTGTCGACTTATCCCTACTTAGAATTCAGGATCAAATTCCCCAAGATGAATCTTGAATTGAAGGATTAGAAATATTTGATATAGGAAAGGAAGAATTTTATATTATGTTTCCTGATGATGAAGAGAAATGGTTTTTGTCCTATCTTCGAATGAAGATGAGGTTGGAACAAGGGAAGGAGGGTCTTATCTCCTATCACTTGCTCGTAGAGAGGAAGGAGGATCTTGTCTCCTATCTCTGGGAATGGAACGGATTTGAAATAAGAGAGGAAAGTTTTGTATCCTATCTCTTGCTGGTGGAGAGGAAGAAGGAACTTGTCTCCTATCTCTGAGTAAGGGACGAATTCGAAATAAGAGAGGAAGGTTTTGTATCCTATTTCTTGTCAGTGGAGAGGACGATTTTGTATCCTATCTCCAGAAGCTCACAAATTCGAAACAAGAGGGAAGGGTCTTGTATCCTATCTCTTGCTAGTGGAGAGGAAGGAGGATCTTGTCTCCTATCTCCGGTGCTGGAAAGGAAGGATTTTTGTCCTGTCTCTAGTGCGAAAGAAACTAAAAGTGGGATCTCCATTTCGAGAATCTTGAGAGGTGAAACTAAGAGTGGGATCTCCACTCCGAGGTTCAGAAAGATTCAAGCGACCTTCAGTCGGTACAACCTAATCTGAAAATCTCGGTGCATACCTTCAATCGGCGCTACCTTAGAGAGTGGTGAAACTAAGCGTGGGGTCTCCACTCTGAGAATTGGAAAAACTCAGGCAACCTTCAGTCAGGAAATCTAATCTGAAAATGCCAGCGCATACCTTTAGTCAGCGCTAGCTGGGAGAGGGGTGAAACTAAGAGTGGGGTCTCCACTCTGAGAATTAGAAAGATTCAAGCAACCTTCGGTCAGAAAACTTGATCTGAAAATCCTAGCGCATACCTTCAATCGGCGCTACCTGGGAGAGGGGTGAAACTAAGAGTGGGGTCTCCACTCTGAGAATCAGAAAGATTCAAGTTAGCTTCAGCCAGCACGACCTAATCTAGAATGGGTTTCTCGTTTATCGAGATGAAAGTCCACTTCAGTCCTAACCCTGGGGTGGGCGTGACTGAAGAAGAAAGGATAGAACCCTTCCTACTTTGTTATGAAGGGGTCTTACGCTTGGAGAGGAAGAATTTTATATTCTATCTCCAGCGTGAAGGAAATTTTGAGTGGACCTCTTGTTCATGGAATGAATCAAGAGGGGATTTTGGTAACTTGGACCAGAAAATTTTTGTTGACCCACCGTCAATGAATTTGATAGGTGAGGGAATCTGTGGTGGAGGATAAATTCAAGGTTATCCTCAAGGAAAGTGGGTGAAATATCCCATGAGGAACTTCCCGTTGAAACGGGTTATCACGAATATACTATGGATAGTATTTCTTCAGGAACTTCCCATTTATCGGCATTAATTGCCTGTCAATATGCACCGTTCGAATAGATTGTCTCTATTACGAACGGTCCTTCCTATGTGGGTTCGAATTTACCTTTCTTTTTTTGAGTCAAGGATTATCGGTCGTCGAACAACGAGGACCAGATCTCCTTCCTTGAAGCTCCTCTGTCGTACTTTCTTCTTGAAAGCCCTCGACATTCTGGCTTGGGTTGTGTATACCTCTTTGGTAACTACCCACTTGTCTTCCTCTGCCTCATCATATGTTAGTACGAATAGTTGATGAGTTCTGACCGTGACTTGTTGTTCAGTCTTGGGAGATCGCGCTAACGATACCGCCAATGCCGCTAATGCATCCGCGTATGCATTATGGAGGCGTGGGATGTACTCGATGAAAAATTCTCCAAACGAGGCCACCATCTCAACAGCCACCTAGTGGTATGGAATTCGATTCGGGTTCCTAACTTCATTGTTTCTATAGATCCGTTTGACTATTAATTGTGAATCGTCGTAGGCTTCGAGATATTCGACCCCCCGCTTTTTAGAGAAACTGAGTTCGATACGCAACACGTTGTATTTAGCTACATTATTAGAATACGGCTCAGTTAGGGAGTAAACCCATGGCATCACATGTTTTCCTGGGAAAACTAAGACAACTTTGAAAGAAATCTTAGAATATCCAGGGGTATTTGCCATTTCAGGTTACAAAGACTTTCATTTATACGATTTCGGGGTAATGACCCCTACATCGATCAAGGCCTGGATTTTATCCTTAAGACTGTAGCATGACTTTGTGGAGTGGTGAACTACTCTGTGGTACGCACAGTACTTCAGATCTGTGGTCCTCTGTGCTTCCTCTTGATTTTGGATCGGAGGCAGCTTAATCTTGTTATTCTACAGGAGGTATTTGAAAATACCGGGAACCTCATCTTTCTCGAAAGAATAGACTTTGGAGAATCTTGGTTCTAAAGTCTTCTGCTTCTGCGGCCGTTGCGATGTTCACTGTTGCTGCTGTTGCTGAGGTCGCTGTTGGATGGTTAGGTTAGCGCTCACTACATACGCTTGTGCCTTCGCTTTTCCGCGAGGGACGAAGTTTTGTTTTGTAGTATTCATCGCCTGCTGGCCTCTTTCTACGTTTTTCCTCTTAAGAAATTGCTCGGCTTGCTCCTCGCGCACTTTCAGATCCTTCTAAGTCTTGGACGGTGCTATTCCCATTGCTTCGAGAACGTCCAATGAAAAGTTATTATGACAGGTTTGGAGGATAAACTCCTCAGTTATTGGGTCCTAAAAATTCATCATCTTATTACGAAACCACTTGACAAAGTTGTCCACAGTTTCTTCATCTTTCTACTTCTCATCCAACAACGTCTCAATGGATATTTCAGTATCATCATCGAAGAAGTTCGCAAGGAACATGGATTCCATGTCAACCCAGCCGGTAACACTCCCTGCTTTGAGATGGTGGTGCCAATCGAAGGTAGCACCTCGAAGAGTGCTAACGAAAGACGGAACCATCAAGGGCTCGTTTCCAGAAATCATCCCCAAGTGAGACTTGAAGTAGATCAAATGTTAGGTGGGGGACCCCTTTCCGTCGAACGGCGTGAAGTTGATCAAGCTGAACTTTGATGGATTGGGTGGGGGACCCCTTTCCGTCAAACAGCGTGAAGTTGATCAAGCTGAACTTCGATGGATATAGGATCGACTTCCAGTCCTTTGGGTATGGACACAGTATTTCGGTCTTCTTCACTTATTGAGCAGTTATCAAAGTGTTGATCTTACTCTCAAGATCCTTTATCTTCTCATTTTCCAGAACGACGGCATTGCCGCTAGCATTCTCCTCGCTACCCCCAGCATTTCGTTCTTCAGGGGTATGTCCGAGGCCATGGTCTTCTTCCCCGTCAATGTCACTGTCAACGTTGTTGTGACGATTGGATTCACCCTGGAGGTTTGTCAGTGTCTGGATTTGTTCATCATGCATTTCTCGCATCTACTGCATTGCCATCTCTATTTCGAACTTGAAGTTCTCCTTCTGCTTGGCCATCGCTTCTTCGAGCATTTTTTCCACTTGTTCGGCACTGATCATAAGCACTTCACGGGGTTGTCCCTCACTGGAGATTGTGTTATCATAGGCCAATGTGGAGCCGGCATTCGACATTTCATCATCTGATGGTAACTGCTTCAGGATCTTGTCATAATTGGAACGTCGAATTGTTCCAGTGCACAACCGAGTTAGCCAGTCAAATGATCAGGGACCGGTACGAGTCGATGCCCCTCTGCTTGTCATATTGTTGGTGACTCTCGACAATTCGTCACTTTGAGACACCAATCTTCTCCTGCGGAAGCGTCTTGACCTAGGCTTCAGCAGTCCGTCACCAACTCTGTCGAAGACTGACACCCTATCTAGGGTTGCTTTGTTGCAGCTACACTCCGATAACACTGCCCAGATTAGCCTAGAATAGGGGCAGTGCGCAGGCTTCTCAGGGGAGCTCCTCTTTCGGGATCTGCTCGTACCCCCAGCACGATAGTACAACTCATCGGCATGAATACCAGAGCAACCGATCATGTGTTGGCACGACTCCTCGGGTATAACATCACCATCATCATACGAAAACATCTCCTTCCGAGGATGGACTGCTTTATCAAAGCTACCGAAAGTGACTCGCCTCGACGTTCACCTATGGGGGCGTGAAGTTTCGGCTGACTCTTGGACTACGATCCTTAGTCTGGTTGATAGAGTTGCAGGGGTTTTGTTGCCTTCATTGAGGTGGGTGCGACCTCCTGCATCAGGAGGGACCCGTGATTTCCTCAACAGACCCAGGCGTTGTTTGATTAGAATTCTACGTCGACCATCTTGTGACAGGCCAACGCGCTCCGTGCTTGCTAGCTTGGCAGGAACCAGTTTTGCCAGGAGTTTGGATGTGGACGCCGGAGGTGGCCTCGGCGCTGAGACAACTTGCATTGAGGCGCCAGCAGACTTGGGCTTCGGTGTCAGGGCAGCTGGTGCTGAGGTGCTGGCAGACTTTGGCTTAGGTGCTAGGGTAGCTGGAGTCAGGGTGCCCGCAGCCTTTGGCATTGGTGTTGTGGAGACGAGAAATGGAACACCTGATTTCGACCTCCAAACTCGGTGAATAGTCGGTGGCTTTGTGGCCACCTCTTCCTTATTCAATTGGCAAGCTTCTTGCACCAAAGCCCGTGCCTACGCAAGGAGTGCGTGGTGCTTCCGGATGCGCTCCTAAAGCATAGAACCGTTCCTCTTGACTCAGACCCATTCATTTGTTGACGGCTTCATGGGGCTGCTCACCATCTGAGGCTAAAGCCTCTGTGTCAACCTAGATCTTAGATCTGCCTCGTAGCAGATCCCATCCGTTGACTACATGGCCTTGGTAAATTTGCGCACCATGCTTTGTCGTTGCCACTGTCGGGCTCTCTTAGAGAGTGCGAGCAAGCCATCGGAGGTCATCTCAGGCGCTGGGGGAACTTGCTCTGTGGGCCCAGAGGAAATTTTACCGCTACCTACAGTTCGGCAGCAGCAGGGTTGGAATCGTCCTCTTAGGACTCTGCATTTGAGGCCCAACAGATCTTCCTTACAGCGGAGATCCTTCTGGAACGATGGGGAGAGGCAGATTTGGATGAGGAGGAAGATACTCCTCAAACTTTTGCTGGTCAAACTCGTATTCGACCTCTTCCTTGACTGGGATCAGGATCCGCGGCTACAACACGATGGCCTCAGATCTTAGGCCGTTGGCTCCCACTGTGGTAGCCAGCTTGTTCACGGAGAAAGTTGATTCGATTGTCATTGATTAAATTCATTCAAACTTTTGTCACTTACAACGAGATTCAAATAAAAAGACCGCCTTTTTATAAAGTTTACAATGAGAATCGAAAATGATTATAACTTTTTACCCTTTTTTGAACAAACGGGGGATCCGTTTATCGGATCCTCGCTTGCGTGGGTGTCTTGGCTTATGTCGAGACTCTGTTCCATCTATGGACCACCGCGTGATCAGATCTAGGTGCTAGATCTATAGATCTGCGATGATTATTTCATGAAGGAAATAAATACCGACGGGGATTAACTCACGAAGGAGATGATCGCCGGAGTGGGTGAAATCGACAAAGCGAAGTCATGCATAAACCTTGGGATTAAGATGAAGCTTAATCCAGAGGGTGGATCTGATGGATCTGACTTGGATCTGGATTTAGTCTGGTCTAGATCTGCTGTGAATCACTTCCTCGCCGTGTAGATCTGAAGTGGAATACATTCTTTGCTTGCTTGAGATCTCGATTTGACTTTTGACATTGCAGACGCTCAGATCTGTGCAAAAGATCTCGCAGATTAAGGCTCAGATGAATTTTTCCAACCCCCAAGAATGAGACCCCCCCTCTCCTATTTATATGCAAGAGGGGGGATTTGTGCCGGGCACCATGTGGTGCCTCGGCTCGGCCGAGGGACCAAATGGTGCCTCGGCCTAGCCGAGGCACTCATTTAGCCTATCGTCGTTGTTTTCTAGTGCTTTTCCGGCATTGTTTTCTTTCGATCATGTTGCCATCATGTCGAGTCTGAGCTCGATTGATTTTCTCGTTGACTTGAAACTCGATCGGCCAATCCTGTCGATGTTTAAGTTCGGTCGACTTGCCTTGTCGAAACTCACTGATTTGAAGCTTTGTCATTGGATTTATTCCACAATTTATTGCTTCACTGACTTGTACGCCTTGCCAATTCACTTCATGCACTCGTCGACTCGCTTTGTGCATTTTGCGGCGTGATTACATCGTCAGCGGTTGTTGGTCGCATCATCGAATGGGTCGTCGATTGTCAACCCACCGTCACGAGTCATGTTCAGGTACTTACATGCATTTTTCAACGCCTACACCTTGGTACCTTTTCAGGGTAAAATTGAGGCATGTCATCAACTCGGTCGACTCTAACTCAAAAGACCTTGGTACCTTCTCATGGTAAAACCAAGGCATGTCATCAACTTAGTCAACTCCAAATCGAAAGACCTTAGTACCTTTTCAAGGTAAAACCAAGGCACTTTATTAACTTAGTCAACTCTGACTCAAAAGACCTTGATACCTTTTGAGAGTAAAACCAAGGCACGTCATCAACTCAGTCGACTTCCACACAACCTTGGTATCCCCTCAAAATAAAACCCAGGTATGCAACTGACTTGTCTAAGTTACAAAACTCTGTGCGAGGTAAACTACAGATAGACATATTCATAGACAAAAAAGATACTCAGATTGAGAAAACTAAGATGTAACTCTCATTGACCAAAATATTTACATCAATATTTATGCCATATGTAAAACAAAAAAAAGAGAACAAATATAGGGAACTCTCATGGGCCCCGAATCGGAGTAGGCGCCACTTTGGACCCAGAAGCAGGGGCAGCAGTATTAGAATCTGTGGTGGTACGAGTTGGCTGAGGAGTCAACTAGGGCTCGGACCCAGCCTCCTCATCGCCTTTAGCCTGATTAGCGGAGCTATCTCAGTTAGAGCTACACCCAACTCCTCGCCATCATCATCCCTATTATCTACATCCAAGACCAGTCTATCTCCTCTAGACTCTATCTCCTTAAGAGCATCAAGGTAATTGGCAACCTGGGGAGGGTAGTGGAACCAGCCAACATCTAACTTGAGGTCCAGATGGAGCTGATTCTTGAAGTAGTCAAAGCCGGCCTTGCAGGCCAAGGCCACTTCAACCTTTCCAAGGGTACTATTATGGTATTTCTCCACAACCTCCACTCGGTGAGCCTCAGACTCAAGGTGAGCAAGGCGACCCTTTAATGACTACACTTTGGCAAGAGACGACTCTCATTGTCTCTCGGCCTCCAGTGCGACTCGGGCCACCTCCTTTCAAAGTTTTTCATCAGCCTCCACCTCCTCCTGCA
Source organism: Asparagus racemosus (assembly GCA_037177215.1). Lineage (NCBI taxonomy): Eukaryota > Viridiplantae > Streptophyta > Magnoliopsida > Asparagales > Asparagaceae > Asparagus > Asparagus racemosus. Next base: position 20,634,144 of record JBAKGM010000365.1, on the reverse strand, counting down.
GCTAATCCTGGAGACAGTCTGAAAGTTGACGAGCCAGCCGAGCCCGCTCAAAAGTGACGCCACTCTCTCACCTCTCAACCTCAACCTCATCCTCTAAGAACTTTACCCTTTCATCCCGCTCATAAATTGCATGCTTGAGATGACCAAGGTCCTCCTTGAGCTTCTTGATCGTGGCTGACTTCTTCTTGCTATGAGCCCTCAGCTCCTTCAGCATCTCCTCCCTTGTGTCCACCTCTCGCCGCCACTTGTCTCATTCATCCTCCAAGCCTCCAGCTCCTTCTCTTGGGCAGCCACCTTCACCTCAGCTACCTCTCTAACGGTTTTTTAGCCTCCAGCTTCTGTTGAAGTTTAAAATAGACCTCTCGAACATGTTCAAAATGCCCGAAGAGTTCCTATTCTACCAAGGCCCCCCGGAATAGATAACTCCTCGAGGCCTAGTGAAGACTGCGGTCAGGCATGGGCGCCAAGATTTTGCCATCCCTAGGCAGACAGAACTATTACACCACCCTAGCCTGGACAAATCGCGATGCTAGAACTGACGCTCTTTCATCAAGCCTTCATGCAGGGACAAATCGATTCCCCTCAATCGGATCCTTCTCATGCCTGGGGCCAGCTATGGGTTACGCAATCATTAGCCACCTCAGCCTCTCAATGTCGGCCGCCGGCACTTCATTAACACTGTGGGTAAAGGGCAACCCAATGCCGCCCTCATGAGTAGTAGATACCTCGGTTGCTAAATCTTTGACAATAATCTCTTCAAAAGTAGGCTCCTCGATGGCCAGCTCCTTTCCCTCTCGATGAACCAACCCAACTAGAGGAGACCGAGCCATTTCCTCCTCAACTTGAGCCTAGGGCTCAGTAGGCACAAACTCCACCATTTCACCCCCTTCAATCTGAATGGGGGACTCCTCGTCTAGTATGATGATATAAATTTGGTCTCTAGAAGTGGCCACAGGGAGAGAAGTGGCTAGGTTTTTGCTTTCCTCAGCTTCTTGATCAGGGACGGGTACGGTCGTCTCTACCACATCCTCCTCCCTAACCCGAGTCAACTCAGCCATCCTGGGAGGACCTTGGCCACTTGCTCCTCCACAACCTGAGCTGGGGCTAACTCGGACCTCAAATGCTTCTGGGGCCTAGCTACAGACCCTGGTCGAGTCTCATCAAGATCTTTCAGCTACAAAGCGAAGATCGCCACCCAGACATTATCATCATGGGTCGGCATGTCTCTGGAGATGCTGACCACTCTCAACACCGCAGGGTCGAACAAGTTCTCGATCCTTTGGGATCCTGTATAGGCCCAAACCTTCTTAATCCCCACCTTGTCCTCGGCAATGAGGAAACCTAGCCTCAGGACATCTTTGTTGATCTCAAGCCAAGCTGAGTAAGATAAGACAAGGTCAGCTTCGAAAACCCAGAAGAACTTCTCCTTCCAGTCTTTATTCGACTCAAGAGTGTCCAAGACAACTTTGAAGCCACCCAAATTCTAAAAGCAATTGTGCCCCTCCTTCTTCCCAGTTTTGACACTGATAAGGTGGCGAAGGATGCGGAGAGTCAAGTTGACTCCAACCCTATGACAGATCACCACGAACTCCACTAGCATAGCAATAGAGTTTGGCTTGATTTGGGAGGGCGAGACTCCCTGAGCTTGAAATACCCGGCTGAGAAAATGATGGAGAGGAAGATGAATGCCATCATTTAGAGATGTGGGCGGATGTGGGCAATGAACCTCCCTATTGGGCTTAAATTTAATACACAATTTGGCTCTTGGCTGGGCTTGCTTAGGCGACCTTCACTGCAGTGTATTGTGAGCTTGATTTTGGGCCTGTTCAAAGTGTTTAGCCCATGGGCGTTCACTTCTTAGATCTAAGCTAATTATCAACCTTAGTGAAAATATATTTTGACCACATACAAAAATCCCCCCCCCCAAAGATTTCAAGATCCTGCACTCAAGCTTGGAATAAGGATTGAAAAACTTTGGGTAAATAGCTAGAGGTGTACTGTTCAACGTGGCTCAAGTTGTCTTGATTGGGTAAAACTGATCTTCATCTGCCTACTTGGTTGCCAGAGGTGTACTGTTGAATGTAGCTTCCTTAGTCGCAGACTTGTATCGAAGGTTTGTTGATGCTTGTGCTCATCCAAATCCATGTTGGGAACGAAACTCCCCTTCTTTGTTGTTGGGGTGATGTTGGAGAAATCAGCAAAGTTCAGCTGATTTTAAGTGTGAGCGAAGGTTGTTGATTTCTGGTTTACTGAGTGAAGCTTGTTGATTGGTGGTGTTCATTGGCTAGCGAAGCTCAATACATTTTGAGCTATCGTTGGAGAAGTTTGTCGTCTGGCAATGCTTGCTAGCTTGGCAAAGTTTGTTCTGATTCGCCTCTAGATTTGTGCCATGATTTTGTGGCTAAGATCTCTTGATTGAAGATCCTATGAGATCCTCTACAGATTTGATCGAGTTTTAGGCTAAGTCATAGCCTCTTTGGTCAGTCCAATCAAATTTTGAAAAGATACGATTACCTTGGGAGTTAAGATTTAAAATAGGCTATAAATAGTAGCCATCTTCATCCATTCTCATTGCTCCTTCCATCTTCTTCTTCTTCTTCTCCATGTCTGTGCCAGCGTTGCATAGACCGGAGATGCTCCTCGACAGAGAAACTGAAATCAAAAGACTCCAAAAGGAGTTTGCCTAAGTTCAAGGCAATCAAGCAGATGAACTCTACATACTCCGTCGCTTAGCGGAGTTGTTATTAGCCAAGAAGGAGATGCTCGAGGGGATCATCTGTAATCAGTCAACAGCTTAGCATGAACTAGACCGTGATCGAGATGCGTGGAGCCTCAAGTGTTATGCTCTTAAAGCTATTAGTTGACTAAAATGGTGCTTGAAAAAAGACCATTGGGTCTCCATGAGCGAAGACTCCGACAGTAACTAGGTGTCACGAAAGTGAACCTAGATCGTAATTAGACGTCATGTGGCTGACTCAGGCCCGACGTCGATTTTTGACCATAGGAAGTGCTTCTTCCTCTTGATATGGCTCAGTCTCATGCAAGAGGGGTACTTCTTGCTGTTGATATGGCTCAATTTGTAGCAACGGGACCACTTCCTATCTCCCTATCTTGTGTGGCTAAGGGCACACGAGTTTTAGCTTGGTGCAGCTCGTGTATGCTCTTCAGCCATCACACTACCTATATCTTAGGAATATATGATAGTAGCAAATAGTAGTAAATACCCATCATCCTTGTAATTAGATAGTTTGAGTGTTGCCTTGTAACATATCTCCTATCAATAAAAAATAAACTTTTCTTCCATCTAAAATTGTCCATCTCTTGTGTGCTTGGTCTATACGTACTTTGCTTCTGTAGTGAATTGAACTTTGCATGGAGTTATTATGTTTAGAAGCAACACTCAAGCTTCCTTGTGTTGGCGAGAGTCAATTTAAAGTTCGCCAGATAAAGTCTCAAACAAACTGATTTGGAATTTTTTCAATTTGGAGACTTGGTCAAATTTGCCAAGTCATTTTGGCGAGGTTCACTATATAAGTCCTCATACAAATTGAGTTGTGGTTTTTCTCAATTTGGAGACTTAGTGAATTTCACTACGATGCTCTGGCGAGGTTTGCCTTGATACCTTGTTGAAATGGGGCGAAGTTTGGTTACTTGAGAAATAGTCGTCTGGGCGGAGCTCAGTAAGTTAGTTTAGGCGAGGCTCAACGTAAGAATTTAAAATTCAGGTCTTCGATCTGTGTGCCTAAAATTGTTGTGAAGTTCATTCAGAGAGAGATTTTTGGTGAAGTTCAAGGCTGGAATCTTTGGCGAAGTTCAGGGCAAAATCTTCGGCGGAGTTCGGTAGTGGGATCTTCGGAGAATCTAGCTTTAGCGAAATACTCGGCGAAGTTCGGGGTGAGGAATCTTTAGTGGAGTCTAGGGATTCTAGCCTATAAATAGATTGTTTTGCCTCCTTCTTATCCACTTTAATTTCAAGAACTCTCCACTTTTCTTCAAGTCCTAGTTTTCTCAGAATCCCCGAAGCTCGTTATCAATGGCTCCCAATCGCGCTATCTCTAGACAAAGAGGCTCCACTCAAAGACTTGGTAGGGATGGAGATAAAAATCTTGACGGAGAGTCCAATGAGCTTGTTCAACTAAAATGTTGCACTCGCCTTGAAGTCTCAAAGGGAGTTATCGACCCGCACTCTCAAGTTGCTAAGGAACCAGCTGGATGTCTTGGTGCCAGTTGCTGATCCTGCTCGTATAGAACCTTTCAAGACGGTGAATGACAAAACTGAGTCATGTTGTTGGGAATTACAAACTCTTCACATGGCTGATCTTGAGGGCATCGCCGAACTTGAATTCTGTCACTTGATGGAGAATCGCCACAAGGCCAGTGAATTTGCTCGAGCAGAAATGAAGTGGATCGGTGTGAAGGTTTTAAGTCTAAATGACAGCATCACTTCCGCTGAAGGTTATCAGATAGAGCTCCAGAATGCTATCCAAGAGCAAGATGTGGTGATTGATGAGGCCAAGGCAACCATTGCCGTAGCCCAAGCAAGTCTGAAAGAAGCTCAACTTCAAAGGGCGGAGCTTGTATCTAACCAAGCTGATTTCAACAAGAAACTAGATTCTCAAGTTGCTAAGCTTCAGGCCGAAATAAAGAGGCTTTCCATTATCAGGCTGTAGGCTACCCCTGTTGATCCTCAGATCTTGAAAGAGAGGGCTCAAAAGAGTGCTCATGATGTCAGGGATTCTCAGATGATGTAGAACTCTTTTGTAACTATTTTAGCTCTTTTGATAAATAAAAGAACTTTTTGTCTCCTTAAAGATGAATGTGCGATAGAAGTGTAGTGTTAACATATCGTAGTGACATCTTAGCTAGGGAGGAAAATGTTGGGATCAAACTGACAGAGGTGTAGTGCCAACATAATAGTTTGATCAGACTGACACTGTTCAGAGGTGCATTATTAACATAACAGTGCAAGGATATTTGACAGAGGTGTATTGTTAACGTGCCAAATAGGGTGACCGACAGAGGTGTATTGTTAACCAGTCAGTTCAAAAGAAGTCTAAAGGATGACTAGCATTTGGAAGTGTGACATTAACTTAATGGTAGAAAATCGATGGAAGTGTAAAGTTAACTAATCGATTTTTGACATAAGCAAATTGACAAAGGTGTAATGTTAACCAGTCAATTTTGCTAAGATAGGTTGACAGAGGTGTAGTGTTAACGTGCTGACAAAATGGTCTGACAGAGGTGTAATGTTAACCAGTCAGATCATTTGAGATGGGAAATCATTCAGAGGTGTAGTGTTAACATGATAATTTGGTCAAATTGGAACTGTTCAGAGGTGTAATGTTAACATGACAGTAGGGGGTATATTTGAAGTTGACACTATTTAGAGGTGTGTTGTTAACATGACAGTGATGATGTGTTTGAAGTTAATACTTTTTCAGAGGTGTACTGTTAACATTACAGTGATGGTATGTCTGGAGCCAAGCAGAGGTGTGGTGTTAACTTGATAACTCTCTGAGGATTTTGATTGGGTTTTGCATTAGGAAGATCAATATTTCTGGTTCAGAGGTGGAAATTTAAACATGACCAGGATTTCTGTAGGGATATAAAATTAGCCATGAGCCTATTGTCATTTTGGTCAATTAGGCAATATGCTTCATTTGAGTAGACTGTCTCTGCTACAAATGGACATTCCCATTTGGGTTGGAATTTACCTTTAGTATTGTGCGTCATGACCATGGGTCGACGAACGGCTAAGACCAGGTCACCTTCTTTGAAGGATTGTTCTTTGACTCTCCTGTTGAAGGATTTCGAAATCTGTGACTGGTAGATCTCGATTCTTTTCTGAGCTTGAAGTCTCAGTTCATCTAGCACTTCGAGTTCTTAGAGGCGAGAGTTGGATTTCCTTCACTTTTGGTGAAGTTCGTTTGGCTTCCAGCTAAGCTCAAACTCCCTTCAGCAAAGGTGGTCTTTCCACACACAAGGGTTGCTTTGGGCCCAAGATTCATTCTACGATGAATTCTATGACAACTGCACACAATTACCGTTGAAGAGCTCATGGAGATAGACTCCTCGAACTTCGCTTGATCAAGTTCAATGATCAACATTTTAGCAAAAGACCCGAGGGTCTTAGTGTCAATTTGCGATACAATCTTCTCGTTGGTTGAGAAAGAAGTCTACAGCAGAGTCGCCATCCTATTTCAAGTCTTTTGTAATTGCAATGAATTTAGATTACAATTTGAGAGACAACAATAAAACTAAAGAAAAATTTATGTTTCTTAGGGTTCTTTTCTATGTGCCGGTAGAGCGTGAATCTTATACTCTGTTGACAAATCAACTAAGACGACAGATCTTCTGCTGATTGCGGATTGATTGGAAGCAAACGCAGTCTTCTCTTAGAAAAATCTCTTGAGGAGCTCACGTATGCGTATGTTGTTGTTATTTTTCCGAACCTCTCCTTTTATAGGCTAAAAGAGAGAGTTAATGGCCCCTTTAATTATGGATTAAGTGGCCATTAAAGTGGGAGATAATGAAGCAGTTATCGCCTAAAAATAGCTTTGAAACGGCTATCAGGGGGACTTCGTGACCTTGGTGAGGTCTGTAGGCATTGAAAATCGCTTATCAGTACCCGAATCAGACTCGTGAAGGTGGGTTCGCAACCGACGAACCATCGACCGACGCGACTAAGAACAGCTGACGACGCAATCACGCCACAAAACG
>JBAKGM010000365.1:20607838-20626335 GCA_037177215.1 Asparagus racemosus | reverse complement strand
AAACCCACCCCCCTCCCTCCCAACCTCACATTTCTCAGCATAATCCCCTGACATAATTAACCTAAATTTGAAATGATTGGAGTACCCTTTGGAAGAAAACCCATTTCTATTTTTAGTTAAAAAAAATCCCAACCGGTGAAAAAACACCTGACCCAATTTTTTGATAAAAAAGGGTCCGAGGTGTTCAAAAAGAAGGAAAAAAAAAGATAAAATGGCAACCCTTTTGATGGCTGAGGGGTATTTTGATCTTGTTAGTCACATGGCAGTCATACTTGATGGTGTTACTTTTGGTGGTTAAATGAGAAAACTTCAGGGAGGTAATGTTAAATTTAAAAACTCAAGGGTGTTATCTACAAAATTAAGGGGGTTTTAGTTGATTTAAAATAGTAGAGGGGGTTTTCCGCGATACCCTTTTTTAAAACTAATCCTTTTTTTCTCTCTCCTTATTCAAATAAGTTACAAGGCTAGCTTGTTTGGATTTTTCACTATCCACTGATCAATATACAAAGATTTTGTTGATTGTAAGGACGAATCAAACTTCTTTCCCTGGATTTTTCCATAAACGTTTGCAATTTCTTCCTTTTGTTGTTGATGTTGTTGTTGTCGTCGTCTGCTTCATAACGTAAAATTACCGTGCATTCTAAGTGGTGTGTTTCATTACGTCCAGGTTGACATGAGAGCAAGAATTCGTGGAAATAAGGGATACTAACTGGAGCTTGCTCACCCAAGATACATCCATCAAGCCTTATTTTGCATCTTTTTTCCTTTTGTTGCCCACTTAGCTTTCTCGTCGGGACAAAAGATTTTGTCTGAGCAAAGCAACATTTCATATAAATGGATGATGTCACTAAAGTTTGTTTCTAAAACACTGAATACATTCTTCAAGAAATGATTTTCAAAATCTTATAATAGATAAAACATTGGTTGTCTAGGTTCTTATCGTTCTTGAGCGATGGGATCTTTCTCTTGGCTCGGTCCAGCTGGTTTGCTCAGGCATGAGAACCTCACTGCTTTGCAGTAGAAGAATACTATTATTTTGATTGTTTCTCTACTGATTGAACAACTGATAACATTCAGAAAAAAAATTACTGCGTTAATTTTAACTCTTTGCATTTTATCTCTGCGCAACATCCTTCCAGCTTTTTGTATGATTAGTATAGTTTTGTTTGATTTCTGCATAAGTCCCATCTCCCAGAGCATCTTAGCTACTCTTTCTGGCTTGATTATTGCTTTCTAAATCTGTAGCCCTACATGCAGCGTTATTCAATTACCAATGACATAACAAGGTAATATCAACGTTATTGTTGTGCAATTGCACTCTAAAAAAGAAAAGTGATCTTCTGTATCGTTCACAACAGCGTGATAAGAGGATGGAAGTATTCGAACACAGCATCAAACTCTCTTTCTGGCTGCTATCATGAAACCCAACGTCTTTCTCAACGTTCTTGATTGTCTTATTGAAGAACTGATCAAGTTAAAACCCAACCTACTGCATCTTTGGGTCAGGATCCTCTTCTTCGACCACCGAAGGATAGTCAAGAAGAAAAGGAAAAGAAAAAAAAGAACCACATTTTTTTTAGTGAAAAAACTTTGCCTAGCATTTCCCTAATGTTTCTCCTCATATCTTCTCTCAGTCCCTCGCTCCTTGGTCATGAGATGTGGGATGAAAAGAACATATCTTCTCAGTCCCTCACTCGTTGCTTATGAGATGTTCTTTTCATCGTTATCTTCATCATTGCTACCAGTGTCGCTAGCTTATGAGATGTTCTTTTCATCGTTATCATCATCATTGCTACCAGTGTCGCTAGCATTGAATTAAAGACCTCGTGCATTTTGATACCGGGATTTTCAAATGTTTACCTTCTTGACAGTAGCGGTCAACTTAAGGAATTGCCATTCTGCCCTGCACAAAGGACAGGTTGAATTCGACGCTAGTTTTGACGAAGGGCTTTAGATAAACCCAAGTGGAATCAAACGAATTAAACTTAGCATTACTCTTACTAGAAATAAATATGAAAATACAATCCTACTTCTAGTTAAGGGATGTCAATAGTTGGAACTGATCCAGGAACACAGGATGAGTTTAAATCTTTTAAATTCAATATTAGTAGATTAATCATAATTTTCAAGTCAAAAATACAATAATTTAGACCGTAAAATTAATAATCAAATTCCTCCAAAGGCACGTTAACCCTGAATAATAATGTCCAACCAATCTTAAAATCTTAGTTAATTCATTGAGTTAAATTGATACAATAGGACGAGAAAACTAGTAAAGTACATGAGAACTACTTAAAAAAGACTACAAAGATTGTGATCACCAAGATTATCGTACCATACTACCATGTAAAACCCTCTACACAAAAAATAAACATTTATCAGGGAAACTAAGAAGCAAGATGCATTCCTTTTCCGCCTTGCAAAGCACTTCTACAGAAGTGCTCAACATTAACGATTATTCGGACATGTAGCGGTCATCACTGCTTTGTGCCTGCTCGGGAAGGAGCCAACTGAAGAAACCAACATTTGTTTTCCCCTTTAATCTCTGTGACGAGTATTCGACTAAAATGTTCCATAAATCCCCCACTGTCCATCTGTGCAACAAAATCCATTGAGACACCTGCTGGAAATGGCAAAGGTCAAAAAACATAGTTCAATGAGAACTCCACAGCATTCAACTGATGACATGTACATTCAAACGATATAACAGTTAGACGAGTTGGGAACAAATACTGTAATCTACAAAACAAATTCCCCACACAACATGGGTATTTTGCTCCATGGTTTATTTTGCATATTTCCAGGATGACACATCGATTGGTATACAAATTTTTTCATTCTAGTTTAATAAGATAGTGAATATGTTCGCACTTGCTCCTTTAAATGTCAATCACCCTCGGCGCCATTTTTAACTAAGAGCTTCAAGGGAGAGCTCATGAAACTTTTTCAATATAGGAATATTAACTCCTTCGCAGCTAATGTTTGGCCTATAACTGGGGAAAAATAAATAGAAAAATGTATATGTGACGGTTTTCAAATAAATATTTGCAGCTCCCAGAAGTACCTGCTCTAATCTCTGTAAGGATGCGTCACCAAAGGTGTAGTAGTGTATGAAAGGTCTTAATGCCTGCAACAAGGATCAATTAGAATAGAATCAAGTATGAAAACTTTCTAATCTCCATACAAATGATTTGACACAAGAAACCACAGAATTTGAAGAAAACTCTTAACCAAGTTTTCTTCGACGATACTCTACTATCATCTCATGGCAAATAATTAAGCCTTAATTTGTCCAATAAGTGTCAAATTCAAGAGCTAATCTACAGAATATGGGAATCTCATAAGTTAATATTAACTATTATGTATCATCATTGATCAAAGATATCAGAGATGTCAAATGATCATATCATAAATCACTATGTCTATGAAGTATGAACTCTTTTAATGAAACAAATATCAGATTATGTTAAATGAGACCGTGGCAATTATATTCGCCTCTTTATCCAGGCCTTTCTCCATTAAAATGGAGGCACATACACAACGTGTTGATAGCTTGATCTGTACATTATAGGCCGTGGCAACAAAACGTGAGAAGTGCATATACATTGACATAAACTTCTTACTGAAGTAACTAGGCAGCTATTTGTACAGGGAAAATGATGTGAAGAGGATAGGAACCAACTTTTGCTAACAGGACTGCACATGCATAAGGCACTAAGTTAAGACAGAAGTATTGAGATCCATACTATCCATGGACCCACACGTACCTGAGATGCAGCAAGCCACTGAATTATAGTCTTAAGCTCAAGGTCTCCGCCAAATGCCCCACATCCCCAGTTACCAGTAGCAATTCCAGTTCCATCTTGACATATTTTGTTATTCACATGTCCGTTGAAGCCCAAGATACTTGTATCATGGTCCATAGAAGGGGAAGAAACAAGAGGACTCTCAGCTTGTGCAGAAGTAGCATCATTAACCTGTTCAAAGAATAGAGGCAGTAGCTAAATACACGATGGGAACGCACAATCAATTATACAAAAACATATAACTAAATCCTTATGAAATTTCAAAATAGTAACAAAAAAAAAAAAAAAAAACAAAACTATAAACAGCTCAAGGAGAACTAAGGCTAACCATGGGACCACTGGAGAAAGCAGGCTATTACAGGTTTACTATATAAGCTATCGATGCAATATGAGCTACACTATAGGAAAATGCTTTGAAATCCTACATGGATTTAGTCACGGAATAAATAAAGCATGTTGAGGAAGAAGTTATGCAAACATATCTAATTCGGACTATGGAAGCTTTGGTCAGATGCTAAATAGGTTATTTGAGCTTTCAGTTAGGCATTTAAACAGCTAGTAAATCTTTTATTTTCTTTTAAAATATTTGCTACTTGTCGATAAAGAAAAGTATTTTTCCTAATCTATCTTCATTAAATTTTTTATATTTTTCTTAGTCTATCTAGTTTCTCAGAATTTAGGAAAGTATCCATCATCTATGTAACCTATGTAGTAATGGAACAACTGGTCAACGATCTGATGAAAGGAAAAGGGTTAAGTGTTTTCAGTCTGTTTTCCCAAATTATTTCTTTTGATGGAGATCTATGAAGTCATCTGTAGTTGAGAGGCCCAAGTGAGAAGCCATCTGCCACATGAAGCCACAAAAAGATGTGAAGTATTCTTCCACTTATCTTTTATTTTCTGCTCCCACTCCCATAGCTCTGGTGCCCAACAACTACTCAACTACATCATGCAACTATATAGAAAATTATAAGGTATTCTAGGCTCTCTTGGATTGCTAGAGGAAAATATTAAGTTACGCAGGTCTTCTAGAAAATTCAGGAGAGATGTTTGGCAAGTAGCTTATTTTAGCTTATAACCCACCAAAATAAACTAGGGTTCCCTAGCTTATTTTCTGGTGGGTTATAAGCCATGAGGTTTGACCTAGTAAAAGACAATTATACCCCTTATGATTTCACAAAATCCAAGGCCTTATTTAATAACAAACGACCAATCCCATGTCCTTTTTAGTTATTTTTACAATAATGATAAATTATAATCCACCCATTTCCCAACCACTCTACTATTCAAAATGGATTATACTCCACGAAATTGACCAAACACTAACTTATAATACACTTGGATTATAATCCATTTGTGGATCATAATCCAAGTGGATTATATTCCAAAGTTTCCAAACATGCTAACGATCAGGGAAATATGAGGTAGTAATAACTCTTACTGAACGATTGTTGTGGCTCACGTTAATAGCCTCATTGTCTTCCCCATCAACATGATCCTTAAAGAAAGCCTCTTGGAAATTCTTCAGATAACATTTATTTTTTGAGGGATCAAAAAATCCACAGAAAGCTTTGTTTGTTTCCCTGCTCCCAATACAAATTTAAAATATTAAACATGCAAAGAAAATTTGAGCAATTAAACGGTCCAAAAGAATGAAGTAATAGTTGATACTTGCAAACGTGTTTCATTTTCAATAATCAAAGAAGCTCAATACAGATGCAGAGATTGTATCAATTCTAAGCGACCGCTCCTTGAGAATAGAAACACCAAGAAGACGGAATCACGTTACCAAGCACTGATACAGACAGAATTCCAAGGGGTCAGGTGTGATGTGCAGCCAGTTACATAATGGTTAAAAAGCATTGATACAGACAGAATTCCAATGGGCCAGGTGTGCTGTGCAGCCAGTTACATAATGGTTAAAAACCGACAACATTGCTAAAGATGGAATTGGTCCGCCAATTCAATTATGCAAGCTGGATGTTTTCTTATTGAGAATAACAAGTCCATAAACCTTACAAGATCTAGAATGGAAAATAATATAAAGTTAAACCATAAACCAACAAATAAGGATGGAAGTGAATCCTTCCTTGGTTTTAGTAATATAACATGTTCTGCAACCTTTGGGCTCCATAGAAAATTCTCGACATTCAAAGACGTTATCACACCAACACAAGAGCGTACATGATAGAAATGTGGCATACAATATAAATTATCAAGTTTTTGTTGTAATTTGTAAGAAAAAAAAAGTAAGAAGTTTTGACTTACAAGCATATAAGAGTAGTGATCAATGAATAGAAGCTGACAATATTAAAGGTAAAGTAGAAATGCATCCTTTCACACCTCTGTTTCTAGACATCTTCCTTCAAGGGTCTTCAGTAACTATTACATAAGTTTGTTTTTAAACTTTTTTCCTGGAGAAGGATTTTCCTGAAAGTAGAGGTTTTGTCCTCTTTAGGAGGACAAGAAGCTGCATTCACAAGCCATGAAAACTGCTTGTTTTTTTAATTAAATCTGTCAGGAATATAAATTTCCATTATTTAAACAAGTCTGCAACAAAAAGGTAGCAAACTAACACATAGGATACTTCTTGGATCTCATATCCATGCTCTTCCTGTACTATAATTGTTAATTGACACAGTGGTTTTTGGAAACCAAACAGGTTTTGTTGTTTACAAGAATACCAAATAAAATTCAACAAAAAGGATCTTAAGGGAGACTCCACCACTCATGACAGTTAGCATGCCATATCAGAACCTTTGTGTTATTGCAAATAGTTGCTAATTAAAATATGAATTTTGCTACAAAAAATGATGATAAGAGTAAAAAACTTAGCATACCGAATAAGACATTCAACTTCAAACTGTCTTATCATTGCATTTGATAAAGCATCAATTGCGACAATCTTCGTTTTTCGTCTACCGAGTGAATCAAGTGGCTTCTTGTCCAAGTAATCACCAGTAAAACGAAATGAAGAACCATACCTGTATGCAAGCAACTTATGACTAATGTTACTGTACTGCCAGCCAAAGTATGTTTTAATTAGCCGTGGTGATGAGATAAGCCAAATAAATTAATGAAACATCAATAGAATTATAGAACAAACCACATATCGTTCATCTTACCTTCTGAAACCCTGGTGATGAAAATAAATCTCAAAGAATATACAAAGATGGTTGTCCTTCATATGTAAGGCCAATGCTCACTAACTTTTTTGGTTGGATTGTCACTACAATTGGACAAAAGCAATGTCCAGCATGTCTTATTGTAGGTCCACCAAGCCTTTTCATGTTGATGTTGTGTCAACTCTTCCATGGAAGGATAAGTAAGATTGTTCAGATCAAACTATTACCTAACATTAAAACTATGAGGCAATGCTAACCGAGGAATGCCTCAATTAACAGATTGTAAGTATACTTATGTAAGGTAAATAAACCCTCAATTACCAAGACAAGTTAATACCCCTATACTCTGGGGAGTATAAAGTTTCAGATTGACAAGGTACCTGCTGTGGCAGAACACAAGCCAAAGAGCCAAGACCAGAAATTCAGTTATTGGACAATGTTTAGTGACAAAAGGGCTTTTTTCTGAATAAATCAGAAAAAGTGTTAATTAGAGAAATCAGAAATACTAATAAAACAAGTGTATTAGTTCTTAAAACACGGTGGTATACATGCTAAAAAACCATAATAATATGTAGATAGTAAAGGATAATATGCATGAGACACAATTTCCAGTCAAAATATCCAAATTTTCGGGCAATTACTGAGAATCACAAAAATACTATAACCATATGAATTACTTATTCCAAATAGCATATAACTGGACATAACATAAAGAAGAAATTAAACAAAATTGTATGAAAAAACTAACCCCATGTAACAAGAAATCCTCTCGACGCCCACAATCTCTATTGCCTCATTCTTCTTCATTGCAGGCATAAAAAGCATAGCAACAATCAATTCTGGGTTAATCATGAAGCGGATCTCTTCCTGGGTAAAGGAGCAGGCAGAAAAAAAAAATATCATGTGAAATTTGGAAAAATAAGAATAGATGACATGGATAGTAATCACAAGGCATGTGCAATTTTACCCAAAAAAAAATTGCAAACAAAATTCCATCCAAGTCCAACCATTAGTTAGCCAGAAAATTCTAAGTAAGCAAATATTACCTACTTGTTATGAATATTATGCAAAGCATGTCAAATGGAATTATCAACTTAACTATCAACTATACCTCATTCTTTGTCTGACATCTAGCTACATGTTGATGCGGATCAGGGCGATGGATCCAAAAGGAGGAGGCTCACGAATGTGCAGCCTTCAACACCTATCTGGATCTGAAATGAAAGTATGAGGATCTTGATAGTGGAAACTTTGGCAGCTACCCGAGCCTAATCGGGATTTGAAAGGAGGAGCAGGTAGATTCTAAATCTTCAATAGCTTTCCAAAGCCATGCTCTTATATGATCAGGAGCTAAACAAACCTTGAATGGCATTGTAAGGTTTAGATGGAGCTTTGCTGAAAGATAGGGATCATCGACTGCTTGGTAGGGAGGCGTCACAACTCACTGAATGCCGATCAGGGAGATCGGGCGTCGGGGATAGTTGATTGGATTGTGAGAGCTCATCAGGGCTCATCGAAGCTCATGCATGGTCAGAGCTAGTTGTCGAAGAGGCATGACGGATCGGAAGGCTGCGGCGAGGGCGATGAACACCTTTGTTACTGTTCACGTGGATGGACAGCATCAAAGTTATCGGCAACTCAGATGAACAGTTCATTTGTTACTGTTCATCTATGAAGGGTATGAATTGAGGGTTCGAGGTGAATTTTGATCTAAAGGTTATGAATAAAGGAGAGGATTTCAGATAAGTTTTAGACTTTACACCTAGGGGTTCTACACTAGGGACGAGTCCATGGCTATTTGCTTTTTTGGGTTCTTTTTTTCGGTTTTTTTTTTTTGTTTTTTGTTTTTTTGTTTTTTTGTTTTTTTTTGTTTTTTTTGTTTTTTGTTGAGAGGGTGGGGAGAGGAGGGGTTAGTGTTATGAATGAGCAATTAAGTCAACCTTGATATCAAATAAATCATCTTTTATGTTGTAATTGCAAAAAGATTGTCCTCAGTAATTTTAAGAATACAGAGACTCTAGTATAATTCAATTCAACTATCCCAATAAGTTTTTTAAAAAACTCAATTTAAACGCTCTCTCAAATACACCTTGATTGGCCCTTCACACTTAGAACAACAAATTGCTCATATAAATTTTCTGAAATCACAAATAGAATTTAATATCATTGACATGCTTAGTTGTATTCTCCGAAATCACATATGTAAATTTTGTGAATTATTTATGCATTTTAAATTGTAACATTAAGTGTTTTTTGGATATCAGTCCCTCAAATATATGTAATGTTTTTAGAATTAGTCCCTCAATTCATTGAAATTGTTAATGGGTCCCCTAACTATTCTAAGTTGATAAAAATTAGTCAACTAAATCATTAACATTGCTATTAGGTCCGTCAACTATTTTAAATTATTTTAAATTAGTTCCTCCTATCAAGAGTATCACTACAAGTACGAGATATAAAATTTGGGAAATCTAATATCAATTTCAATAATTTGAGTGATTATTTTCCAAATATTAAAGATTTAAGGGACTAATGTCATAAGGACATACGTAATATATATATTTAAGGAGTGGTTTCCCACATTTTGATGGAGACATTTGCTTAGAATCAGCTTTTGGAAAAGCCAGAATAAGTTACCATTATACCCCTAATTGAACAAACAAACATCCAAGTTGCTTAAATTTTCACTATACAATTAGCATATAGTCTGCCCATACTCAATATGTATACGTAAACCCCCTCAAAACTCGTTACCGCTTCACACTCTATGGTACTTCACATGTTAAACATAAGCAATTCACATGCTTAGAGAGAACTTCAAAACTCATTAACTTTTGTTCATCAATGTCTATCTTCTTAACGAGGTGTACATCTTTATTTAAATTTAAAAAAAAAAGATAACTCCTAAGGAAACATAAAATTGTATCTCAAAGATCCTAAAACTCAATCCTTAGGAAACAAAATAAATATGTAATAAAATCAAATATGAAAGGTCTTAAAGATCCTAACATCAAATTCTAAGGAGATCCTACCTAAAATAAAAATTGCATCCAATATTTCTAAAATTAAAAAAAAATCATAATAAATCCTAATAGCCAAAGTTTGAATATCTACGACCATTTTGTGACTACATCGCATGAATGTTAATCTCTTACTAAAGAATTAGGGTATCAAGTCCCGATGCATATAGAACAAACAATTCCTTCTAGGGTTGATTGCGGAGAGATCAAGTATTGCCCAATTGCGGATAGATCCCCTGTAGTTCTATTGTTGCAGATAGATCTCTGAGTGAATTTTTTTGACTCTTTTACCCTCAAAGGAAGAAAATTGCTTTTTAACAAATAGACCTCCCGAGGATAAAAGAGTCAAAGAATTTCACACGAGTATATCCGCAACAATAGAACTACAGAGAGTCTATCCTTAACTGGGCAATAGCAAGGGGTCTATCCCCAATTAAGCCTTTGCCTTATTACTAAATCTTTTTTCAATGAATGGATAAAACATGACTGTTTCAGCAAGCATTATGAAATTAAAAGACAAAATATTGTCCACACCTGCAAAGCATCTATATAGTACGTAGTATATCCTTTTATAAGCCAACAAATTCAAAGGAATATCAATGATTGTCAAGTTTACGGACACATGACTCAAGTCACAAGTAAAACACCTCTACTGGACCCAAAAACATTTACATATAGATTCCATTCTATATTTTACAAGACAGCATGTAGCAACAATAGTTGTCTCTTTAGCTTCATAAGATTGGTTAAGACAAACTTAAAAGAAATTGACATAACATAACTGAGTGTTTATCTCTATTTTCCTGCGATTTTTAAGTTATTTTCTTGATAGAAAAGTTGTATGTATAGTAAATTTATTAATTACATTATGTTATATTAAAAAGATAGTAGTTATAGTAGTTATATTGCACCTTGATCTAGGGTTTTATATTTGGTTTGTTTTTGTGCATTAAAACATGTATAAACAAGTTAGGAATAAAAAATATGTTTATACCATGAAGGAGGGTGCGACGTAACGATCGACAGAACGACGAAGCGACATCGAGGTGGAGCATACCACCGGCTGGTCCGATCGGTCAAGACACCACCAGTAGTGCATCGCCGGTTTGATCGGCCATTGTACTGCCAGTCAGAACCTAACGTTTTGACCAAGTGGTACACTGACAATGAATGGTGGTTGGCCTAAACTGTTTGTGCCCATGCATAATGGTTTATATGATATTTAATAATGTTTTTATGATGAAACACATACTCTAGACCTTATCAAAACATGTTAGTGAAATTAATGACATGTATGGTTCCTAATGATTACGATAGATAACCTAGATAGACATGTTTAAGGATTAGATATTTGAGATTACGGTACCTAATCAATAACATGTTTTATATAGTCCTTACATAATAAAAGATAAAAAAAGGTGGGTTAAAAGGGGAATAACTAATACAGTTTTATCGACAGGGTGGGGACATGATAACAGGATCTATACAGAGACAATCAAGTGCCATTGAGCCAGAAATACCGCTGTCCCTGTTCAGACCCCAATCTCCTTGTATTGCATTCCAAACAAAATCAAACTACTAACACTTACTAGGTTTACACTAGAAAGCACTACATTGCAGTATAACATTTACATTTATGTTTATGATTCTTTGTTATTTATCTTTATTGCATTTCATAGCATGTTTTATTGTTTATCTTAATTGTTACTTGTATATGAATACTAATCGAGCATGCTTAAAACTACAAGTATATCTAACTGCCTGCTTGTACCTCCTATCTCCTCTTTCTTTGATACTATAGAACCGAGTTAACAAACAGGATAATTTCACAACAAATCAAGCGTTATACCACAAGCAAGTGGAGGACCATTAAGTACAGAATTGGAGGACATTCAGTAGATCAGCTCAAGACCCTAGTAGTTGTTTTATTTCATTTCAGATTTTGTATTTTGGATATCTCATCTTTGACGAATTAGACTAGATTTTATGTCATCTTTTAAGACTCACGTTGACATTCGAAATCTTATGCCGCTTTGGCAAACCTTTTTATTATAGAGAGCCTTTCAGTTATCTGTGGTTGTTGATTTTTTTGTCATTATATATTATGTTTTGATGTGATGTGTGAAATGTGTGTAACTCTGGATTTTATAAAATGAATTTGTATGTATATTTCGATTTAGCATATATGCCACCATCCTGCTGCTAACTCTATGAAAGGAGGTCATGAATTGTGACAATTAAATATAGGTCCATCCCTAACTCTTGATTCGCCAACACATAATACTATATGATAAAAATAAAAACATGTTGACACCAGCAAATGCAACCCTTTGGCTAAAAATAACCGCATAGATATACCATCCAAGGAATGGACAGTGTTAACAACAGAAAACGGAGAGCATAGTGCAACAAGAAGGCAAATAGACTTAAACTTCATTGCTGTAGGAGGATTCTACTGGCAAAAAACACCAAACTTACTTTTAAAATAATAAAACAATAAACAAATTAAGAAAAACAAAATTAAAAACAGAAACTCTAAAATTGAGAATATCTTTATGATTCTTTTTCTCAAAATTTGTATTTGGTGATAGCAAAAGATTAAATTTCAAGAAAATACTATGAATAATTTCATCATTTTCTCTGAACTTTGTTAATTCTACTTACAAGGAACTATTATGAACTATTTTTGAAAATATTTCCTATCACCATATGTTTATGATCACATGACATGTTCGTTATACTTACTGACAATATACCCCAATTCTAAAAAATCTTTAGTTTTGAAATATTAAATTTATTTACTTTTATGTCCTCATTTAAAATTTCTTCTCCCTTAACACCTTCTTCTATCCTTTCTTAGAACCTAAATATCATTCAATTCCCCGCTTCAATCACCAACCATTTTCAACTCTCGATAATTTATCTACCTCACTACCCAAAAAATCATTATGCAAAATCTAATGTTTCCATTTATATTCATTGCATTTCCAAACCAATAAGTAGTTCAAAAATCCTGTCACAAATTGAAGAGAATTTTTGTCATGGTTTTGAACGAAAAGAATTGGGAAAGATTTAGCCAATGTGCATTTTTACAAAAAGGCCTCCTTTTGATATTATAGTAGAGGGCTCTTTTCCCCAAAAATTTAAATTTTTTTAAAAATAAAATGGTAATCTTGAACCTATTGTCAATTTTGAATCGAATCCTAGAGTTGCTTTGTGTGGGCCAATAGAGCACAAAGGAGGTTCACCAGACACCACCAAAATCTGTATGGGTGCTTAACTTGTTAACCCCATTCATTTAACTATTCCCACCCAATCCAGAATGCAATAAGATTCCATGGTGGTAAAATCACGTTCCCAAGGGGAGGCAACAATAAGGTCCAAGTCCAATAGTGATGATGAGCTGCAAGAACGTTCATTTTCTGCAAAGAAGCTCTTCTAGATTTTAAACTATTCTCTGGTCTTCCCTTAGCTCTTTCCTCCCCTCCTCATTCCCCTTACACTTACTGAGAGTGATCAAAGTCTGTCCGGTCTTCCCTTCGCTCTTTCCTCCTCCTCCTCATTCCCCTTACACTTATTGAGAGTGATCAAAGTCTGTCTAGCCACTAGCTATATTGAGGTAACAAGGTTTATTTCTACCCAAGTTATTTCAGTTCAGTTTCCATTTGTTTCTTTTGAATAACCTAGTTAACTGGAGACAAAATCATATCTTCCAAAAATTTCAAGATTCATATTAGAATATCATCAGAACCAACAACGGTCCTAGCTTATATTTCGTTTAAAGCATTGTTAACTTCACTAATTCAACAATACCAAGAGTTCTAACCATCGCTTGAACTATTTGGTATAGAATTATTTCCTTCCTCTCATTCCTCCAAATAGTGAATCTCTTAACCTCCTGTAATTTATTCGGAGGCCCATTTAGGCACAGAATTAGGCACAATTTTTACCTAGCCAATATAGCAAACAATGTGATCCATGGACATGCCAACTAACCCTAACCCAAACAAATACGGTCCTAGTAGATCAGGGTATCAATGCAAGTCAAGATGTCAGTTCAGTTGATTAATCGATCAATTCCAAATAATGCAGACATTACCAAGTCTGCATTAGCACTTCGTTTCCTTGCCTTACATATTGTTTTAAAAGCAAGAAGTACCAAAAAGAACAAAGTACACAGTTTTAACTCTTTGAATAAGATGGGAAAACAAACAGTAACATAGAGGTATTCTTAAGCAATATAAAACTCAAGGATATAACATCTACCTATTCAAGTTCAAAAAGAAAAACCTGCACACAGCCCCAATGAAGTGCACCTCCTCCCAAATATTCATTTGCAAAATCTACTTCAAGCGCGTCATGTTTCTGGTCTTCTATCAAGCCTGAAGAAAATGCCTAATCAAAAGAGAAAGATTGCAGGTCAATCTTTAAAGTATAATGGACCAATATATCCAAGTAAAGGTTTATGATGTTAAATGTATATTGCCAAACTGAAAAATGAAAGTTGGGAGAGCTATTAAAGTTGCAAGTATTAAGGTGAATAAATGATAATCAAGGATAAGATTGTCAAAAATCACCAAGAATTCATTCAGTCTTATTCTCAAACTGCAAAAAGCAACATGGACTAAACCCTTTTTTGGGAAGAAAATACATGGTCCTTTGGTTCACAAAGTGAACTGCTTGCTATTTGGTTTTAGTTTTACCTTGAATGGACAAAGAGGAACAGTGGATTCCCTCCAAAAAACAGCCTCAGGATATGAAATTCTAAAAGAACTCTGCTCAAATGGAATAACTTTGCGCTCAAATGAAACAAAACCAGTGGGCATGCTTAAAGATATCCTCTCAAAATAGTGAGTTAGGCATTTGATTTTCTGTTCTTGGTTCTGTTTAAAATTTGGATGGAGGGACCTGAAAAAGAATAAGCAATTTTAGTACATCTTTAAGAAAACTATTACATTCAGGAAGTAGAATGCAGGCCTCATGTTAATCTGACCAAACGAGGTTTCAATCTGACCCTTGAAATTTCAACATTGTTATGCAACAACCACAAAGCCTTTATCTCAAACTTCAAACATTTAATTACAGTTTGAATACTTCAGAAAATTCTTTGAAACCAAACAAGGTTTCTATCTGACAATTGAAAACTTCAACATTTTTATACAACAACAACAGCAGCAACATCAAATACAACAGCAGCAACATCAACAACAAGAAAAAAGCCTTTATCCCAAACTTCAACATTAATTACGGAAAATTGTTTGAATAGTTTAGATATGCCATATAGGATGGCAAGAGGATCAGATATCCAAAAATCAACCAGATTCTATTGTGTTCTTCTAAGTATGAAAGATGACAGAAGTATTATTTTTGATTTGAGATCAACAACAGTTTTATACTACAGAGAACATATGTTACATGAATGTCCTTGTCACAGTACTTCCACACTGTAGTTAATGCCAACATAAGGTGATGAGCAAACTGTGAAATTTTTTCGTGATAGAGTCGCCGATATCCTAAAGAAATAGACATGAATTTGTCTAATATTATTACTGTATGCCCCATCCCATAAGGCAAATCTGCTTTATGATGTCTGTCAGTATCTAATTAATAAAATAAAGGCAGAAGTCAAGAGAGGCTTATTAACCAGCAAAGGCTGCAGTGTCATGCCTTTCTTTCATAAAAGCCCTTCACAATCTATAGAATTTCATTAAAGCCTAAGAAAATCAACTGCTGCAAATCATAGCGGATAATAATCTTTCTCAGTTGCATTGCATTGCACATGCATAAGATTAGTTACTTAAAAGAAACCATCATAGACTTGGAGATAACAAATCTCATAAGATACAAATATTATGAGTCTCTTTAATTGGCTAAACAAATAGACAGAATTTTCCCTTACTCTCATGTTGACTAGTCATTTGCTCCTCTTAAATTGGAAGATTTTTCATGCAAACAGTACGCATCTTAATTCTAGTTTGTTCAAAGAAAAGTCAATCATTGAGACAAGAAAATACTATTCAAATATATGACGTAGGCACAACGATTTCCAATTTGATAGACCCCGAATGGAGAAGCCAGGCTGGGATGCCAATTCCAACAAGCAACTCCACGTTCTCTGATTCGCCCAACACAATAGCGTCATTCTGGTACATAGCATGCTTTCTTTGACTTCCATACAAAATATCATTATTCTAAGAAGTGCCCTAGGCACAAGGGCACTTAAGCAGGGTGCTCTTGTTAAAACAAAGAAATGTAGCCGCTTTAAAGTTTGAATTTGTCAAACAGGTCATATCAAATCCGAATTCGAACCCAAATACAAAAGGTGTTACGACAGCCAAAAAAAAGACCCCTGCCCATATTCAATGCTGCTGCCACACGGTGCTGACGACGGTCAGAGCTTCTGTGACAAGCTTTAATACATCCAAAAGGTAATCTCTTGATTTTCTGTTTTCTTCTTCTTTTTCGCTTTTATTTATTTACTGCCTTCGAGTTTTTGACTCCAATACTCTCTTCTTCTTCTTCTTCTTCTTCTTCTTCCTCTTCTTCTTCTTCTTCTCCTCCTTTTCTTTCTCTCTGTTTTTCTTCTTCTCTCTCACTCTTCTGTACTTTTTCTCTTTTTTTCTTTTTTTTTGTTTTCATGAATTTTCTGTATATTCAATACTCTTATGTATTTAGTAGAACTTTTCAGAAAAAATAAAATGAAAAAAGATGCCTACATAGTGCTTAGGCATCCATCCTGGTGGCTAGTCTGACGTCTAGAAGTGCCCAACAATTTCTAAAATATTGCAAAATACATCAAGTACATAACCGGAAAGCAATATGATTAGAAATTGAACTGAAATCGCATGTCATGAATGACTGGTTAACATTATAACCTGACATGTCATACATGACTTGCATACGAAATGTGCCAGAGCTTCTACATGAGGCTACTAGAAGAAAAGGTTAAGTGATTGAACCATGTTGTGCTCCTGGTTCACTGGTATTTGCATATGAACCTGTCTAAAAAAATCAGCCAATGTAGAAACTTTGTCCTATCCGAAAAATTCTCCCCCAGTAAAACAAACCTAAAGGAAAAATGAAACTAACACAGGGAAAACTCTCACATTAACAAGCACTAATTGATGCCCTTTCATTCAGTAATGCATTGTGGATAACGGTTTGTAGTGCCACAGCACAGTTAAGCGTCTTTCAGCCAGCACGTAAAGGTGATGAATGGTTCATTGGTATCAGATTTCCCTTATTCAACCTCACTAATTCATGCACTTTCATTCAGTTATGCGCACCGTGCACAAAGGTATGCAGTGCCACAGCACCGTTGAGTGCCTTCCAGCCAGCTTGTAAAGGTAATGAATGGTTTATTGGTATGATGGTATCAGATTTCCCTTATTCGACCTCAAGCTTTTCGGTTTCATCTCACACAATCTTAAAGGCAGTACAGACAGACACATATGAATCCTTTCTGAACAAAACACATCCTCATAATATTAGCATAACTTCCTGACCACATAGATCTATCATGATACTAGAAGTCTACGAAGTGTATATAAAAATGATAAGCAGGAATACAAGATGAAACAGATATCTTCAAGAATCAGCAAGACTGACATACGCAAATAAACAGTCAAAGTTGATAGTTGGGAGATAATTTTCACCCCTGGCACTCGCAGGAAACAAGCAGAAGAATGCGCAAGCAAGTAAAGCAGCTATCAACTCCTGAAACAAATAACAAAACCCACTTTAAATTGGCCAAATTCAATATTTGCATTAAGCATCTATTCAAACGAGTTCTTATAAGAAACAATATATGTAACTACCCCAGAAAGTGTTTTCTACAATTTGATGTTTCAAAGAAAGTGGAGTGACGTATAACTGTAGTCTGTAGCTATATTTTTCTATCATTTAAGAACTTAGTTCCTTAAGGTAATGAGCATGAAAGGCAACAATTGAAGTATTCTCCTTTCCCCAGTTAATAATTTTTTCCAATAACTACATATATAACACATCTGCAAGAAAAGGAGAAGCAGAGTTCCAGCATCATTAGTTCACAAGCTACAATGAAAATAGTGCTTACCTGATTGAGAAACACAATGCCTGGTTCTTGCTGATACATTATCCGAAGCCCAGATTTTCCTTCCCCAACATTTCCATCAGAATCATGGTAGTGTGCTTCCAAAAGAGAAGGCAACCGGAGCAACAAATTAGCCAGCGCTGGAATTACCTCTCCAAACCACATCCTGGAATCCATTCTAGATATCAGCTGCCAGAAGAAAGAGAAGGAGAATCTTTTCTCAGTGTGTTTAAAACCCTCAAGACTTACTTAGACTGGTGTTCCTAAGAGCATAACATTTTGCAATTTAACAATGCATACTCGGTAGTGTTAGGAATCTTGACCCCAAGATATGATTATTTTGATGATAATAAATATTACATGATCGTGTGTATTATGTGCTAACATTTATTTTGCACTATCAGAGCTAAATCAACAATAATATTCAAAGAGATACTCAAGACATAAAATGAGTTCAAGGCAATATGAAGCAAAG
>JBAKGM010000365.1:20591110-20607738 GCA_037177215.1 Asparagus racemosus | reverse complement strand
ACACATAATTTTCTCCCCTGTAGGGAAAGGAAACAATTCATGTGAAAAGAAAAAGGAAAAAAAAAAAAACCCCCCCCCATCCGCCCCTCATACGTATCCCCTTTTAAGTACCCCATCCTCCTCAAATGGTCCTCACACTCCCACTTACACACGCTCATCCGAGTCCAAGATCAATGGACTCACACATCCCCCTCGCCTTCTTCTTCTTCTTCTTCTTCTTCTTCTTCCTCGTTCTTTCCTCCTCGTCGGCCGCCGATCGTTGCGCCGACCCTACCCGCTCCCCATCGGGCTCCACCGACCTCTCCATCTTCCACCTCCAAAGCAAATGCGCCCCATTCTCGCCCTCCGCCCGCTCCCCCTCCGAATTCGACTCCATCCTAACCTCAGCCAAACAAGACCCGGCCCGTTTATCCTACCTCTCCTCCCTTTTGGCGGCCCAACAGAAGCCCACCAATGCCCCGGTCGCCTCCGGCCTCAACTTCATGCAGACCAACAACTACGTCGTCCGCACCAAGTTCGGCACCCCCGGCCAGCTCCTCTTCCTCGCCCTCGAAACCGGCAGCGACACCACGTGGGTCCCATGCGCCGGTTGCTCCGGCTGCCCGCCGTCCAACGCGTCTTTCACGCCGGCCGCGTCGTCGACGTACAAGCCTGTCGACTGCGGGTCGGCGATGTGCCCGCAGTTTAAGGGGCTGGCGTGCGCCGCGGCGGCTGGGACGGGAGCGGAGCCGTGCGGGTTTAACATGTCGTATGGGGTTGATTCGTTTAGCGCGACGCTGGCGCAGGACTCGCTGAGGCTGGCGACGGACGTTGTGGGTGGGTACGCTTTTGGGTGCGTGGATTCGGCCACCGGGGGGAGTTCGTTCCCTAAGCAAGGGTCTCTTGGGCTTGGTCGTGGGCCTAGCGGTTTGTTGGCTCAAAGTGGCTCCTTGTATAAGGTACGAATCAACTTGCTCTCTTGTTTTGTGTTGGGAACTTTTACGATGCATAAAATTTGGGATGATTTCAGGGTGTGTTCTCCTACTGCCTACCGAGCTTCAGGTCCTACTACTTCTCAGGTTCACTCCGGCTTGGTCCAATCGGCCAACCCACGAAGATCAGAACCACTCCCCTCCTCCTGAACCCTCACCGGCCTTCTCTTTACTTTGTTAACCTCGTCGGCGTTAGCGTTGGCAAAGTCAACGTCGCAGTGCCTCCTGGTTCCTTTGACTTCAATCCTCAGACCGGTGCCGGTACTATCGTTGATTCTGGCACTGTGATCACCCGATTTGTGAGCCCTGCTTACGTGGCAATCCGCGATGAGTTCAGGCGGCAGGTCAATGCCTCTAGTTACTCCTCTCTAGGTGAGCTTTTTTTTATTTATATATTGTTGACTAAAGTTATGACTAATGATTCGATTTAACAAACTTATAAGGTAAGTAGTCAGGTATTCGTAAAAAAAAAATACTTGTCTTATCCATTGGAATTTGAGAATTGGAATTTTGCTTCGCTATTGTGAACAAACAACACTCTATTTTCTCAGTCACAATTAATTAAAAAAACTTTTTCTCTGCATTTGAAATTTAACGGATATCATATCCTGAGATTAGCCCTCATGTTCTCTGTTCACCTAAAACTAATCACAAGTGTGCACCAAATTATAATAATGGACAGTTGTTACTGAGGAAGTGGAGGATCTACTATATCCAAATTGGAGCATAAGTGCAAGCGCACGAATTCAAAATTTGTTCTATTTTTGATAAAACCAATTTCATTATGAAGCAATTTTCATGGATATTTTTGTTGCAGGTGCTTTTGATACGTGTTTTACTACCAACGGAGACGAACCGGAGACGCCCAGCGTCACGCTGCACTTGGCTGGTCTCGACCTACTGCTCCCAGTTCAGAACACGTTGATCCACAGCAGCGCGATGCCGTTGGCGTGCCTTGCGATGGCGGCGGTGCCCGACAATGTGAACAACGTGTTAAACGTGATCGCGAACTACCAGCAGCAGAACCACCGCGTTCTCATCGACGTCGCCAATTCCAAAGTAGGCTTTGCGAGGGAGCTCTGTAGTTGAATGAGTTGAGCGTGCGGGCGCCAGAGTGGGTGCGTGTGTCTTGTTTGGGTATGTGGGTGTGTGGGTGGGTGAGTGGGAAAGCATCACGGGTGGTGTCGTGGTGTTATGTTTGCTAGCTTTCTGTGGTCGTGATTCTTGGCGTGTATCGCTGGTTTTATTAGTTTGCAACGCTTTGGTGTTTTTGGTAGCTGGGACAGCACTGAATTCTCTTGGAGTTATTGGTCTCATGTGATGTGAATGATATTTACGAACTTTATGAAACCAATGTCACGTGAGTGAGGATTTGAGACTGGATTGATTGAGTTTCATTAGAGGGGTACAAGGACTGGGCAGCCTTGAAGGTTGGAGGAATTTATGTACTTCGCACACTTACTACAAGATGCTGTCAAATATGTACTCAACACAATTTGATATTGCGGATTAGTTTAAATCATTTTTAGTATATATACACCTAAAGCGAAAGGATGGAAATACAGTAGCAATAACCTATGGTAATCATTATTTCAAAAACAAAGAAATTTGAGTTTCATAAAAGCATTCACTCATTAAAAAAAACAAAAAAAATCAAATTCAAAAGCAAAGAAATTAATTGAATTTATTGGACATCACTTTACAAACACAGCCTCTTAATTAACTTCCTCTCATCCAGACATCATTTCAGAAAACCGAACTTGCTCTCCTCTCTCTCTTTCTACATACAGTTAGTTGCCAAAATCCAAGCCAAACAGAAAATGATGGGCTAAAAGATGAGGAAGAAGGGGAGAGGAGAAAGAGAGTTAACAGGGAAAATGGGTACATTGAAATAAAAAACTGATTGGTATTTGGGAATAATTGCTCTTTCCTCTTTTAGAAAATGAGTCTGTGCCAGGCTGCCAGCCGATGCTTAATAAACAGTGATGGAGCTCGCAGCGTTCAAGTTGCACTCCTGTTGCAACGATGACTTCCTCTCTCTATTCATAACGCAACATGGAAGTGATAGACCTTAGAATTTACTAGGAGGTATAAAGAATGATTTTGAATCCACGAAGAATTTCGAATCCATAAAAAAAATAAAGAGGAGTTTTTATTGATGAAAAGTTATATAATTACCAATCATTCTTCTTAAATAGAAAAACAAAACTACTCCTCATAAGAATGGAAACCCTAAAAAAATAAAAATTCATCAAAACTATCTAAAAAAACTACCTATAAAAGACGAAACAAATCAGTCCAACATGAATCAAATTGATTTTGTTTTATAATCTAATCAGGCTCTAATTTTATTACTACAAATAACCAAAAAACTGATTATTTTCAGAATTCTGCTGAAAAAAGGTGATGCTAATGAGATTTTAGAAATCTAACAATTTGGTTGGTTCCATTTCATCGAGATAGGTGATTTACATGTATAACATGTCATAATTAGCCTTACAAATTGGGAGATATTGTTGTTTATTTGCGGGCAAGTCAATAATGCGCACATATATGCGTTTAGCTCGTGATATTACTATTACTACTTCTCTATTGAATTATTCATCATGCGTCCTACATTAGTCTCTTCTTGTTGAAAGAAGCTCGACCCTGAGATTATATTTGCTTGAATTGTAGCTTCTTCAATAAACACTTTACTTCTCGTGCATCGATTTGCATCCGCCTTGTACTTAAAATTGATTTTCTCAATATGATCTTTTACCTTCTTGGCTAGGACGTCTTCTTAATTGAAATTTTGAATGAATCTTTCTCATGCCACGTGCCTATGATTGGGGGCACAAACATGTTCCATGTTGCTTCCCATATTCTAGTGCCGTAATTATCATCTCAACCTCTTCTTGAAATTATTCACAATCTTTGCTTCCAAACAAGAAATTTTTTTCCTCGTACTCCATACACAATTCTTTGTTTTCCTTTACCTCAGGCGCTCCACCAATTAAGTCACGTGTTTCGCAACTAACGAAGAGCAGCCAATGACACCAACAATGACGCTGCATTTAGCGGGTGTGGATCTTTAGCTTCCGGTTCAGGACAAGTTGATCCACGGCAATGGTATGCCATTGGCTTGCGTTGCGATGGGGGCGGCCCTGACAATATGCACAACATGGTAAGCGTGATCGCCAATTGCCAGCAGCAGAACCACCGTGTGCTGATGGACATGGCCAATTCAACGGTCGGGTTTGCCAGAGAGCTCTGTAGATGATTAATTACTTCAAGTTTGTGGGTTTGGTTCGTAGTGTTATGTTTGGTAGTGTTCGTGACTGTCGACGTGTATGGCTGTTGTTTTCAGTTGGCAAAGGTTGGTCATTTTGTAACTGCGACGGCACTGAATTCTCTTATGTGATGCGAATGATATTAACGAGCTCTGTACAACCAATGCGAAGTGAGTTAAGGATTTGAGACTGAGCTCCCACATGCGAGTTGAGCATTGGTGAAGGAGTGATTGGATCAAATTATGTATAAATTTATTTATACACTTGCATATATACAATATGCCATCAAATAGTGGATATGTCTAACCCATAAAAAAAATACTCTGAAAAATTTTGTCGGAAAACCCCAATATGTCTTAGATTTTGTCACTTTACAGTCAAACTTGAAAGCTATGATTTGTTTGCATACTTACCCCCTAAACCATCACTGTTTGTATACTTATCCCCTAAACCATCACTGTTTGCAAATTTACACCCTTACATTTGTTTTTGTTTTTTTTGGGTTTTTGCATATATACCTAAAAATCAATTACACTTGCAAAATTGCTCCCCAAATCTTGACATATACTCGCCAATATAATGCCCAATTCTTTAGCATAATTTTTTTGTACCCATACATTAATCTTTTTTCAGAATTTTTTCATATGTACTCCCCAAATTTGCCGTCTCTGTGAATTTACCCCTAAAAATGTTATTCTTTTGTAAATATATCATTCAATTTCTTCAACAATAGTTTAATTTGCCCCTGTTTTGTTTTGTTGGGTGGTTTTTTTTGCACGTATAACAAAAAAATATACTATATTTGGATCAGCATATTTCCAAATCTCCCTCCAACTCTTAATATTTGAGAAATTGACCCACCCCCAACCTTGATATTACAAATTTGCTTCCGAAATCTTGACATTTAAGGGGAGGCCCATATATGTGTTTAAATACATCAGATTTTCTGTACCACTGCAATTTTTTTTATTTTTTTGAAAATATAACCATAAACTTACCATATTTGCAAATGTACAACCCATACACCCATTCGAATCAACATTCTCCTTCATTTTTAAAGGGATAGTTTGATGTTTTTGAGTTATTATGGTGCTGATTTGTATTTTTTTTCTAAGGAACTATTTCATAGTTATCTGATTTTTTTAAGGGATTGTTTTGTATTCTTCGGATCTTTAAAGGTTGATTCGTAATTTAAAGATGTTTAAAGAATTGTTTTATAATTCTCATATATAAGAGTCCGTATTAAGGTTCTTTGTAATTTGTAAATCTTTAAGTAGCTCTTTTGTAATACTATTTTAAGATGCAATTTTTCAATTTATGGGTTTGTTTTGTAATTTTTTTTTATTTTTAAAGAACAATTTTGCAATTTTTGTAGTCTTAAGGGACTGTTTTGCAATTTTTAGATTTCTAAGGAAAAATTTTCTAATATTTAGAATCTGGAAAGGGTTTTGCCTAGGGGCTCAGGAGAGAGATCGGGGATTTTTTTCATGTAATTAATTTTGGATACATTTACAAATACTGAGATTTGGAGGGTAATTTTTGTAAGTATTGACAAAATAATGAGTATACACATATACATATAAAGAAATACTAAAAATGTAATGGTGAAGAAATTGGAGGGTATTTTGCAAATATCAAGATTTTTTTAAAGGAAAGGTTGTAAATATCAAACGCTATGGGGTTATATTTGCAAAAACCCCGAAAAGCAATTGTAGTGAGTACTAATATTGAAGAAGGGGATGTTGTAGTTATAAATATCAAACTTTTGGGAATAAATTAGCAAATACCGGAGTCCCCACGAGTAATGGTGAACAAAATCACAAATATCTAAGACAATACATAGTGGTACGGTTCCTCTGCATTCTAGGGAACCCTACAACCCACGTAAACTTCTATCATTCAGTAGACTTTATGATTAACATTCTTTACAATATTTATATTAAAAATTAGTAGTGGGACCTACTGAATGAAGCAATATTTTTGGTCTACTTTAATTAGTTCTATGAATTCTCCGCAATCAAAGATTTAGGGAATCCAAACCCAATACACAGCAAAAAAACAAGTAAGAAATGACCGGAACACATTCGTAAAAGCGAATCCATTTAATCCGTTAAACTCTTTTGCAATTGGGTTTTTTTACCTTTATTTTCTTTTGACTTGTATTTGCATTATCGATCTCGTGTGATGCGATTGATATTTACGAGCTTTTTGAAACCAACAACACAATCCGTGAGTGGGGACTTGAGAGTGAATTAGTCAAATTTCACGCGAGGGCTACGAAGACCGAGCTCCCGCTTGCAAGATGTCAGTAAATCAGTGATCGGACCAAACTCATATATTTAATTATTTGCCTACGATATGCCATCAAATAGTAGATTAGTCGCAATTCAGATCCCTTTAAATCAACTACTATATACCTAAAGTAGAAGGATGAAACATCCTGTATATGGGTATTTGGTGACTCATCGCCCTCTCCTCTCTCAGCTAATAACATGTAGCAATGAGTTCCTCTCTTCACCAGATGGCGTGGTGACTGGTGAGCGCATCACAATGGGGTGAGTTTGTTTGTTAATTGTTCTGTTAGTTTAGGTAGTAGGTTGGTTATTTTTAGGAGTGATAAAAGTTAAGATTTTGGAGATGGGTAGTTATAGGATTCATGTTTTCGTTGTGTGTATTAGACAAAGTTTGGATCTCGATGTTTTTCAAAATTAAGAGATGTATTATTATTATGATTATTATTGACTTGGGGACAAATCCACAAATTGGAGGAGACTCTTGACTGACAAGATACATCAGTAAGCAGCAACGGATTTAATTTCTACTGGAATTTCTTCAAGCCAATATCTAGCAGATTGAAATCATGACCAAGCACCGCCAATGAATAACGTGTTATGTTTTTTTATGAAAAAACCCAAAAAACATACGTAAGGATGTAAATTTGCAAACGGTACTGATGATTTAGGGGGCATATATGCAAAAAAAATCATAGTTCTCAAGTTTTGCTGTTAAGTGACAAAATCGAAAACTTATTGGGGTTTTCTGACAATAATTTTCAGAGTATTTTTTTTTCATTAATTGACCACACTAATGGTGTCAATTTTAATGCTTGAGCAAGAAAGAGAATCACCAAGGTCTCAACACTTAACACTCCAAATAATAATCAAGCTACATAAACTAACAGTATCAGCTACGAACATATTAGTCAGTCACCTCCATTGCGATGCGCTTGAACAACCTTTCTTCTTCCCGTTGCTCATCTTTTCTGTCTAAATTTAAACTTTGGGTACCGATTGTTTGTAAAAAGAGCGAGAATAGAGAGAGTTTGGTTTCTGAAGTGATGTCTCATGAGAGGAAGTTTATGGGGCTGTTTGTTTCAATGATTTTGGTGCTGATTTTGTGATCTTGCAGTAAAAATTGGGGCCCTTAAATTTATAATCTTGATTTCTATGTCAAATACGTTGTTTGGTTGAGATTTTTGACAGTGTGAATTTGGGTATGCCACATTAGATTGTTGTGTCATATGTGATTCCCAATTTATACGTGGTTCTCAGCGAATTCGAGAAAATTTTCTTCTATCTCCCTCTACGGTTACTAAAGGCCTATTTGTTTGGGTAAAAAAATGCAGAAAATAACGAAAAATGAAGGAAAATGCAAATTATTTTGACATTTTTCATCAAGATTGTGTGTTTGGTTCGTCAAAACAACCCGAAAGTGAAGAAAAATACTAACATCATGTAGGATTTAACACCAGAAAGTGCAGGAAAATTTTCTGACCGCAAAACTCCGATTTTGGGGGAAAGTGATGGAAAGCAACTAAACACCGCCTAACAGATTCAGAAACGACGGGATTAGGAACGGGATTAGGATCACCTCATCCTCCCCCAAAAATTTCTTTTTCCCACCATATTTCATCAAAAGAGGGATTATGGTGCCTCCTCCCCCCAAATTTTCCTTTCCCACCAAATTTCAGTCTCCCTCTAGAAACTCAACCTTATATATATCATCTCTTCCTCGTTCTATTCTACAAAGGGTTTTGGGTTTCGCATGGAAAATATCTCACTGTAAGTTAGAAATTTTTTTATTCAATTTCAATTGCTTGGCTACTTTTTTTCATACTTGGATGCATGACAAATAAGTGACTTGGAGAGAGAGAATATTCCTTGTTATTTTCTCATAAAGCAAGTGTTTTGCTTAATTTTTATCACAATCTTTTGATTTCATGGTTTTATATGTTATTTTTGAGGAAATTTTCCTTCTTTTTCGTCACAATATTTTGATTTCAAGGTTTTATATGTTAGATTTGAGGGATTTTTCCTTCTTTCATTCATATTCCCAAGTTTTATATGTTATTTTTAATGAAATTTTCCTTCTTTCATTCATATTCCTAGGAAATTGTTTGTGTTGGATAGAATAGCATCATATGTTTATCTACATGTGAAATTTTTAAAGGATCTGAGATTTTACCATACTTTACTTCTCTAAGGTATGATTTCCTATAATGCTATTGATGAGCTATGCTTTGCATATTATAATCCTCTCAGGTATCAAAATACTAGCATAGTTGTGATTGGTTGCATGCTGATGATGATGATGGAGTTCTGAATATTATATGTGAATAAAACTTTTTGATATGTGGTATTGCAGTTTTCATGTTTCATGATGATATTCCATTTTAAATACTTGAATATTCAATGTTTTAAAATAATTCACAATTAGTAATACTAATTTATATAAAAAATCCCTCAGGAGAAAATGTAGAAGCTTTCATATGCAGACAACTTATATTTCTTAAAATTGTATAAGCTATAAAATTTCCATACATAAATTTCATTATATCTATAGAAGTTGTAGGGAATTTTTATATGCATGGAACTGGTTATTCAAGTGTGTGTCAGTATGTGGAAATTCTCACATATGATATTTAAAGTTTTATTTTATAAAATTTCCATGTTGAAGTATTTATATAATATGCATATGCATATATCATATTTTGACCAAATATGTAACCTAATAACTGCTGCACATTTTCTATGAAATTAGATGAGTGCAATGGAAGAGGAGATAGTATTGCGCATGTGTTCAGGTGCTGCTAGCACTTTACTCCATTTACTGTTAGCCATTGTCCAAGAATTTTATGCTCGAAGAAGACCTCCATACCTCGAGAACCATCTATCATTAGAGATTTACTCAGGAACGTCCACATGAGTAGGATATTGGGTGGATCAAGCTCAAGTTCTGTAGATTACCTTAGGATGCGTAGGGGACCATTCATAAATTTAGCAACATTGTTACGAGAGGAAGGGATTCTGAAGGACACCATACATGTTCCTATTGAAGAGCAACCTGCTATGTTTTTTGCATACCGTAGGGCACAAGTCAAAAAATAGGGTAGTGAGGGTAGAGTTCATCCGTTCAGGAGAGACAGTTAGCATATACTTCAATAAGGTTTTAGGAGCTATATGCTGCCTTTGAGACCGCTTCATGAAGCAGGCTTCTAATGAAACAACTACTGAAATTCTGGGAAATCCAAATTGGTATCCATTCTTCAAGGTAATAAATTAATAAAGTTTTTAAACTACTTGATCAAATTTTGTAAATATTAAATACTTCTAGGAATAACATTTATTTGTTTGTAGGACTGTATCGGAATGATAGATGGCACACACATTGACACCGTGGTCCCTACCGCATATGTACCTTGCTTTAGAGGCCGCAAGGGGCTCACTCAAAATGTCTTGGCTGCAACAACTCCAAACAAGCATTTCACCTATGTCATGGCCGGTTAGGAGGGATTTGCTAATGATTTCACAGTGTTGAAAAGCGCACTCTCGTTACCACCCCCGAATAGTTTAAGAGTTTATGATGGTATTAGCTTTATCATTTATAATACAAAATATTAAGTTAATAAGACTGAATGGATAAAATAATTTTGACATAATAATGTTTGTATAGGTAAATATTACTTGTGTGATGCCGGGTATACTACTGTGCTTGGTTTCATTTCTCCTTATCACGGAGTAAGGTACCACTTGAAAGAGCGCTCTGGTAGGAATCCAAATAATTGTAGGGAATTGTTCAATCTTCAACACTCCTCTCTCCAAACTAAAATTGAAGCAACTTTCAGAAATTTGAAGAATCACTTTAAATTATTAGAGGCCAAACAACACCATCCATTTTCTACTCAAGTTGATATTGAACTTGCATACGCTGTCCTACATAACTACATTGCAATTGCAGATCCGAATGACAAGTTTCTCAATGAAAAGGTAGATGTTGATATAAATGAGGAGGAAGCTACTGTCGGTAATGATCCTATAATGGATTTTTCTCAAAATTTGACCTCTAGAGAGCAATTTGAAGCAAGGGAGGAATGGAAACAAAAGAGGGACCAATTAGCGTGGGATATGTGGGTAGATTACTGTATAAAATATCGTAAAGGTGATATCACTGAAATTTGGATGTACTGAATTAGATATATTGTTTCTTTCAATATTTGTTGTTAGATTGTAGTATGTCCCTAATTCTATTTATCTGTACCTTAGTCTATATAATAATGAATTCGTGTATGGTAGTACTATATGAATTAAATTTTGTAAATTGATAATTATTTGTTTTCTCTTGGTCATTTCTATGTTTGAGTGATGGATTTCTATGTTCATTTTCATAATTTATTTAGATTGTCAGGATGACGTTTATGTATTGGATGTGTACAATTAGATTACGAGTTGTATTTCTTCCAAAAAAAAAAAAAAAATCACTATTTTCCAAGTTTTTGTTTGTGAGTTGTTTACTGAATGAATTGTTATTGTGTTATATGCCTAGGAATAGTTTTTCCATCTTCATTGAGCTACATTTAAATTTAATGATATCTTAATGCTTACTATTTTATTTGCTCAATGGTAACTGTATCATTATGCATACAGGATGGATGATACAATTAAGTTTATGAAGACATCCACACAACCTAATGACAACACTTCGTAGACAACTCAACCTTCAACCTTTGGTGTATAAGGCATGCAACCGATGCAACCTCCTATGATGGGATCAATCCATCTGCCATGGGTGTCACTCCTACTGAATATCCTCATTTTGGCCCACAAACCTGAATGATGACTTCTACTCCAATGAATGTCCCTTTATGCAGTACTTGCAAGGATCATCATTTATGCCATGAGGGGCAAGTAGCTAAGGAGCTCCTATTTCTTCTTCTACTACTATTTCAGGTGAAAATTCTAAGAAGTGCATCAGGAAGGAAAATGATAATGACATGAATTCCCAATCAAAAAGGTTCAAGGAAAATTCTAAGAAGGTCGGAAAGACTAGCGATGGAGATGGCAGAGGTGGCCCAAACAAGAAATGGGGTGAAGAGAAAAATGACTTTTTGATTCCTTTCCTGGCTGATCAAACTGGAAAGGGAAAAAAGGTTGACAAAGGATTTCGAAAGGATGCTTTCAATAGTGCTGCAATTGCATTGACTGAAAAATTCGATGAGAGCTACCATGGGGAACATGTCTATAATCATTATAGAAATCTCAAAAGGAGATATCTAGACATGCTTTGAAATTAGTGGTGCGGGATGGGATGAAGAAACAAAAACCATTAATGTATCTAGAACAACATATGATTCCTTGACTCCTAAGTTGAAGGAATATGTCAGCAAACCTTTGTGTCATTTTGATGATCCTGTGCTGATAGTTGGGAATGATTTTGCTTCAGGTGATTTTAGAAAAGATGTCCATGCAAATTTTGGTGGGCAATCAAGCGAACCAATTGAACTCGATTGTGAATTACCAGAAGCTACTCAGATCAATAATGAAGGCAAAACTAAAAAAACCTATCCGAACTACAAATTCTAGTGAGAACGCAACATCTTCTCGTACTTCAAAGCGGAAAGGATCCCGAAATAACAATGGTCATGAGAACTTCGACAAGTTAGTTGACAAGGTTGGTGAGGTAGCTTATTCAATTCAGAATGCACATCTCATCCATTGGACTGAAAAATTATCCAAATGTGTGTATGGAGTTGATGGGTTCTCTGATGATGTGTTGGATCATGCTTTCGAGACTCTTTGTAAGGATGGGAATTCAACTAGATTCTTCATTGTGAAGACTCTTCGTTCTCAAATTGTATGGATGGTGAAGCATATCCCCGAGTATGATTTAGCGGTGTATTCAGAGAAAGTTGAAGGCTTGACAAGTGATGAGAACACCTCTCGTGGAATGGTCAACCTGGATGAGTTATGAAGTACTTGCTTATGGAGTTAGTTCTTTTTCTTCTTGCTTAAACAAATAAATTTAGTAACCGTTAGGGAATAAGTTGGGTTGTTAGTATTTCTTTTTGGACTGTTAGTTTTTTATGATTAATCTCTTTAGTGACTTTGTTATTTTTATTTATCAATTGTGAATTGGTTTTCTTGGCTATTTTTGCCTTGTGACATCTGGATTCTTACTCTTCTGGTAGTAGTGATGAAATGCCTCAAGAAAGCAGCTCTTGTTTCAATTATGCAGCTGTACCCAAGTACTTCTTTGAAATACGTGGATCTCCGGTCAGGCTAGTTCTTGAGACTTCTATTTTGGAAGAGGTAGATTGGAATTCTATTTTGGAGGTTTTGTTGATTTTTTGGATCACCATAACTAAAGGGGAAGAGTTACAGTTAATTTATGTATATGAATGTGCAATGATATTTACAAAGTTTATTCCTTGCTCTGTATGCAATTAGGAGTCTATTGACAAAAAGCATTGCACGCTCACTGTGAGAAAATCAGAGGTAGGAGGATTAGGCTTCTTATTTGCCTTGCAATCATCTTTGTTCTTAATTTTTTTGTTGCAACGATACGATTTTTGTCTTTGTCTTTCTAATAGACCCATATGAAAATAGTTTTCTGGTTTACTCAGCATGTTTGTTGATATTTGATTTGGTTTCTTATGATTTTTAACTTAAATCATTTTGCACGAATCATTATTTGCTTCTAGTTTCTGTTTTTTTCCCTCCCCTTGATTTGTTCTCAAGACTTCTTTTCCCACCTCTTCATGTTCTTTTATTCTTTATTTAGTACTTGAAGAATTGAAACTTTTGAATCTGTCAATAACATAGAAGGCTTTGCTTGAATATGCTGTTGGTAGTAGAGGGATGTTGAACTTATAGCTGCAGATGTTAAAATATGAGTTAGTTTTGCGGGGCGTATATATACCAATGGTTTTTGTATCCATAAAATCCTCATTAAATGCAAATGTAAACAAACAAGATTAGGATATAACATCATGATATCCTCAACAAAATTTATGTGCAACCAAACAAGAATTAAGTAGGATTTTGCACTTCAAGTAAATCCTGTTCAATATGCATTATAAAAAGAGAAAATTTTAAGTACGAGTTTTTCAATATCCATAACATGCATAAGATGAAATCCACGAACCAAATGCGCCCATAGGGGGACAATGAAATCCCTAATGTGTCCAGTCATATGTTCGTGATAGGCACAATCTGTCTCATGTATACAAATCATTCTGATAGGATCAAAACTGCATTTTAAAAGGTGATGAAAGATTTTTTCCCCAAAATTATTAATAAATATTTTTTAATTTAAATTTTGTCTCCATTGTGGTATATTAGTAGCTGTAAAATTTAATTTAAGTAATTACCCTTTTTTGGGCGGTCAATTGAAGAAATTATATCTTCAACCTTAAAAAGTCGAAAAAGGATAATATTAGAATGAGGTGGTTTTCACTATACATACTAGTACTCCAATGCATGCGATGCGTGCATCAAGCAGTGCAAGCTTGAGTTAAAAGGGGTTGTGGGTTAGTTGGGGGTGAATTTCAAATTAACTATGGATGAATTTCAAATTAACTACGGACACGCAGATTGTAATATAAGCCTAGTATGCCTTTTCTAGTTCCCCATGCCCCATCTGATACCCTTTCTCTAGTTCCCCAGACCCCATAATCAATATTTTTTTGATGAATGTTAAACCTCTCAAAGTAAAGGAAAAATTGATCTAAATAAATGAAGATCTCGTAGTGGAGAGGCATTAAAACCAAGTAATTGTGGGGCTACCTGTTGACCGTGGCTTTGAGGCAAAGGAATCGAAGATCTCCGAGCGCAAGAACTCTGAACAACTCCTCAAAAAACACTAATGCCTAATAAAATTTCCATCAAAAGAAAATTAGAAGGAAAATTTCAAGGAACAAAGGTTAGAGGAGGAGTGAAGCCTTTATATGCTGATGTCAGTGTGAGCCAGAAACCAAAAAGAGGAAACTGCATTTTAGTTGGTTGCACCATAAAAATAGGAACGTGGGTGGTTTGGATACTTTCAATTTTATCCCTTCTGCCAATTTTAAATAACTGTGTAAGCTGTTATGGCTTGCATGGAATTTTTTGAAATTGTGACACAATAGAGGTAGATCACCAAAAACTATGACCAAAAGGGTGCCTTCTTTTAAATGACTATTCCAAGTTTGCCCCTCTCCTAATAATTATAAAAATTGCAATTTGTAGGACTTTTATGGAGTTTTCTGAATTGTTACCAAGTTGAAGGTATAACACCAAAAAAATAGATCAAATCTCAGGCTTTCTTTAATAGATAGGTATAGATAAAGAGATAAAATTCTAAACTAACCCCTAAACACCAACGAATGGCATAGATCTTTCATTTTTTCTAATAAATCTGCGCTCTAAAAATTACTTTATATTGTAATTTTTTATTCAAATTTATTTCATGTTGGTAGTCTAAATTTTTTATTCATTAGGGCTAAATGTAGTTCAATTAATGTTACCGTTGCAATAATCAAAGTTGCTTATTAATTAGGGTTAGGATTAAGCATGTTTGGACAAAATGCAGCTTGATTAGGGGCTACTTGAGTGAGTCAAATAAAATTGAATTAAAATTGCAAAAATTACAAAAAAATGATATTTTTCATGAAGCACACCTTATATGAGGGAGAGGATGATATGGGGTGGTAGTGGCAACTTTGAGGCGCAGCAATGGCGTCACGGTCAGCGATTGTCGAGCCTACAGAGGCGCCGTCAGGTTTGTAGTTTCAAGAGGAGATGTGATTCAAAAAAAAATCTCCATAACAATGTAAATGTCAGCTTCTCAAACCTCTAAATATCTGAAATTTTACCTCAAAAACAAAATTAGAAAACCCTAATTAGTAGCTTCAACAATCGAGCAAAGGAGGAGCAGCGGCGTGGTGGCTGCGGTTAGTCAAGCTCATCGCGGTTGAGAAGCGGCGACAGTTGCGGGGGTCAGTCAACCTCATTGGCTACAGTTAAGCTCGTCGTGGCGACTGTGAGGAGGATCGTCGGTGGTTGTGGGGGAGAAGGCGGCACTCATTAGCGGAGCTCGCCGGCAGAGGATTTTGGGGAACTCGTTGGCGGAGCTCGCGGTGAAGATTTTCGTGGAGGAGATTAGATTTTTGGGTTTTAGTGTGAAAGTGAGGTTAGGGTTTTCTCAGATTTGGTTTTGGTTTAAATTTTTTAGTGCGTCCCATTATCCTAGATGGAATTTTTCGTCTAGGATATATCCTAGATGGAAAATTCCATCTAGGATATTGGGAAATTTTTTATTAAGTAGGTCCTTCTATCCTAGGCAGAATTTTCCATCTAAGATAGTGGGCCCCTATTGAAAAAAATTATTATATAATACTATCTAGGATAAGTGTCCTAGACATTTTTCCTTCTAGAATGTTTACATCCTAGACGGAATATCTTAGACATAATAATTCCGTCTATAATACAGCATCTAAGATGGAAAATTTTTCATCTAGGATAATCCGTCTAGGATGCCTTGTGTTTTACTAGTGTTTAGTTCATTAATTCTAACAACTAGTTTTTAGGGATGACCTGCCATAGCAGTTCTCTCATAAATGGTAACATAAAATCTAAACCGAAACCCCTCTAGGCACACACTTAAAGTGGATTTAAATTATTTATTGCTACGTAAAATTGTCCAGATTTTGATGCATAGATTACAACCCTCAATCTTAATCACAACTTCAAAATTTTAGTGTACTAGGAAGGAGCTTAATATGATCAAAAGAAAAAAAACTCCGATTCTAGATAAAAACATTTCACGGAGCAAACTAGAATGAAAATGTTTGCTTTGGAGTATGAGGGATCATTATATTAATCCATGAAAATTCATAATAAAGTAAGGACGTCTAAAATTAGAAATAGCAAAGGGTATAATTTATCCTCGTAGCCACACAAAGACATAAATATAAACAAGATTGTAAAATATTTTGTAAAGATTAAGCATGAAATATAAATAAATAAATAAATATAAAAAAAATATATATAAATATAAATAAATAAATAAATAAATAAATAAATAAATAAATAAATAAATAAATAAATAAATAAATAAATAAATAAATAAA
>JBAKGM010000365.1:20579388-20591010 GCA_037177215.1 Asparagus racemosus | reverse complement strand
TACCAAAAATAGAAATAGACTCCTACTATGACCCGAACTTTACCAAAAATAGAAATAAGAAAACTCTTCTTAAAAGATTCTCTATGATTAGAGAAGTAAGTCGGTCAAATTTGGAATCAAACCGGATTTGCTTCGTTATCAAAATAGACTCCTAAAACATTACCTAAAATATTAAAAAAAGAGAAAAACTCTGATATCTCTCAATCAGGAAGGAATTTGGCGAAACGGACGGTGGCAAACCGAACAACGATCGGTTTGGTTTACTCCATCTCGAAAAAATACGCGATTTACTTATATAATTCGTCCAATTCCGACGTACGGTTTGGGAGATATGATCTGTTTTTCGTTGCAATTTATTTTCCTCGATCGGGCCCGCGTTTGACTTGGTTGACACCGTCTCAAAAAAATACGCGATTTACATATATTTTTGATAATTTTGATATTTAATACATTGGCTGTACTTAAGGACTTCATTGAAATATGTGGATCTCGGGTCAGGCTGGTGCTTGAGGCTTCTATTTTACTGATTTTCTATAAGATTACATAATTACTACTCTTTTGGAAGAGGTAGATTAGAATTCATTTTGGAGGTTTTGTTGATTTTTCGTATCACTATAACTAGAAGGGAAGAGTTACAGTTAATTTATGTATATCGATGTGCAATAATATTTACAAAGTTTATTCCTTGCTTTGTATGCAATTAGGCGTCTATTGACAAAAAGCATTGCATGCTTACTGTGAGAAAAGCAGAGGTAGGATTAGGCTTCTATTGTGCCTTGTAATCATCTTTGTTCTTTCTTTTTTTGTTGCAACAATACGATTTTTGTCTTTGTCTTTCTATAGACCCATATGAAAAAAGTGTTCTGGTTTACTCAGCATGTTTGTTGATATTTGATTTGGTTTTTTATGATTTTTAACTTAAATCATTTTGCATGAATCATTATTTGCTTCTAGTTTCTGTTTTTTTTTTCTCCCCTTGATTTGTTCTCAATGCATCTTTTCCTGCTTCTTCATGTTCTTTTTTTTATTTGGTTTAGTACTTAAAGAATTGAAAACTTTTGAATCTGTCAATAACGTAGAAGGCTTTGCTTAAATATGCTATTGATAGTAGAGGGATGTTGAACTAATAGCTCCAGATGTTAAAATACGAGTTAGTTTTGCGGTAGGTAAGTATACCAATGGTTTTTGTATCTAAAAATTCCTCGTCAAATGCAAGCGTAAACAAATAAGATTAGGATATAACATGACGATATCCTCAACAAAATTTATGTGCAACCAAACAAGAATTTAGTTAGATCTTGCACTTCAAGTAAATCCTCTTCAATATGCGTTGTAAACAAACAAGATTTTAAGTACGGGTTTTTCAATATCCTTAACATGCGTAAGATGAAATCCACGAACCAGAGGCGCCCATAGTGGGGCAATGCAATCCCTAATGTGCCTTGTCATATGTTCCTGATAGGTACAATCTATTTTATGTATACAAATCATTCTAATAGGATCAAAACTCCATTTTAAAAGGGGATGAAAGCTTTTTTCTCCA
Organism: Asparagus racemosus; assembly: GCA_037177215.1. Taxonomy (NCBI): domain Eukaryota; kingdom Viridiplantae; phylum Streptophyta; class Magnoliopsida; order Asparagales; family Asparagaceae; genus Asparagus; species Asparagus racemosus. Next base: position 20,589,467 of record JBAKGM010000365.1, on the reverse strand, counting down.
AAATTATTATTAAACCTTTTTTAATATAAATTTTGTCTCCATTGTGGTACTGCTAGTAGCTGTGTAGTTTAATTTAAGTAATTACCCTTTTTAGGAGGTCAATTGAAATACTTATATCTTCAACCTTAAAAAGTCGAATATGGATAATATCAGAATGAGGTGGTTTTCACTATACATACTAGTACAACATTGCACCTGATGCGTGCATCAAGCAGTACAAACTTGAGTTAAAAGGGGCTGTGGGTTAGTTGGAGGTGAATTTCAAATTAACTATGGATGAATTTCAAATTAACTACGGACATGCAAATTGTTATATGCGCCTCCCTTTCTCTGTTTCCCCATGCCCCATCTGATACCTTTTCTCTATTTCCCCATGCCCCATAATCAATAATTTTTTGATGCATGTTAAACCTCTCAAAATAAATAAAAATTTAATCTAAATAAATGAAGATGTCAGAGTGGATAGGCATTAAAGCCAAGTTATTGTGGGGCTACGTGTTGACTGTGACTTTGAGGCAAAGGAATCGAAGATCGCTGAACGCTAGAACTCTGAACAATATCTCAAAAAACACTGATGCCTAATAAAATTTCCATCAAAAGAAAAACAAAAGGAAAATTATGGGGAACAAAGGTTCAAGGAGGAGTGAAGCCTTGATATCCCAATGTTGGCATGAGCCAGAAGCAGAAAAGAGGAAATTGCATTTTAGTTGGTTGTACCATAAAAATAGGAACCTAGGTGGTTGGATACTTTCAATTTTATCCCTTCTGCCAATTTAAAATAACTATGCAAGCTATTAGTACTTGCATGGAATTTTCTGAAATTGTGACACAATAAGGGTAGATCACCAAAAACTATGACCAAAAGGGTGCCTTATTTTAAATGACTATTCCAAGTTTGTCCCTCTCCTAATAATTTAAAAAATTACAATTTGTAGGGCTTTTGTGGAGTTTTTTGAATTGTGATCAAGTTGAGGGTATAACACCAAAACAAAAGGACCAAACCTCATGCTTTCTTTAAAAGATAGTAATAGATAAAGAGATAAAATTCTAAAACTAACCCCTAACCACCAACGAATGGCATAGATCTTTCATTTTTTCTGATAAATTTGTACTTTAAAAATTACTTTACATTGTAAATTTTTATTCAAAATTATTTTATTTTGGGAGTCTAATTTTTTTTTATTTAGGGCTAAATGTAGTGCAATTAATATTATTATTGTTTAGATTTGGGTTGCAATAATCAAAGTTGCTTAGTAATTAGGGCTAGGATTAGGGATGTTTGGACAAAATGTAGCTTGATTACGGGTTACTTGAGTGAGTCAAATAAAATTGAATTAAAACTGCAAAAATTTAAAAAAGAGATATTTTTCATGAAGCACACCTTAAATGAGGGAGAGGACAGTATGAGGTGGTAGTGGCAACTTTGAGGTGCAGCAATGGCATCGCAGGCATCAATTGTTGAGGCTACAAAGGCGCAATAAGGTTTCCAGTTCTGAGGGGGGATGTGATTCAAACAAAAATCTCCATAACAATGAAAATGTCACCTTCTATAACCTCTAATGATCTAAAATTTTACCTCAAAAACAAAATTAAAAAACCCTAATTAGTAGCTTCAACAATCGAACAAAAGAGGAGTGGCAGCATGGTCGCTGCGGTTAGTCAAGCTCGTCACGGTCGATGTGCAGCGACAGTTGTTGGGGTCAGTCAACCTCATTGGCTACAGTTAAGTTCGTCGTGGCGGCTGTGAGGAGGAGTGGCGGCGGTTGCAGGGGAGAAGGTGACTCTCCACTGGAGCTTGCCGGCGGAGGATATTAAGGAGCTTGTCGGCAGAGCTCATAGTGAAGATTTTCGCGGGGGAGATCAGATTTTGGGGTATCGGTGTTAAAGTGCAGTTAGGGTTTTCTCAGATTTGGTTTTGCTTTAAATGTTTTTAGGGTGTCCCACTATCCTAGATGGAATTTTCCATGTGGTTCAAATCTTTTTAGGGTGTCCCGCTATCCTAGATGGAATTTTTTGTGGTAGGTCCCTCTATCCTAGGCGGAATTTTCCATCTAGGATAGTGGGCTCCTATTGAAAAAAATAAAATTATTATACAATACAGTTTCGGATAAGCATTCTAGACGGGTTTCCTTCTTGAATGTTTACATCCTAGAAGGAATATCTCGGATTGAATAAGTCCATCTGTAATGTGGGCATCTTAAATGGAAAATTTTTCTTCTAAGATAATTGGTCTAGGATGCCTCACTTTTTACTAGTGTTGGGTTCGTTAATTCTATTCTAACAGTTAGTCAGATCTCTCATAAATTAGGCCACGTGATAATCCATAATTGTGATCGTAAGTTCCAATTTAATGGGAAATTACATTCCAGATGAAAACATTTCATGGAGCAAACTAGCATGATAGGGTTTGCTCAGGAGTATGAGGGATCAATATATTAATCCAAGAGAATTCATTATAAAGTAAGGACTTCCAAAATTAGAAGTAACATAGGGTGTAATATTTCCTCGTAGCCACACAAAGACATAAATATATACAAGATTGTAAACTTCTTTGTCAAATATTTTGTGAAGATTAAGCATGACACACACACACACATAATCTAAATAATCGAGCTTGCTAAAAAGATCTTACTAGAAGTTCAAAGAAAGATCCAAAACTGTTGTCCGCAGGAAAAGTTGCGTCGACCTTCATTGTAGATGAATCCATTACAGCTTTATGCTTTTACAACGAATTCAATAAAAGGGCATCTATTTATAAGACTTGGTTACAACGAAAATCAAAACAATAGAAATTACCAACTTTTTCCTTTAAACAAACGCAGGACCCCGTTTATCAGTCTCCTGTTTGCGTGGGTCCTTTGTCGGTGCCAGGGTTTATCCGGGACCGCCGCGTGATCAGATCCTGATCACATATGAGATCTACATGATCAAAGGAGATTATTTCACGAAGAAAACAATCGCCTGAAGCAAGTGAAATCGACCAAGCGAAGTCACGGCTCTTCTCGAGATCAAAACAAGGTTTGATCCATAGGAATGATGTGTAGATCTAATCTGGATCTCTTGAACTTCGTCGCTTCGTGTGTTGATGGGCTCGCTGAGATCTCAGATCTAAAATTCCCGGATCTAAGTGTAGATCGCTCTGGAATTCGACAGAGTCTCTCCTTCTTCCCAAAAGTCCAGATCTGTGCAAATGAGCACCCCTTCTCATATTTATAGGCTTCAGAAGGGGGTACGGGTCAGATCTGGGCCAGATCTGTGCCGAGCCACCAAGGGGTGGCTCAGCCACTGAGCCGCCCAGTGTGGCCTTGTTCCATTGTTTTTCGGGTCTTGTTGTTTGTTTCGCCGGTTCCGTAGTCTGGTTGGCTCAGATCCGTCAATATTTGAGTTTGGTTGGCGCCGTCTAGTTGATTCTCCCAGCGTCGTGGCTTCGATTTCCCCAGCGCTGTGGCTTCGATTTCCCTAGCGCCGTCTCATTGATTCCCTTGGCGCCGTGGCTTCGATTTCCCCGGTGGCGTGACTTCAATTTCTCCGGTGCCGTCTCGCTGATTCCCTCGGCACCGTGGCTTCACCGTTGAGTTTGCATTTCATCGACTCGCTTCGTGCATTTCTTCGACTCACTTCATGTGCTTGCATCATCAACTGTTTGCCATTAGATCGGCGTTCGATTGTCAGATGACTCACCATACGACAAATCCCTGTCATGAGTTGGGTTCGGCGTCTTATAGGTAATTTTCAACACCTACAGATACCCCCTCCAAAGTGTTTCAGTCTCGTTCTTTTGTAGGCGAGCCTAAAATACTTTGGATATGATAGGTCCCAACCTTCATAGGTATAACGGGTTCTAAGAATTAGGTTCAAGTCTTGATTTCTTCAATTCCTTCAGATCATCCAGTGCATGGTAGGACTTCTGATAGGGTCACGGTGCTGCATTTAACGTCTGACCGTGTGTCGAAATCTTGAACCGAAGCTGGTGAGTGAGTTTGTTTTAACTCATGTTGGCAAGTTGTTGTTTGACTAACCATCAGATCTTTGCAAGCTTTGGCCTTCAATCGACAACTTCTTTCATCATTATGTGTGTCATTGATTTGACCACGGTGGGAGGACTTCTTTCGAGATTCATTCTTTATTTGATGAATTCTCTGTTGCGACACATTGACCAGCGTCTTGACCATCGTGGGAGGAAATAGGGATTTATCGAGTTATCCTTAAGAATATTTTCCATAAATACCCTCCAGGAACTTCTCAAGGAAATAATTTATACTCGTATACCTCTGTTGGAGTATCCGTGAAGCTTGAATAAATCGAACCAGATAAAGAATGATCCTCAATGGATAATGGCGCCGCTGAATAAGCTTGAATACAGCTTCAAATCTTGATTCCTTCAATTCCTTCAGATCGCCCAGTGCTTTGTAGGGCGTCTGATAGTGGCGCGGTGCTGCATTTAATGTCTGACCGCGTGTCAAAATCTTGAACCGAAACTGGTAACTAACTCTCGTAGGACTGCCATTGAACTTCTTGAGATCTCTCCTTTAGTCAGTGATTTCTCTATTTGCGATGCGTTGACCGGCGTCAATATAGTTTAAGCTCCGTCAAAGATCGTCGAGTTATCCTTAAGAATATTTTATGAAAGTATTCTCCTGGAACTCCTCGACAAAATAGGAAACAATTTATACTCATATACCCTTTTTGGAGTATCACAGCGGGAGGAAACTGAGGGTTGTCGAGTTATCCTTAAGAATATAAAATTATTCTTTAGGAACTTCTCGACAAAAATTAGGATATAGTTTATACTCATATACCCTTTTGGAGTAGTCCGGGGCTTAAATAAGTTAAGCCGGATATATGGTGGCCTTCATGAGGTGTTATCTTGCTGAATAAATCTCCAGGATCCTTCCAAATATGTGGGAGAGAGGATGGATCAATTTCTGGGCTGGTTTGGTGCTATTTGGGTATCCAGTTTGGCCGAATTCCTATTCGTGGTCAAATAGGAGTCCTATTTAAAATTTGATTGGGTCCATCTGGGGCTATTATAAAAAGCCTCCATCTTCTCTTTTTCTCTCTCTAAGGCCGGCCCCCTCCCTTTTTTTCTTGTTTCTTCTTTCTTCGACGCCTCGACTCCTTCAACCCTCAACTTTCTTCAGGTCTCTCAGGCTTTTCTTCAGGTATATGATCATAACTTTGTGCATACACATGAATCTTGATTTCAATTCTAGGGTTTGATCAAAAGGATTAAAATTTTCTTTCTTTCTTTTTCTTCTTTTTCTTTTCCTTTCTTCTCTTTTTCCTTTTTTTCTTCTCTTTTCTTTTTTTTGTTGCCCTCGCCTTTGGCCGAGAACAAGTCTCGACCTTGGCCGAGACAGGTCTCGACCATGGCCGAGACAATGTACAGTGTCATTTTTTTTGTAATATATTGAACCTGTATCTGATCCGCTCAATCTTGTACAGATCGTCATGTCATCAAGGAGGTCGTGTGCTCCGAGGAGCTAGTCAGCCCGTGCGTCATGTGAGGGAACGCCTCCCTCCTTTGCCAGTGAGCTATTTGCCATCACCTTCCCATGCATATGCACACTGCATCCCCACTTTGTTCTCCTTTGTGAGGTGATTGGGAAGAGCCTAGATCCTCCTTTGTGAGGGTTGACGCTTAAAAGATAGGTTTTGCTTGGTTATCACCTATCTTAAGGTCTTTAATGGGGACAATTTCGTGTTGCGTCGTGCTCTGTAGAATGAGGTGTATCATTACTTTGTTCATGTGATAACACACATCGTCCTACGAGTACTTGATGCGGACGAAATCGTCTTTGCAAGAAGATCGTGACTCTATCTCATGGGTTTAACACACATTTTTTTCGTATTGCGCAGCTCGGGGGTCTTCTAGGAAGAGGCCTCTTACTGTGAAAGAGGCGGATCATTACGAAGCGTTAGCGCGGGAGAGAAGCTCTTCTAGGACCATGTCTTTGAACGTTGAGCCTATCATAATCTCTGACGATGAGGGGGAGGACCGAACTAAACCCACGTCTGCCTGGGGGCATACTCCTCAACCTCAGTGCAAGCCTTGTTTCCCCGATCTGGCTGACATCAGAGGTTATAGATGGAAACCGCCTATTAACCATGATGGGCCCCTCCCTCAGATTCAACCTGTCGCCATGATTGTTGCGTGTCAAGGGTCTACTGACCCTGACTCTAGTACTGTGAGGGGCTCCCTTAAGCGGTTGGAGAATGCCTTGAAATAGGTGATTTCCATTATTGGTGTCAGGTGGGGGTTCTATGCGGACTTCCATCTCTTCTTATTAAGCTGCTTAGGGGATGTCCAGCGTGTGGGTGGTGTTCAGCTAGCCCTGCGCTGTGACCAAAAACTTGTTTACTGGGAGGGTCTCGCGCTTCACGCGGATAAGTTGGCTTTCTTCGAACCATGCAATGAGGTGCGACGCCTCATAGTTGAAGCTCGGGCCAAGATAATGCGGGAACGTGAAGCGTGAGTGCAACGCATATTGGAGCAAGAGATGATTACCATGGATCTACGTGAACAGCAACATTGTTTGCAACGTATGATGGCCGCTTACACTCCTTCCACCGTTCGTAAGGGTGTTCATCCTACCCGAAGGCGGCCCACCTTGGTGGACCTCAAGCGAGAGAGCACCGACGTTTACCGCGCCTTCTCAAAAACAATGCAAACCCTTGACGTACTGCGGCATGAAGAGAAGGCTTCTGTTGCTGCGCTCTCTGAGAAGAGGCTCGAGAAAGAAGCGGAGGCTCAGGTCCAGGCAAACTGGGTGAAGGAATTAGCTGCTCTCAAGGCTGAACTCAACTCATTCACGGTGTTAGACTGCGCTTGAGGAGGAAACTGTGGAATCTTTCAGGGCTGAACTTCGCCGAGGTTATAGTGATGAATTGTCCCAGTCTTCTTTGATTGAATAAAACTTCCTCCTTTTTACTGCGTATTATGATTTCTTATTTTGTTTGAAATAATCAACCACAATACTCATAACATTTTTGGCAAACCCTCAGCAATCAACGGATTTGATTAGCCTTTACAAACTACTGTTTGAGTTAGGCTAGCGTGTGAATTATCTAGATCCGTTCCACACGTGACATTGTGCTAAAAGAATGAAACTCTCTTAGACTTGATACTATGATATTGAATACATAGACTTCATCTTCTTTTACAGATAAGAGACTAACTGGCGACGCGTGTTAGGCGTCGGCTTTAGGGTTATTGGCTAACCCCAGCCATCAACAGATTTGACGTGCCTTTACCGATTACCATTTGAATCGGGCTAGCGTGCGGATTATCAAAACCCATTCCACACATAACGTTATGTTAAGAGAATGGGACTCTTTTAGACTTAATGCTACGATATCGAATACGTAGGCTTGGCCAATTGTTACGGAAACTAACTACCCGTTGGCAACGCATGTAAGGCATTGGCTTAATCCCTTTTTAGGCTTCGGAATCAAATTCCCCAAACTGGTGTTCTGATGTCTTTGTTCAATCGGTGAAAGACTAAACTGGCAATGCGTGCGAAGCGTTGGCTCTATCCCTTCTTAGAGCTTCGGGATAAAATTCCCCAAGATGAATCTTGGTGTCTTCTTCATCGGAAAAAGACTAAACTGGTAACGTGTGTGAGGCATTGGCTCTATCCTTCCTTAGGCTTCAGGATAAAATTCCTCACACGGGCGAGATGTGGATTGAAGTGTTTGTTAACAATTTGCCACAATTTTGAATATGCGGGCTTTTGTTCTTTTTCCCTCTTTAAAAGGTGGCTAAAAATTTAACCGGCAACACGTGTTAAGCGTAGGCTTTATCCTTTCTTAGGATTCAGGATAAACTTCCCAAGATGAAATTTAGTGTCTTCTTCAATCAGAAAAAGACTAAACTGGCGACGCGTGTGAAGCGCTGAGTTTATCCCTACTTAGGATTTGGGATAACTATTTGGTGTAAAAAATCTCTTCTGTATTTGTAGTACTGTTTGTTTACAAATTAAGAATTGCTTTTTACAATAGAAGCAAAGGGTTGGCCCTTCTTGTTTTTAACGTGGGTTTGTTGGTAGCGATAGGACGCCTCCCTCGATGCCCAAGTCGTGTTTGCTTCCCTTGGACGATTCGACCGGCGTCGCGGGTGGAGAACTTTAGTACACAGTAGAAGCTTTGACAGGCGTGAGTTCGATTCTTCCTGAGCTTTGCTCGCTTGGGTATGGCTACGATGCAAGAGTTTGCAAAGAGCTAGAGAAGTATTTAAATCTGAGAGTTCAGATTGAGACTAGAGTGCCAAGCAACTAAGTGCTAAGACCCAAGAGATCAGTCAGAACCCCCTCATGTGGAGATGATGGTCTATAAGTAGGCCAGGAGAAGCATGGTCGTCCCCTTGATTCATGGGATCTGGCCATGCCTAGTTGAGGGGAACCATACCACCTCTGTGGGATGTGACCACTTATGGTTGATGGGAGCCATGCCTCATCATTGCCTAGGGCGTGGAAAGTGGGTAGGCCCATTTCCTAAAAATGGCGGCCGCCTGTTCTTGTTCAGGCGAGACCAACCACTGGTCAGGCGAGCTCGGCCTTTGGGCGAGCTTTGGGTGGGCTGGCGGGGTCAACTAGTGAGCCCCGCCAATATGAATGGTGGCTTTTACTCCCAGAGGGCGGGTGAGGCGTTTCAGGCGAGTCCCGACCCAAACCTCCAGGTGAGGTGCACAGGCGAGCCTTCAGGCGAGCTCGACCTTGGTTTAGGCGAGCTCTCGCGATCGGGCTTCTTTGAGTCCGTGCGGGCGAGCTCAAAAAGCAGGTGAGCCCTCATTAAGGCGCCATCGAGTTTGTGCTAGCGAATTCAATGAAGGGGCTTCGTGCAGGTGAGCCCACATCCAGGCGAGCTCCACGCACGCTGGCGAGTCTCCAGTCCTCGAGCCAGCTGGAGCTTGGGCGAGCTCAATTCGGGCGAAGGAAAGGCCTGGGGCGGGCGAGCCTTTATTTGGGTGATGTCGAGAAGGCATCATGCAGGCGAGTCTTCATTCTGGTGATGTTGAGTTCGTGCCGGCGAACTCATCACGTGAAGATGCCTTATGCGGGCGACCCTTCTATCAGGCGGGGTGAGCATTTTTTACAGCCTACAAGACCCCCTTCAAAGTTTTCAGACCTAATGTGAGCTTGAATGGAGTCTGGAATACTTTGAATAAGAGAGGAATCACGCCTGCGGGTTGGTTAGTTCAGGTGGAGTCGACGGGGCTTTGGCGAGCGTGACCATCAGACGAGCTAGCATTTGCGAGGCGTGGCTGTGTTCAGGCGAGGCTAAGCTGGCGGAGAGCGGGCCACGTGTTCGCTTACCCGCTAAGACCAGGGGATATGTCGGGTCACATCAAACGCAATCTGGCGATGGACACTGATGTGGACCGTCAATTTGGCGGCGCTCTTGATCTCGACCGTCCATCGTGCGGGACGTCGTGCTTGAACCGCCTATCACAAGCCGTTCGATGCGGGATTTCAACCATCCCGCCTCGTTTGCGGCCGTTCGATCTAAACTGCTAGATCCGACCGCCGTGGGCAGCTTGTTCAAACAAATCGTTGAATCTCGACCGTCGGGATTCTTCTATAAGAGTCGTTTATCTTCCTCCTGGGGAGAGAACCGCACTTACTCGACCGTTTGCTCAAGCGCCAGAAAGAGAACCGGAGCTCTTCCTCTTAATTTCACCATGGGCATCAAGAAAGCTACTTCGAAGGGACAGGGGGGACTTCCCTCATCTTCCAACGCCGCCGGTGCCACTGCTAGTGATGCTGGTGTGACCCGCACTTCCTCTGGTAAGTTCTAGGGGTTGCCATGGAAAACAAACAGTCCGATTCATCAGTGGCGTGTTCGCTGCACTCAGGCGAAGTTCCACTCGTTCAGGCGAGTTTTGACTCATCAGGTGAGTTTCGACTCTTCAGACGGGTTTCGATTCGTCTGGCAGATTTCGACTCGTCAGGGGAGTTTCGACTCGTCAGGTAGGTTTTGCTCGATCAGGCGAGTTTTGCCTCGTCTGGCGAGTTTTACTCTGTCAAACAGGTCTTGTCTCGTCTGGCGAATCTTAATCCGTCAGGCGAGTTTGTAAGCTC
>JBAKGM010000365.1:20558373-20569154 GCA_037177215.1 Asparagus racemosus | reverse complement strand
GGTTATTAGCAGGGTATTTATTCATATAAAATGGGTAATGAGGGTATTAAATTGTAATTAAAATGTGATAATCAACCCCACATAAAATCAACATACTCGCACTCACACAATTGAGTGGGTGTCTTCTATTTCTCCCTAAGTCAAAATCTCTCTGAGATTCTCCTTCCTTATCCATACTATGTCCATACATTGTTAGTGTGGCGTGAACCATTGAGAACCTACAAGCGGGTAGCTTTGCAATCAGATTTGTTAGAACCGACACAATGATCTCTCTAAAAATAAAAATACACAAACAAAGTGTAAGCATACGGTATCTCGTAACCAAGATCTAATCAACCATTTTCGCTCAAGTATCTTCGATCCCTTGAAGAAGCGTACATGAATACCCGAGTCTACCCTCAATTCATTGCACCCTTATATACTGTCCTAGGCATAAATAAAAGTTGGCCTTGCGATGCAACTAGGAGACATATCAATTAGTCTTCCTCTGCCCCTGAATAGTTGAGCATATTAATCATTCCCTTTCCTAACACTGCCCTGTATATGCGATATTGTCTCATAGTAGCAGGTAATAGTAGCCAAAGTAGCAGAAGCTCATAATAGCCTTCCCAGACTTTCTACTGTTTCTAAGGGTACATTGACTTTCCTCCATCACTGGTGGTCATTTATAAAGGCTCACATAGCGAGGGAGAAGTGATCTATCCCTCGACCTCCTTATATCGGATCCTAGCACAAGTCATATGGCGACGTGCTACAATATTACTTCTCTCTCCTTGAGAACATATATCATTAAATAAATATCGTTTAGAAGTAAGTTTCATTATACCATAATGAACTTATCCGGCCATACTACCCCATGATGTGCCTCGGATCTCCTGACAAGACCATACCACATACACAAAGTAAATAAGTAAAGTGTGTTTCAGGTCTTTTGTAATTGCAATTAACTCAGATTACAATTTGAGAGACAGCAATGAAACTAAAGAAAATTTATATTTCCTGGGGTTCTTTTCCATGTGCCGGTGGAGCGTGAATGTTGTACTCTGTTGACGAACCGACTAAGATGATAGATCTTCTGCTGGTTGTGGATTACTTGGAAGCTAACATAGTTTTCTCTTAGCAATATCTCTCGAGGAGCTTACGGATGCGTGTGCAGTTGTTATTTTTCTGAACCTCTCTAGAATGAATGATCTCCTCTCCTTCTATAAGCTAAAAGGGAGAGTTAATGGCCCCTTTAATTGTGGATTAAGTGGCTATTAAAGTAGGAGATAATTTTGGGGAGCGGGGGCGGTTATCTCTTGAAAATAGCTCTAAAATGGCTATTAGGCAGACTTCATGACCTTGGTGAGGTCCGCTGAAGGTGTGGGCGAAGGTCGCTACAGTTGAGGGCGAGGGTCATTGCGAACGTGGATGCGCCTTCTTCGGAAGAGGATGACTCAGTCCACTTGAGCTGATGTGGGCAGATTTTGTCAATGAACCTCGCTATTGGGCTTGAATTTAACACAGAATTCAGCTCTTGGCGGGGCTCGCTTAGGTGACCTTCGCTGCAGTCCATTGTGGGCTTGACTTTGGGCCTGTTCGAAGCGTTTAGCTCGTGGGCATTCACTTCTTAGATCCAAGCTAATCATCGGTCTTAGTGAAAATATATTTTGATCACCTACAAAGTGGATGTGTTTTTAGTCGCTTCAGTGTATAAATATACAACAACCTCATCCTGACCCAGTCAGGGTGACTAATAAAGTGCTCCCACTAGTATCCTACCCAGTAACACCACAATGTAGTCATTACTCCAAGCTAATTGACGTCCGGCACTGAGTCTTAGCTTCAACAACTGCCAAAGCTCTAAATGGAATTTCTTGTGTGATAAGAGCTCCTACATGCTAATATAACTTTTTAATCCACCCAGTGCCCATTGTGCACCCTGTACATATCATATACTAATATACTCCATGCCAAAATAGTTAAGCAATAATAAGACATTAGCAATCCTAGATATGCATATACAGAAAATAAACATTATGTCTTACAAAGCCGTCATGGGGAATATCCCAAGTGTCTGAGGTCTCAACTAAGTGTGTTGCACTAGTCGGTCCTAAGCTATTCCGATCAAGTGATTCATAAGGATACACTTTGCACAACCTCTTCCTTCTCATTAGTTCTTAATGAAGTGGTACCCAATCTCGATTTTATTCCATTTCCTAGACTAATTTAGATCTATCAATTAACGAACACTTGACATAATAGAAAGTATATCTACCTCTACATGTCACACTATTGTAAGATTCTCCAAGAATATGCACTATTAGACTGCCTCTAGTGCTAATGTGTATACTGGCACATATGCCACTCTAAGAGGAATAGAGCTATACACTACTGTCTCTTACTACTTTATGAAATGACCCTATTATTCAGTTTGAGATCATAACTAGACATTGATGCTCGCTCAGGTTGTTGGCCTAATCAGCATCTGAATATATCCATAGGCAAGCGTCAATTTTACTAAAGTATAATACATAAATGCCAATTAAATACCGAGGATCTTTACTCATCATAGTGAGTCATAATACGATTGCACCGATGCCTACCCATCAACCCCACTATAAAGGATGTGTCAATTATTGTATGCATGATTATTTGCTTGTAGATTTGTATTTAGTCTAGGATCATCCGCCCATTCTAAGTGGGCGGGACCCATATAAAACTAATATATTTAACACCCCCTCTCAAACTATATTTGGGTTCCAAAGATAGTTTAATAAGAAGGAGTGTTTATGATGATTTGCTTGTAGGTAGGGAATGTTGCTACGCTATCTGGTGAAGGCTTGGATAGAGACAGTGATGGCATAGGTGTCTGGTGAGAGCTTGGACAGAGGTAGCAAAGTGAGGTCATTGCTATTTAGTGATAGCGTGGATAGAGGAGAGGGCTGGTAAGAGCTTGGCTGAAGGGATGCTTGGCCAAGGGAGCTGGCCAAGGAAAAGCATGGCCCGGATATTGGTCAAGGGAAAGTGTGGCTGAGGGTGCTGGTCTGGGGAAAGCTTGGTCAAAGGCGCTAGTTGGGGTGTTGAATGGGTGAAACTTGACTAGGAGGTGTGCTTGGCTGGGGAGAGTTGGTTGAGAAGTGTCGCTTATGCATTTCATCAAATGCCTTGTGTGCAGCTTATCGACAGGCATTGAGTAGCCATTGAAGGTGAGGATAGTTGCGACCGACGAGAGAGGACAGTGGTGGGGCGTGAGCTACCATAGCGATGGAAGGTGGACTTTTGTGAGGTGGGTAGGGGGTGCTTGCGGTTGATTGGCGATGTTGTAGTGGAGAGTTAGAGAGTCTGTAGCATTGGTGGACTGCTATCGAGAGTTGGAGAGTTTGTAGCATTGGTGGACTGCACTAGCATGTGATGATGGTTGGTGGCAAGTGTTGAGCAGGGGTGGACTACAGTTTATGGTGCAGCGGTGCTTAGGAGAGGGTTTGCGTTGAAGTTGAAGAGAGTGTGTGTGGTTTTGAAATGGTCGAAGCTGTGTTGCAGGAGTTTGGTGAGGGAGCATGGTTGACAGCTAGCTACCGTGGCCTCGCGGGGAGATGGTAGCATAGATGGTGGGTAGTGGACGATGGTGTTGCAGTGCTATAGTGCATGCGCTAGTTGCCAGGGCTACCAGTGTTTTTGTGCAGCATATTGTCAAACAGTGATAACTGACAAAGATTTTGTGATGGGTAGGTTGTGGTGAGCAGCGTTGACTAGATCAGATGGTGGCAACTGAATTTGGATTTGGAAGTATTAGAGTTTGCGAGGGAGGTTGCTGGTGTTAGAGTTGTGAGGTGACAATCACAAGAGGTAGTGGACGATAGCCTTGTGAGGCTGCGAAGCGGTGAGTGAACAATGATTTCTACAGCAACGGCTGTTTGAGAGTAGATCCAAGTGGCTGTTCGCGTCATTAGCTGGGCGTATTGCCGAGGCAAAAGCTGGTGTCAAAGCCGCTAAAGGGAAGCATGGACAAACCCCCTTGGCGGCCTTAGAATCGTGTAAGATGGGTGAGGTGACCTCGGGATCAAGGAAGAAGGATGATGTCTCCTTAGAATGACGAAGTTGGCTTTGGTACCATGATAAGAATAGAGCTTTTGGGAGAAAAGAGATAATCTTATTCATTGTATTGAGGAGTTTATGTACAAGAGAAAGTAGAAAAGATCTAATAAGGAGTTTATATTCAAGAGCAAGTATAGAAGCTCTAATATTCTAAGTGATGTTGGAGTAAAGTAAAGCAAAATAAGAGAGCCTAACTATTATATTTAACAGAAATATCCACGAGTATGAAACATGTAAAGGCTAAGACCAAACTTATTTCACTAGCAAACTTTCACATGAATTCAGGGATGGTAATTTGCAAAGTCATCAGTTGTGCAGCCTCTCTACACTACCTTCTTCGATAGCTAAAATCCCCTTACGATTGCTCTAACTGCAGCTGCCAAAGACTATTCTCGAGATTGGCTCTTAGATTTTGAGAAGGGCTTCTTTTACAATACAATGCTCCAACATGGAGTAGATGATGCAACAAGGAGAAGAATTCGACGATATCATTAACGACAACAATCGGAACTAGCACGAGTTAGGATTTTTCTTTTTGCTTGGTTGATGTTTCAGATGCCGCCCGCAAATTAACAGCTCTTTGCATTTAGAATATATATTTTTGATCCATGACACTGTCAAAAATCCCCAACTGATATCAATTTTGTATTGAGTTTGCTGAAAACTATAGGAATTCGATTGGGCTGGGCTTGGCTATTTGAATTAGAAACCATAGAAAGGTTCAGAAAATCTTTCTACATGTGGTGCATCCCAAGAGGTAATTCTAGTCCATATGGACTAGTTTGATCTAATAATGGTCAAGATCAGTGGAACTTCAGACCACTCACGATCACGGAAAAAATTATAGGCAGTCAAAAATTATAGACCATTAAACAAGGATGAGTTACACACAAAGATGAACCCCAAAGATAATTTGGTCATACTACATAAATCCAACAAAGCTAGGGAAGTGGATTAAAAGGAAGAATGAAAACTCTAAGTATGAGAAGGCATAACCTGGCAGAACACAATTCGGCATAGACCTAAAACTCTGCATGGACCTAAACTAGAGTATCCACTGGCGAACAGTATGAAGATAAGCATGGACCAACCCCATGGAACTCAAACTCTGCTAGTCATACAGAAGATGAGATGCTACCGGCATGATTTGACCACTCCATCAAAAGTCTCATCACAACAGATACCCATTTAATGTATTGACTTTGGAACCTCACGATGCACGTAAGTCGAGGTGCACTATCCTGAGGTAATGCATTACCAAACCCAACGTGGTGCTCGAATTGCTCGTGGTAAGTTTAGTGGTCACAATATAGTGGATTGATTGGACGAAAGTAACGATGATGATGACTTCTCACCGGTTGCATGGGAATGGGAAACCACGCCACATTTAATGCGAGGTGGCTAAAGAGATGACGCCCATAATGACGAACATGACCCATAGGATTTCACGCATGCAATGCTTTTAATGAAAATCCAACATCGTGATGGATATGATAGGTCGACAGCATGGTTGTCACTAGGACACGAACCCAACTGAGCACAGACAAAACTCCACACGTAGTTCAATGCGACCTATAGATACCCCTTCATTAAATTTTCAAGAGAGGACTTTCAGAGTATTGAGTGTGTCATTATTGTTCTCCGCTTGTTCCTCAACTGCCCGAAGCTCGAAACCGTGAGGGGAAGAAGCTCACCTTGTGAAATTCGTTCATCTCTAGCCATCAACACTTGATCTTTGATCTTATTTCTGCATAGCCATGCAACAATCAATCTTTGATCATTGTTTGCACTCTTCTCACTTGTTCAACAAGGTGAATCCTTAATAACAAGTTTATTTTTCATCTCAAAGTCCTTTGAAGCGGCTCCTTTCAATCTCACGGGGTTGTCCGAAGAACGGCGCTATTTTATTCATACAGTTAATAGAGTTGATGTCTAGTCTCTTTTAGCACAGCTTTTCAGAATAAAAATTGTAACTAAAGACACTGTAATATTATTTATTGTTTTCTTAAGACATTATAACAGAGAACAAGTATTTTGTTGTCTACAATCTTTTTGACCAAAAATAAATGGCGACTCCGTTGGAGAGTGGCTTCTCCTCTAACGAGAAAGTCATGTCACAATATGATAACATAGCACCCGGAACAACTGTTAAAACTATTACCATTGAGATTGACTACACCGCTTACAAGGCTAACTTAAGAGCACTTAGGAAGGCCCCAAGCGAGTGTGAAGGACCTCCACGGTGCTAACAAAGCACTCACTCCCAGCTGCGGTTAAGGACCCCATCGACGCCGAGACCACCTAGTCTCTGTCTAAGGCAAAGTGAAATCTTCTTGAAGGATTGAGAATTTGATCTCTAAATGTGGCAAAATTGTGCGCTACCCATCCTAGCACTCGAATCAAAAGTTGGTACCCATAGACTCTAATTGTTCCATAGATATCCAAACATAGCGAGGGCACATTATCAATCTCAACAGAATGTCAATTTAAACCAAAAGAAAGTTTTGCTCATGTAGCCACCAAAACTGACGTAATAGAAGTCTCAAAATCTCGTGGAGATGTGCGGTTGGCACATACAATCTAGTCCATGTTTCAAGATGACGAATGACATATCATAACTTCTTGATGTGCGAGAAGAAGGGCCAGTCATAGGGCTAGGAGAAATGAACAGCCCAAGCTGACCCCAACGCTATCTAGAATTAAGATCCGTAAGTGTTTAGGGCCATGGACAGGGAAATCACCCACTTTGCAGGGGTGGAGAGTCCATAATTGATCACCGATCTTTGGGGCTACCTGAGAACAAAACATTCATATTCTCCTTTTAACAAGTTGGAAGTTACCAGTCCATCTCCAATTACCAAGGATGCGATGACTATTATTCCCCAACATTGCTCGTGCCATGTCAGAACCATCGGACATGTCTAATGCTACATCATATGCTCCCATGCTAAGGGTCTGATTGAATCTCATGCACCACAACCAGTGGAAACTCAGTCCTCGAGAGCATTAATTTTTGAGCAATTATCTAAGGGTCTCATGCAACCCAACCCAAGAGGAGGCGATCTCGCAGGACACGTGTTGCCGAAATCATTAATGAAGATGAGCCTAAGTTTGTCCATGTTTACATGATGGATTGACGGTGCAAAGCCGGACATCCCAAAGATGGGAATCAAGATGAAGACTCAGATAAATTCTCAGAGTATTATCAGGGGCCTGCATTTAGGATCACTAGAAGAAAACTAAATTATTGTTGTGGGCCTGGGCACACCATGTAACAAACCCAATGTACGAAAAAGCTCCCCGAGACAAAGGCTCAGTTAAGTAAATGGATGATAAACTAGTCCTTTTCTAAACTAGTTCAAAAGTAAACTAAGATGGGGGTGGATAAAAAAACTAGTTTAAGGCTAATATTTAGCCTAGAAAAACTAGTTCTAGTCTTGACCCAAATTTTACCAAACTAGGATTAAGACTTCGGACAATGTTATCTCCACTTAGCCTTTTTTTGTGGGTATGCCAAAAACTGCTAAACATTACACTTGTGCCTTGGATAGTACAATAAATTCAAAATATTCGTGGAAACCCGAGGTTAACATGACATCACCTCAAGAATGACTAGTGTGAAGCATAAGGAGTTGGCGGCAAATGACACAAGTGAAAACTCCGAATCATTGTCTGATCCTCCAAAGGAAGCCAACCTCTGAAAGTTGATGAAGAAAATCCTAAGTCAAGGGAATACGATGGAATGCATCCAAGAACAGATGCAAATGATGGTGGACGCCCTGTTTCAGGTCTTTTAAATTACAATTAACACTGATTACAATTTAAAAGAAAGCACAGGTGAAACAAATTTTTTTTATATTTTTTAGTTCTTTCCCAAGTGTCGATGAAGTGTCAGTCTTGTACTCCATTGACGATCCGACTGAAGTGTGAAGTCTTCTGCTAATTGATAAATGCTAAGGCCCTTTTGAAGATGCTGCAGTCTTCTTTAGATGATGATAAACTAGCTGCTAAAATTGTTAAAATCCAAGGTCCCCAAAAATGACAATCTCCCCTCGTCTTATAGGCTGAGAGAGAGAGAGAGAGAGAGAGAGAGAGAGAGAGAGAGAGAGAGAGAGAGTGTGTGTGTGTGGCCATTAAATATGAATTTAGTAACTTAGAAGATAATGGAGTGAACCATTTCCATAAAAATAGCTATTGAAATGGTCAATGGCAAGGTTCACCAATAACGGTCGAGGGCGAAGCTCACTGAATGGTTGTGGGTGAATTTCATTCTAACGAGGTTCACTAGAATGTGGGTAGCCCACTTCCCCTGGGGTGTGGATTATGGCCTGTGTGGACTATTGGGGTGAAGTTTGTTTTGGGCGAACTTCGCTTGGAGCTTCCCTTTGACTTAGTCTTGTTAGCAAGCTTCAATCTAACTTGGGCAAGCTTCACTAGGGCTTAGGCGAGCTTCACCATGAGCTTGTGTTTGAGCACATAGGCGTTCACTTCTTTGGGCTTGGACTGAGCATTGGTCCAAGAGAAAATATATTTTGACCATCTACAAGAAGCCCCCCAAAGTTTTTAAGATCCTGTCGTCAGCTTGTAATAGGGATTGAAAAACTTTGGGTAATAGCTAGAGGTGTACTATTGAGCGTAGCTTGAGTTGTCTTACTTGGGTTGAAACTTGTCTTCATTTGATTACTTAGTTGCTAGAGGTAAATTATTAAACGTAGCTTTATTTATTGTAGATTCATCTTGGTCGGATGCTTAGTATATTTGCATTAATCCAATTTTGTGTTTGGAGTGAAACTTGCTTGTACTTGACTAGGGCCAAAGCTTAAGGGAATAGTCTATATCAAGTGATGTTCATTCATCTGTGAAATTGGCGGAGTTTTTCGGATTTAAAACATTTGGGAGAAGTTTGTTTCTTGGCGAGGATCGCGAAGACTGTTGCCTTTAGATCCGCACTGTGATTTATGATTAAGAACTCTCTTTTGGGTCAAATATTTAGTGAGATTCACCAAACACCCTAAGATTTAAGCTATCTTTTAGCTTCTTTGATAGGTCCAATCACTTCTCATTAAAAAGAGATTTTTATTTTGGGAAGTTAGATTTAGAAAGCTTATAAAGAGCCCCTTCCATTCTCATCTTCTCCCATCTTATTTTATCCATGCCTAAGTCTTCTTCAACTTGATTGGAGAGGTTTTTTAATAGAGGAGCTGAGATCAATCGGCTCCAATAGGAGTTAGCCCAAGTGAAGGGTAATTTCATGGAGGAAATTTGTGTTCTCTGCCACTTGGTGGATTCAAGTCGAAAATACTATGCTCGAGCAAACCCTCAAGAACAAGTTAGAACCGTGCTATGAGCTGATCCATGATAGGAACACATAGAGTTTTGAGTGTCATGCTCTACATAGGACCATTTAGAGGCTGATGATAATCACATTTTTATTACAAAATTATACCTTCATCATCTATCTTATATAAATAAAAATATCACTAATAATTGTTTTTATCCTAATTTGCAAGTTAATGAAGAAATAATGAATAAAAGGCCAAAAGACTCAAATTCCCTGATTTTCTACCAATTATTGAAGCCTAAATATGAAGACAAAAGAAGGCCCAAGAAAGCTCAAGGATCCATAAAGAAATCAGGTCAAGAAAATCACAAGAAAACCAAATCTGCGCAAACTAATCGGTAGGCCAACCAACTGATTGGTCAACCGATTGATTCGCAATAGATTTAGTTTAATGGCTGAAATTTAATTCCTTGGTCTCCAAGTTTCATCCAAGGGTTCTCCTTCATTGCTGTAGGCTATAAATAGAGATAGAGAGTGAGGGGTTTCAGTGTGAAATATTTTATAAAAACTCTATTTATAGAGGAGGGTTACTCTTAATTGAGAAGACCTTCCAAATTTGTTACTTTTTATTACAATTAATAAAAATTATTTTCACCCCTTCATGTTTTATTTTCTTCTCTTTGTCTAAGGATGAAAAGAGAATGGCGATGAAGATAAGATGAAGATAATAGTTTGCTTTTTATTCTTTTCCTTTCTTGTAATATTTTCTTTTCATGCTTGTTTAATACTTTGTAGAGTAGATTCACATTCATGTCTTTATTTTCATGTATTTACTTTCATGTCTTTACTTTTTCATATTTATTTTATTTTCTTTAATTCACCTTGAAGCTAGAACCCTATAGGGAATTGCCCTTTTTCTAAATGTGGAGCTAATATTTGTCGAAATTCTAAAAATTATTTGAAACTAGCTTTATATCCTACTTATTCACATAAGATTGAGATTAGCTAAGTATAACTATTCTAGATTCCTCATATTTTTAATTAATCCTCTATATTTTACATTCTTAATCTTCCTCTTTGTTCTTATTTTCTATTTTCCTTTATTACCGTTTTTATTTCCCTTCATTTTATTCATCATTCTTTCTCCTCTCTCAAACTCAGTTTTTTTATTTGCACTCAATCACAAACACTCTTTATCTTTCGACTCTCAATCTCATTTTATTTTTATTTGCACTCAATCACAAGCACTATCTTAATCCCTCCACACTCACTTTTATCACATTTCTTTTATCACACTCCTAATTGTCACACACACAATATAAGAACCGATATTGATTAACTCTTATAACACCTTCCTCGTGGGATCGATAACTTTTTATACTATAACTTGATAGTTGTATACTTGCAACTTTAGGTACACACT
>JBAKGM010000365.1:20534128-20550870 GCA_037177215.1 Asparagus racemosus | reverse complement strand
AACTAAAAATGAAAAGCAAAATAAAAGAAAATAACTAAAAAAATAAAACTACTAACTAAAAAGGAAGAATTAAAGCAAAATAAAAGAGAATAGCTAACTAGTCCCCACCTCCACACTTAAATGTAGCATTGTCCTCAAGGCATACATAAATATCTAGGGCAAAAGATAAATCATAGAATATCCCTAGATAAAAACCAAATGAGAGAATAATACATAGAAAATAAACAGAAAAGACAAATTCCCAAAATGAGTCCCCTCTACTCATCCTCCTCAATCTTCTCATCATCCTCATCTGCAACAACTACTGTACTAGGCCCAGCTTCATCATCCCATCCTTCTGGAAACTCATCAGTCTGGATTGGTGTGACAAAGGTCTGAAGCTCAGGTGTGGTCCAGCCGCATCACCATGCACCCTCTGCCAGTCTTTCATCAAAAATGCCAAGGATTCGGTGAGATAGTTTAATTTGAGCCTGCATTCTAGCAATCTGGGTCATATGTCTGGCATGCCCCTCAAGAAGCTGCTGAATAGGGTCATGTGTAGTTTGTTGGCGTCGAGTAGGAGCTCTACCTGAAGAACCTGGTTGATCTTGTCCTGATATGCTCCTATTCACATTTTGATCTTCCAATAGTCCCTTCCGTGCTTCTAGTCTATCTTTTGAGAAATTTAGAATGGAAAAACTGTGACAAAGTCTAGTAATCAAGTAGGGGTAGCAAAGCTAAACTCTCGATGCAGACTATGACTTGGCCCATTCTCTCACATTCTCAACTGAAGATCTCATCCACACAAAGATAATCCTAGCTGTATCAAACAGTCGACCAGTGGCTAACCAATAGAGAAGAATCGTATCATGAGTGGTGATGGTGATGTATGCAGTGGTGGGTTTGAGATCAAAGTTCAGAAAAAGATTGAGTAATCTGTACTTTGGCTTAAGATTTCCTGAACCGAAGTTGGATGTGAACATCTTCCCACATAAAAGTATGGACATCTCATTATAGTCTAGTGTCCTGGGTTGTATAGTAGAAGCTATCTTAAAGAAATTAGGTACATCAGCTGGTGGTTCCTCAAGTCCAAGAATATCTCTAATTGTGGGAAGGTCGATGACTACCCTAACACCCCTAACTATTGATGAAGCTGAGTATTCCTCATCTGGATCAATTTCCCATCTAGCATAGAATTCTTAGACTAAAGAAATGCTGGCTTTAGCTAGGGTTTTCTCTATCATGCCCCTGAGTCCCACCGTGGTCATCATATCAATTGTGGATTTATAGGTTTGACGTGCACATATTTTAAAATCTCTCTCAAAATGTGCATTAAGACTCTCAATCCTGGCAAGAAGTGTGGGTCTATCATTGTCATCATCAGTTGAAGTTGAGAGGATTAGGATGCCGCTCGAGATCTCTTTCTAGGTGCCATCTGCAAAAAAAATATTTTTTAAAAAAAAATTCTTTTTTCAAATAAAACATCATGATCCCTTTGTTTTCTTTTCCTTTCCTTTTTTTCTAATAATTAGCCAAAAAATTCAGTATGAGTTGATTTCAAGTTATCAAAATTTTGATTGGTGACACAAAAAATTAAGTTCTAGGGTTTGATGATGATTTTTTTTTGTGTAACATAAATCCTAGAAATTATCCTTTGGACCAATTTCAAAAAGAACAAAATTTTGATAAGCATGATCCATGAATTATACATGTTGATATGACAAAAAATAAGCTAATTTTTATAATTTTCAAAATTTCTAAAACATCCAATTTAAACCCTAAAATTAAATTTATGAATCAAATTGACAATGTGATTAATTTCAACCATCAAACTATTGAATCATTGCATATATGATTGCAATCCTATTTTCCACATGATTCAACCATAAGATCAACCCAATTTCACAAGTTCACAAATTAAACCCAAATTTGTTTTTGAAATTATAAGGCCAAGATTGAGATATTATACCTTGAGGAAGTGTTTAGAGGAAGAAGAATGCACAAAATTTGAAGAGAACTCCTCCGAAATTTCTCTTGATCTCGGGTAGAGAGAGAGAGAAGTTGGGTTTGAGAGGAGAAAACATGAAAGAAGAAGAAGAAAGAGGGGGCTCGACTTTTAAGGCCTGCACCTCCCCTTAGTATCGATGCCAGTATCGATACTGGTGTCAATATTGGTATTGATACCAAGGGTGTTTGGGGCAAACACAGTTTTCTCTCTTTTTTTTCTTTAGACTTTGGTCAATGTGCTTCAGAAAATTATTTTTTTATTTTTTTTTTCTTATGTGGGCTGGGCTAAAAGAAATATGTTTATTGTTTTTTTGTTAATGGGCTGGGCCAAATTAAGATTATTTCTTTATTATTATTTTTTATGTGAATGGGCCTCTACAGTGGGCCAAGAGAAAGTTGGAAAAAATTTCTTCTATTATGTATAGGCCTTAAACCAATTGGGCTTGATTTTTTTTAAACCGGGCCTTATTTATGCACATGGGCAGAATTTTTTTCTTTTTTCTTTGTTTTTTTACAAGTAGTGTGGTTCATGAAGAACTAACACCTCCTCTTCTCCGAGCGTAGAAAATTCTAAAAATGATTTTAAACATTGACCATTAACTTTGAAAATATGACCATTTTCATGATTTTCTATGTCGATAGCCCCATGTGAAAAAACTTGTTTAACAATATACAGACCCCTCCATCGTGATCTCAATTTTTCGAGAAAAAGATGTAGTTTTGAGTTGTAGAGTAAACCTTTTTGTCCCGATGTAAAATTCTTCCATAATATTAAATTATCATGAAAAATCTTGGTTTTCTCCTTGTAAATTTTTGAGTTTATATATGCATCATTTCAAATCTCTTCTAACTCCTTTAATTGGAGCATTCTTGTTTTTCCAGCCGAGTCTAAATCAAGATTCAATTGTTTAATTGCCCACATCGCTCGATGTTCTAGGTCAACCAGTAAATGACACACTTTTCCAAACACAAGCCTGTACGGTGACATTTCCAAATTGGTTTTGAAGGCTGTACGAAATGCCCATAGAGCATCACACAATTTAATAGACCAATCTTTTCTATTATGATTAACGGTTTTTTCTAAGATTTGTTTGACCTGTCTATTTGTGACCTCTACTTGACCACTGGTTTGAGGATGATAAAGAGTTGATAATTTGTGCGTGATTCAATATTTCCTCATCAAAGCCTCAAAAAACAGTTATAAAAATGTGTACCGTTGTCACTAATGATTGCTCGAGGCACTCCAAACTGGGAAAAGATATTTTCCCTTAAAAACCTGACAACTACTTTGTTATCATTGGTCTTGCAAGCTACCTCTGCAGCCCATTTAGACATGTACTCTACGGCTACTAGAATGTATATATTTCCAAAAGAATTTGGAAATGGTCCCATGAAATCTATACCCCATAGATGAAAAAGCTCAACGACTAGAATGGGTTGTAAGGACATCATATTTCTTCTAGTGATTCTTCTTAAGAGCTGACAACGGTTACAGACTTTACAAAACTCATTGGAATCTTTGAACAGAGTAGGCCAATATAGCCCACACTGGAGAATTTTCTTGGCTATTTTGCTTGGGCCAAAGTGCCCCCACATGCTTGCTCATGACAAAAAGATAGAACACTCCTCGTTTCTTCACTCAAGATACACCTCCTAAAGATCTGATCAGGACAATACTTAAACAGATATAGATTATCCCAATAGAAATATTTTACCTGGGAGAGGAAACTAGATCTATCCTGTTTAGACCAATGAGAAGGGATCCGTATCGTGACTAAATAATTTACAATATCTGCAAACTATGGAACAAATTGGATTTGTAGGAGTTGTTCATCCGAAAAATGTTCATTGATAGGGACATTTGGTGTTGGTGCATTCGGAAGTCTAGATAAATGATCTGCTATGGGTTATCTACTCCTTTTCTATCAAGAATTTGGATGTCAAACTCTTGAAGCAAGATGATCCATCTAACGAGTCGTGCTTTGGCATTTTTTGGTCAAAAGATACTTAAGTGCGGCGTGATTAGTGAAAACTTTACTCAAAGATCCGATGAGATAAGACCAGAATTTTTCTAAGGCAAAGACAATAGCTAAAAACTCTTTCTCAGAGACTATGTAATTTTGCTAGACATCATTCAGTGTCCTACTGTCATAGTAGATCACAAGAGGTTTTCCGTCAATCTCTTGTCCTAGGACAACATAAAAAGTTGTAAAATCGAATTCATCACACATTAACTCGAAGGGTACGGTCCAATCTGGTGCGTGAATGATAGGGGCTGTGGTTAGCTCCTTTTTCAGATAATTAAAGGCCTTAAGGCATTCAGAAGAGAAGTCAAATGGTGTATCCTTAGCTAAGAGATTAGTCAAAGATCTAGCAATTTTGCTAAAGTCTTTGATGAACCGTCCATAAAAACTAGCATTACCAAGGAATGATCTGATATCCTTGATACTTTTGAGAGGAGAAAGGTTAGAAATGAGATTTACCTTAGCTTGTCAACTTCAATACCTCTATTGGAAACTACATGCCCTAAGACAATGCCTTGTTTGACCATGAAGTGACATTTCTCCCAATTGAGAGTCAGATTTTTCTCCTTACATCATGACATCACCAGTTTAAGATGATGCAGACACTCAGAGAATGTGTCACCAAAAATGGAAAAGTCATCCATGAAAATTTTCAGAAAGCGTTCTACCATATCAAAGAAAATGCCAATCATGCATAGTTGGAACGTTCTGGGTGTGTTACACAATCCAAAAGGCATGCGTTGATAAGCAAAAGTTCCATATGGGCATGTTGTTGATGTCCTGAGACTCAGCAGAATGGAAGCGGGGCTTAAGGCTGATATGGAAGATGTAGGGGTCCCTTCATCTCCTTTGGCGACTGATCCCATAAACTGTTGAGCCATATGCAAAAACATGTAATAAGTTAGAGGACCGGAGTTGAGTTCTCTGGTGATTCCTTCGACGATCAAGTTAGTATAGAGCTTGAGTGTGGAAGAAATATGATTGTAAAGTATTTTTCTTGGCCAGAGATGGCTTACCCTGGTTTAGTAGGCGATTATGCCCAGTTGAGAGGGGTACATACGTAACTTAGGCCGAGTCCAGGCATGCGGTTGAATCGGCATATAGCTTACAGGTGTCAGCTACAGGTGAGACTCGTGGCATGAGAAATGATGATGATGACTAGCTATTGATGAGGAGTTCGAGGACAAACCACGTCTTGACTCCGCTTTGTGAGTGGAATGACAAGAACTGGCTTCTCAGTCAGCCTCAAAAGTTGTCAACCCAGCATTGCAGAGCGGATGAGTGGGGTCGACTCAAAAAGGTGAGTTTGAGTGAGAATATCTCTCGACTCAGCCCAACTTAGGATGGGACATGTGTCCATGCTATCTGAGTCATCTTGGTTAGGGCGAGCCGATTTAATGATTAGTGTTAACATGGGACACGTGTCGATTCTAGGGGGAGGATTACCACTCAGGTTATATAATGATATAACACTAGCCCCTTTCACTTGAACGCGGGGTAGCCGAGTCCGAGTGAAATAGTACTATCGTTGGTCAGACCCCAAGGTGCATTTATGAGGAATTGCTGAAGAGTCTCTTCTGATGTGATGTTGCTGACACCAGAGAAGATCTTGAGTCGCCGCCGCCTTGATTCTCAAGCAAGGATTGTGGGTTAATCAAGGCTAGGGGCATTTTGGTTCTGGAGTGGTCGCCTCGTATTCTAGGAACAATCTTGGCTATTGGTTAATAACTGAGTCAGTCATTACGATCCCACCACTTGTTAGCCCTTCTGATTATAAGTACAACTGTTTTGCGATGGGGGAGATTGTTGCTTCCATAATTTCTTAAACTTTCCTCTTTAGTGGATGATCTCCAATCTCTTTTGTACTTTCTTCTCTGGTAAACTTCTGATTTGATGGCGTCTTCATCTCTGATGGCTCGGAACGAGGCTCAGATCAACCACCTTCGAAAATTCCACTCGAAGGTGCCCTCGTCACTGCTAGAGACTCTATACGACAAATACGATATCCCTAGGGCGTTTGCCCTAACGGCGCCGGCGCATAAACAGACGACCTTCGACCATGGCAACAACATAGCTTCAGTGTATCTGAGGCATCTGGAGTATGGGTTGCACCTGCCGCTGCACCCCTTCCTCCGCCGTGTCTTCGAAGCTCTGGGGGTGTCGCCGTCATAGATGAAGCCGTACTCCATTGCAACTTTGGTGGGTTTCGTCGTCATCTGTCACTAGCTAGGAGTCGAGCCGACTCTGAGAGTCCTCGGCCACCTCATCTGGGTGAAGGTAAATCAGTAGGAGGGCCATTACTACCTCTAAACCTTGGAAGGACATAAGATTGTCTCCAACGCCCCCGAGTCCAATAAGGATTGACAGGAGAGGTTTGTGTGGGTATTCGGAGGTGATGTCATCTTGGGCTACTCCATGCGGCCTGAGATAAACAAGGATGTGTTGAGGCTGAGTCTGCTATTGAGCGACATGAAGCGTGTGCTTGACAAAATCAGGCCCTACACTAGTTCTTGTCAAAGGGAGAGCCTCTTCGACAACACAGCCCTGCAAGTTGCCAGCATCTCCACATTTCCTCCAATTGCGGATGACGAAGCACGGTCGGCCATGCTGACGCTAGGATCGAAGGAGGCCGAGATGGTGCTGGCGGCTCCGCCTGCTCAAACTCGTGGAGGGCCCTCCGTGAGACCAAAGAAACACCTCCGTTCTGACTTGACCCCTGAGGTGGCCGAGAGAATGTAGGCCAATGTGGTCAAGATAGCGGCTTGACTGGCTGAGTCGAGTTCTGCTACAGTTTAGGCCTAGTGGTTTTAAAAGAAAAAGAGACGGCTAAAGAAAGTGGGTAGCCGAGGCCCTTCTAGGAGCATAGGGGATCCTAAAGACAGGGATGCATCTGCTAGGAAGACGGGTGCATCCTCTGCTGCTCAGAGGGATGTAGTAAGCCAACCAATGGTGGAGATCCCACTTCCTCGAATAGTGGGGGATGACGCTGTTGTCGTCCCTACCCAAGAAATGGAGGGAACACAACGGATGAGACTCCTCCACACCGATCAATCCCACGAGCCGTTGCCAATTTGTATATGTGAAATAATGTGTTGAGAGATGAAGCCTCCATCCCTATTTATGGGGAGAGCTTCGACTAAGGGATAGAATCAAACAGTTAATAGCCAAATTTCCAAGAATAAGAACATATTTCCGTGAGATGTTTGATCATATTATACTTACCGATTGATGCTTATTCCAAAGAGAGAATCTCTAATAGCTAATCGTATACAATTAGATATGGCGGGCCACTAAAAGCGCCAATAGCCAACACTGTTCGACAAGTTCAAACTTTGACTTTACCTCTTCTCTTTGTTATACTTATTTATTGAGTTTTTAAGATATCAATCCTTGACTCTTCAATATCTTGAAACTAATCGCTCAAATCATTGATATTGCTGTCATGTTCTAGAATTCTTTGTACTTTACGTGTGCTATTCTTGATCCGAGGATTAATTTAAAACAATTTACAAAAAGTAGGGGACCTAGTAGCAATGTTCAATGGACTAAATTTTGAGACAACTTATATGGGGACGTAATAAGCACTTTAAATGATTTGAGGACTAATTACGATAAAGATTTAAAGGACTAATTACAATAAACCCGTCTTAATTTTGGAGGTATTATAGACTACCCCATCAACTTTGAAATTTAACTTAACCTACATCAACTATGGTCCCACAAAACTCGCTGATCTTTATACTTTTCTCAACAAACTTTCTCGACATAGTTATCCAAAATGTGAAATGACCAAAATATTCTTTCTGAAAAAAATCCATTTTAGTTAAAAAAAAACTCAGTCTATTAAAAAAAGCCTCGGTCCATTTTACAGTCTCTCTCTCTCTCTCTCTCTCTCTCTCTCTCTCTCTCTCTCTCTCTCTCTCTCATCCTGTGATTTTGTGATTGAGTGATATTTTAATCTTTCTGCATTACGTGTTTCTTGAGTAACATGTTAGACTTAGCAGTATTAATTTGGGAGTTAAATAAGAAAACTTTAATGGATTAAACCAAATTTTCAAAGTTAAGAAGATTATTTTTCGAACTTAAGGAGGGTATTTGAATTAAAATAGCTGGAGGGGGAGGAGGAGGGTTATTGGTAGGGACAAGTTGCAGTCAAATGGGATAATTATTCCAATAGAACAATTTTATCCCTTTAGGATATTTTGAGTGGGGTAAAATGAGACAAATTGGGATAATCAGACAATTTAAAGATTTAATTTGACAATTCATATGAGATAATTGATGATGTGGAAGCTTATTAAAATATAATATTTATTTATCAATTAAGTCGAAATTAATTCATCCAATTGATTTAGTATATTATTTAGTATATTATTATAATATAATATATTATTTTACATTATACTAAAATATAATTTGTTATATTATAATTAATTAATTAATTATAACTATGTTTAATGTGATTCATTATTATATTATAATAATATGATATACTATATAATAATTAACATAATATAATAACAATATATTTAATATAATATTTCAATAATGTAATATTTAATTTAATATAAATATAAGTCTTATAATATTTTGTTTTATTAAATATAATATTATTTCAAATATTATATTATTATTAAAATATAATATTATATATTATGATAATTACTATAATTTAATTGGGATAATTGATGACATGGCTTCTTATTAAAATATAATTTTATAATAACCGTAATATACTATTAATATGTTTAATTTTATTAATTAATATATTATATTATATTAATTTTATATAAAATATCATACTTTTATATAGTAGATTATTACTATTTTTATTGTAGCAATACAATATTATTTAATATTATAACTACCACAATATTGACAATATATTTAAGACTATTAATTAATATAATAAAGTGTAATAGAAAATTAAAATATTCTATATAATAGAATATATCATCATATTAAATTATGTTATAATATAATTAATATATTATTATATTAAATATATAAACACTAAATTATAATACAATATTTTATATCTGTTATATCATAGAAATAACTAAGTATTAATCCTCTACCAGGAGCCGATACGTGTCTCATGTTAACCAAGCATCATATCAACTTCGCCTTAGGCACTACGACTCGAGCAACATCAACACTCGATCCTTCCTAAGAAGGACCGAGTCGAAAGATGTCCTCACTCAAACTCACGATTTGAGTCGATCCTACTCCTCTTCACTCTACAAGGTGAGGCCGAAAACTTTCGAATCTCAGGTGGCCAACTAAAAAGGTGGTATTTATCGGCCCACTCGCAAGATTGAGACAACATGCGTCATTTGTCGACTCTCTCGTAGAGATAAGTCGAAGGGCGGTTTATCCTCGAATCACCCGCCGACAGTCAATTACCATCGCATTAAATGCGTGATTAGATTCCTCATTGCTCCAGCCCCGAAAGTCTTTATGACTCATCGGACTTCGTCAACACTATGCATACCTCGTCACCATCACATTAAATGCCTAGGTGACTCATCACCCTCTGCAGTTGACACCTGTAAAGTAACTACTAGCTGAGCAGCCAGCTTGGACTCGGTCGAAGTTACACAACTACCCTTTGGGATATTCTATAAAAGAAAGATGTTGTCTACTGCATAGGGTAAGCAAACTCTTGCTAAAAAACTTAAACTCACTCTTCATTCGCACTCAAGCTCATTACTGACTTGATCATCGGAGGAACTACTAGAGATCTCAACTCCGACCCTTTCACGTGTTGTTCATGTGCAGAACTGGATTCTCTGCTCAAGAATCAATTGTCTAAAGAAAATTGAGGACCCTAACACCTTAAACAATCCACACTTAACCCCATATTAGATAATTGACATCAACAATATCATAAAAATTATACAATAATATTTTTATTCTAACTAATAAAATATATGTTAATAATATAAAGTAATATTATAATAATATAATATTAATATTATAATATATGAAATATTATTAACTAATATGTAACAATGATGTATAATAATGTTATATTAGATAATATTATATAATATTTTATTTTCTTATGATATATCATAATTTTATAATATAATATAATTAAGGTATATTATAAATTATAATACAATTAACATATATTAGATATTTAATAAATTAATGCTTCGAAATCATCCCACTTTCCTCATGATTGTCCTAAAGTTAAGAATGGGGTAATATTTTGATGTTGGGACAAAACATTTGTATAGAAGTGGGATAATTTTGGTAAAAGTGTGGGTAATTGTCCCAATCTCATTGTCCTAATGAATAATACCTTAAAGTGAAATTCCAATCCCAATGTCCCAATGAATAACATCATAAAGTAAAGTCTAAAAAATTATCCCACTTATTCCAAAATTACACCAACCAATAACCCTTTTAAAAGGGGTTTTCGAGCACAATTCCAATAGTTGAGTATGGGGTTTTCTAGGATCAATCCTTTATTAAAGTTGATAAAAATTTGGAAAAATTGTGTCAAGGCCCCAAATTAGAGAACTTCATGTGCCCTAGCCCCTCCTACTTTTGCCAATGTACTTAAGCCCCTAAATTTTGAAAAAAAATATGGCTCAGCCCCTCTAGCTCATGTATAGCCCAATGTTATATGTGTTTGACCCAGAAACCCAACTTTACTCCTCTCCACCCACTCAAAATCGCCATTATCTCTCCTCCATCAAAATGCCCCCTTCTTCTTCCTCCTCTGTCCTCATCTCAAAATCCAAGTGCCAAAACCTTAACCCTAGCAATTCCACCTCCTTCTCCTCCCGCTGCAATCACTCCTCCCCTACCGCCACCCTGGACCTCATGATCCTCATTCCCTCATCCTCTTCTCCTTCTCCTTCCTCACCCACTCCTCTCTCTCCCGCCTCCGCTGAGTCCTCTCTCAAACCCTAATTCTAACCCTACCAACCAGTCCTCTCTCCCTCCACCCCCTCAAAATCTCCTAATTCTACTCCCGTAATTGCAAATACCCTAGATGCAAGGGCTTGAAGAAGGCGCTACAGTTCAATATCCAGATTTAGATCGAGGATTGCATGAGGGAGAAGGGGAAGGAGTGGAAGGAGATCGAAGACCTACTGTGGAAAGGTGTGCAATAGGGGAGGAACCCCGATTATGAGATTCTGCATGCCGAGTTGAGGAAGATGGCGCCAGTCAATAGCCGAACAGTGCTACTATTTCGAATGAGGTGCGAGTGCCCACTAGCAAAGTTGGAGGCTTGGGTGCTGAAGAAGGGGCCGAGGCGGAATTGGGGGCTAGGGTTAGGGTTTTGGTACTTCAAGGTAGTTGGATTCAATAAAGATGTTTGATGAAATGCCGCACAAGAATTATGTTGCTTGGAGCTCTGCTATACTATTAAAGTTTGTATTCATCAAAAGAAGCAGCTCAAATTACTTTGATTATTATTGTTTTATTTTGTTGGTCATTCATAGGCTACAATAGATATTATTGAGAGGATTAGTCATTGTTTAAAATGTTATTGTACGTAGGTCATTTTGTTGGCATGGAAATTATATGTAGTTTGTACATAATGCATTCGTAATTCAGAAATAAAAGCCTACATACAAAAATATTTATTTGAAATGATGGATGTATAAATATTTAGTAGATTAATTATTAAGTTTTACCTAACACACATGAACTATAGCTAATTAACTGTTAACGTTTACTTGTTCTATGTTAAGTATAATTGAGTAAGTGTTAACTTTTTTCCTTTAAATGTTAAGTTTAGTTGATCAACTGTTAAGTTTTATCAAATACATGTGAACTATAGCTGATTAACTGTTAACAGTTCAGCCGTTCCATGTAAAGTATAATTGAGTAACTGTTAGCTTTATTCTTTTAAATGTTAAGTTTTGTGGATTAACAGTTATGTTTTACCTAATAATTGTAAACTATAGCTGATTGACTGTTAACATTTACATGTTCCTTGTTTAGTAGATTAATTATTAAGTTTAGTACTAATTTGTGGTAATATCCCGATCTCATCTTTTGGTACACTACGGTTCTCATAATTCGAAAGTTAACAATTCCTCAATTATACTTAACAAGGAACAGGTAAATGTTAACAGTCAATCAGCTATAGTTTACATATATTAGATAAAACTTAACAGTTAATCTACTAAACTTAACATTTAAAATAATAAAGTTAACAGTTACTCAATTATACTTTACATGGAACAGCTAAACGTTAACAGTTAATCAACTATAGTTCACTTGTATTGGGTAAAACTTAACAGTTAATCAACTAAACTTTACATCTAAGAGAAAAAAGTTAACACTTACTCAACTATAATTAGCATGGAATAGGTAAACGTTAATATTTAATTAGCTATAGTTCACGTGTGTTAGGTAAAATTAATAATTAATCTACTAAATATTTATACATCCATTATTTCAAATGAATAATATTGTATATAGGCTTTTATTTCTCAATTACCAACACATTATGTACAAACTACATATTGTAAGCGTTGAAAATTGCCTATAAGTCCCCGAACATGACTCGTGACAATGAGTTGACGATCAGCAAGCCATCCGACAATGCAACGAACAACCATTGACGACGTAATAACGAGTAACCACGACGCAAACGCATAAAGCGAGTCGACGAAACGCATGAAGCGAGTCGGCGAGGCGTGCAAGTTAGCGAAGCGACGAATCACAGCTATGAAGCTTCAGATCAACGAACGTTGACGAGGCTAAACTAGCTCAGACTTGGAAAATGACGGGAAAAAGCCAAATGAGTGACTCGATGGCCGAGCCACCATTTGGTGGCTCGGCTGCCTAGCCACCATTTGGTGGCTAGGCACAGATCCGACCTGACCCGCTGTTTTTCCTATAAATACAAGGAGGGGTTTTCATTTTTGAGGGATCAGATCTGGGCTTTTGGCAAGAAGGGGAGGCACTGCAGGATTCAACAGCGATTCACGCTTAGATCCGACAGCAAGATCTAAGATTTTGGCGAACTCGTCAACATAAAGCGAAGAAGTTCGAGAGATCTAAGGATCAGATCTGCACGTAATCCCTCCGGATCAAACTTTG
Organism: Asparagus racemosus; assembly: GCA_037177215.1. Taxonomy (NCBI): domain Eukaryota; kingdom Viridiplantae; phylum Streptophyta; class Magnoliopsida; order Asparagales; family Asparagaceae; genus Asparagus; species Asparagus racemosus. The sequence goes on along the minus strand of JBAKGM010000365.1, from coordinate 20,537,785 downwards.
TTTTGATCCCGAGAAGAGTAGTGATTTCGCTTGGTCGATTTCATTCACTTCGGTGATTATTTCCTTCACCAAATAATCCCCTCGATAGTGTAGATCTCGCACAGGATCATATCATGCCGCGGTCCATGGATAAACCCTGGCACAGGCAAAGATCCCACACAACCAGGAGTCTGATAAACAGGGTCCTGCGTTTGTTTAAGGAAAAGTTGTAATTTTTTTCCTTTTGATTTTCATTGTAACCAAGTCTTATAAAAAGACGAAAATTTTGAATTCATTGTAACGCATAAAGCTGTAATGAGTTCATCAATGAAGATCAAACCGACTTTTTCCATGAAAAAGTTGGCGACCATAGTGAGAGCTAACGATCTCGCTGATGAGATCGTCATGTCGCAACTGCGGATAGCGATCCCGGTCGAAGAGGTGGTCAAATATGAGTTCGACCAACAAAGGTTCGAGGAGTATCTATCATCCTCGTCCAGATCGTCCTCCCCCCACAAATCCAGGAAGATTTCCACTTCAAGGAAGATCCGCTGGTCCTAATATCCAGAATCTCAAGGGTTTTTCAATGGTGGCAAGTAAGGTCACAGATCTGAAAACTCTGCGTAGGGCATCATAATTAGATTCAATACATGAGCCGTCATGTTAGAATTGATTCACAATCGGTGGCAAATAAGGTCACAGATCCGAGGTACTGCACATTCCACAGAGCGGTTCACCATCCAACAAAGTCGTGCTACCATCTTAAGGATAAGATCCATGCCGTGATCGATGTAGGGGTCATTACCCCAAAGCTGTCCAAAGAAAAGAAAGTGGGGGCGAACGCAATATCCATCAGATTCGGATCGGTGCCTTTAACTTGGTTTCAACCTACGCTTGTCGTGAAAGTAGGGATGAAGATGGTGAATGATGATTCTCACGGACAACGCAAAAAGGGGCTCATGCCACATACCCCCCGCCAAACGGCGAAATTCTTTGGGTCCACCCTGACTTACTCGAAGATGATCAGTAGGTGGCCTCTTCATCTGAGAAGAAATCAAAGGGGCAAGGAGAAACCATGTCATGCCACTTCAGTAATCTTAGAGAAGAATGATGAACAAATAATGACATTCCATCTTTCCGAAGAGGAACATGAAGTCTTCGCTACCAGGAGCGGACACGAGTACAAATACTAGTATCTCGAAGCTTCTAATCCAAATGCTAACACGCTGATGGAGCTAGGAGTGGCAATGACTCCTCCTACGCGCGCTAAAAAATCACAGCGGCAGGCAATCACCAAGGGGGACATGGGCAAATAGAAGGAGAAGCAACCCTAACATCAGGAGGTTCAAGTCTCGAAGCAGTCTCGATTCAATCGTCTGATTGGAAGGGACAAACCGGGAATTTCGAGCTCCCTGTATCGCTTCGATGTTATGGCCCAATTGGCTAACATCCTAGCGAGGATAACCCTCCATGAGCTTCTACGGTTGTCAAAAGAAACCAGAGAGGCCCTACAGGAAGCTCTGGCTGACTCTGAGGTGTTCCTCACTCAGGTCATGCTATTCAGTCTGAAGAACACAGGCGCCGCGTACCAATGAGCAATGATAAAGATTTTCTAGGAACATCTCTGGAAACGGTCGAGTGCTACGTCGATGACTTAGTAGTGAAGAGCCGCAACAAAAATGACCACATCAAAGACCTGAGGATAATGTTCGATCTCATGCGGAGTCATCAGTTAAAGATGAACCCTACAAAATCCTTACTCTGAATGTCCAGCAGCAAATTCCTCAGATTCATTGTCACCACTAGGGGTATTCATATTGACCCAGATAAAGTGAAGGCGATACATGAATTACAACCCTCAAAAAATCTAAAAGAACTCAGAGGGTTATAGGGGCAATTACTTATATCCGGCGATTCCTATTGAACCTCTCTGAAAAATGTCAGCCGTTCTCCAAGCTAACCAAGAAGGGCGTGTCATTTGTCTTGGACGACACCTGTCAAAGGGCATTCGAGGATATCAAAACATATCTAGCGAATCCTCCCATTCTCGTTGCATCGCAGTCAGGTAAACCGTTCTTGATTTACATCAAGGTAATGAACCATTCGTTAAGCGCTTTACTCGCGCAAGATAATGACAGCAGTCACAAACAAGTGGTGTATTACCTGAGCCAGACTTTAGTGGGTGCTGAATCTCGCTATCCGATGATCGAGAAGCAGTGCCTTGCGTTAGTTTTCACGATTCAAAAGATGCGGCACTACTTAGTTGGACAGACGATTTATGTTATCTCTAACGTAAATTCAGTCTGGATATTCATGATGCAACCAGCTTCCATGAATTGGCGTTTGGCAAAATGGGCCTTGCTCTTGTCTCAATACGACTTACACTTCAAGCAACAAAAGTCAGTCAAGGGACAGGCAATTTGCGATCTCTTAGCAACTAACCCAACCACAGATGCATCTGAATTATATGACAGCTTGCTAGATGAAACCCACGAAGTCAATACTACATCACATCGGCAAATATGGCAATTGTACTTTCACAGAGCTTCTCGAGCAACCAATGTGGCAAGTACCCTTGGATATTCTAAGATTTCTTCTGGAGTTAGAGTTATCTTAGTTTCCCTAAGGAAGCATGTGATGCCTCAGGCTTACTCGCTAACCAAGTCGTGCTCTAATAATGTGGCTGAATACAACGTGTTACTTATTAGACTCAGTTTCACCAAAGAGCTGGGGGTCGAATATCTCAAAACCTTTAGGAATTCCCAACTCATAGTCAGACAGATCCGTGAGGACTACGAAGTCAAGAATCCAGACCTGATTCCGTATCACCAGGCGATCGTTAAGATGGCGGACTCGTTTGAAGAATTTTTCATCGAGTATATTCCGCGCCTCCAGAATGCATACGCGGATCCATTAGCAGCGTTAGAAGTATCGTCGGTGCAACCTCCTGAGACTGAACAGTTAGTCACCGTGAGAACTCACCAACTATTTGTACCAATATATAATGAGGAGGAGGACAACAAAGGGGTGGTCATCAAAGAGGTGTACACAACCCAAGTTGAACTGGAGCTCCGGGATTAGAATTTTCCTATAATTGAATATGTCCTATATGGTATTTTGCTAGAAGGCACAATAGGAGGGAATCAATCTGACGAAGAGCACCAAAGTTCTTTTATGATGCAGAGACCCAGATGTTATATCGTCGCGGGTACGACGGCTTGTTGCTCCGATGCCTTTCGAATAAAGAAGCAAAAGAAGTCCTTAAGGAAGCACACGGAGGAGAGAATGGCGCACACCAACCTGGTCTCAAGCTTTATGATCGTATTAGAAGAATGAGATACTTCTAGCCAACGATGATTAATGATGCAATCGAGTACGCTCGAAAGTGACACGCATGTCAAATACACGCAAATTATATGCATCAACCCCCAGAGCATTTGTATCCTTCAGCTACATCTTGGTCGTTCGAGACATGGGGGATGGACATTATGGGTCTTATTTTTTCTCCGTCAGTTAAAGGTGATTAATTCATTCTCGTGATTACCAACTATTTCTCCAAGTGGGCTGAAGCAATCCCGCTTAAAGAAGTGAAAACGAATAGTGTCATCAGGTTCATCAAGCATCACGTCATCTATCGACACGGCGTGCCGAGACGGATCATACATGACAACGGTCCTC
>JBAKGM010000365.1:20509848-20528817 GCA_037177215.1 Asparagus racemosus | reverse complement strand
AAATGATATACCAATAAATCAAACAAAGGGTATAATCCATCAGGAACAAATCCGTATATACTTAATATTATTTTATAGGAAAAATACGCAATGAACAATGCATAAATTCACCACTTACTCAAAACTGAAAGACTATCGAAATATCACTCCCGAAGCCTCCTCGGAGTCACTTGGAACCCCTAAAGAATACATATAAATAACCATCAATGCTACTGTATATCTTAACACTCAAGCATCTATTAGAATAATCAACACATTGGCTAATAATACATTTTTCAATCTAACATATAAAAATCTAAAAATCAACTAAAATACCTTACTGTGACTTATAGTCTGCATTCAACTACTCTATACATCTATGATCTATCTACTGTAGCTTATGGATTTAATAATATAAATGATGGTCATGTGCTAAGAAATAATTGGTCATGCATAATAAATACTATGAGCAGCAACTATGTGTTTCGGCCCTACCATGGCCATGATCCCAACAAAAATTAAAAAAACCAATCACTGCAAGCCCTAAGCAAGAAAATCAATGTATATGTCTCTAATGATGAAAAATTACCTTGAGAATAACCTATAGTTCCACACTTCCTTGACTTCAATGCCTGGGGGGGTTTTTTTTTGATCTACAGTAATTCGGATTACTGTAGCAATTTTGTTTTTTGAAAATCTACAGTAATCGGAGATTACTGTAGCGTCAGGTTTTGTTTTTGTTTGCGGCTGATGAAAACACAGAGTTAGGGTTTCTAAATATTTATAGAAGTCTCTATTTACTAATAAGACCCTCTAACAATTTTTGCATAAAAGTCTACTTACTTTCCTTATATATATAACTAATAAAACCCAGAATTATTACACTTCTCAATTCTCTGGTAGAGAATATATTTGTATTTTTAAAATATGACCAAACTACACCCAATATGCTTAATAAATTAATTAACCTACTCCCAACTAATTAACGCATCCCCGTCTCTCTCCACACAACACTCTGATTTTTGCCATCCATTCATCCATCAACTTAGACATGATGCAAAGCAAAGAACGGGAAACTGTTGGATCTTGAAGACTATGTGATCCGCTCCGTCACCTGCTGGTCTAAAGAGAGTTGGGGTTCCCCCTCAAGACCCAAGCCGAGCTCTCCCCTTCTCTCAGCAACACTCGCTCCTGAAAACCCAATGAATAGCAATCAATAGTGCAGGTTAACAAGGATAGACAGAGAAGTCTCGACTTTGCTTGAGTTTTCTACTATATTGATGGGGACATACTGTAATAGTCCAGTACTCCAGGCTAATGGCACTAAGTCAGGTGCTAGCCTAGCTCTTATAGTATGACGAATGCTTTCCATTCATTGCATCCTCATATTTGTCTTTGCTTCTTTCTGTGCTTCTTTAGTGAAGTGGAAGCTGAAGGCCAGTTCGAATTCGGCTCCTTCATTTCAAATAACATGCTTCTCATGGTATATCACCAAACAGACCATTTGATGTTCACTGCGGCTTCATTAGGAATTTTTTTATTCCAATTCAAAATGACTTCGTCTTTAACGGACAGAGGGATGTCTTTTCAACTCCCTGAAATGTTTGCATTGTCTGTCCAAATAAATAAAAGTATTGAAGGATCCAAAGTTGTGGGTAAATTCTCTGTGTTCAAGATTGCGTCTTAAGCTCCCATGCCTGCTCAACGATAGTGGTGGGCTGCTTGTGAATGCCTACTATTGTTTAAGTCAGATGGTCACTCAGCAACAGGGGTCAAATCACGTACCATAGTCAAGAATGAGTTTAACTCAACCCACTTGAGAAGCTCTCTCTCTCTCTCTCTCGCTATATATATATATATATATATATATATACACACACACACAAATTTTTTTGAGGTACAAGACAAGGGTTTAAATAATAGAAATATTATCCTAACTTAGAAATATATCAGAAGTTAAGTTGGGGGAGGGAAAAGTAATAGATTTGGGATGATTTGTAAGGGTGAATAGGTAGATATGAAGATTTTGGGGGGGGGGGGGGGTGGGGGTAAACCAAAAAATGTGATTTTTTTGGGGCTTATATAGGTAAAAAAAATCCTTATTTTTATTCGCAAATAAGTAGGTGCTGAGTTTTTAGGGCTGCTATCAATCAACCTGACATCAATCCTCTATGAGGTATCCATTTCTAGCCACGGTAATTAATCAGTATGACACGGCAATGCTATATGGAACACTGATAAACACTTGGTATGTAGCTACGTTTAACTTTTAATTGTGTAGTTCTCTCGTTTAGCAGGAAAGATCATATAGAAGAAGTTGTAAAGTGATGTGACTTGTCATAGAGAATAACATTCATCAGGCACAAAATAATTGGAGAAGAAGGAAATCATGTTTCTCTTTGCTTTTTGCTGGTTAAATACAACAACCTGCCATTAATCCCTTGGCACTTTTACTTGATTTGGGGAAATGCTATGGTTTAGTTTTCATAACTAAATTGGAAATTATTGTTAATAATTATACAATTTTTATGCAATGTCCATAGTAGATTACTAAACATTTGATGAGCTAGACTGCTTTAGATCTTTGATTTTTCCAAGTTCATGTCTCCATCCTCAACTGCATTTTGCTTTCTTTGTCAAAGAATGCAGATTAATCAGTGGATTTCATACTTTGAATTGAAAGTGACCCTTTCCCACAATGTGGTTTTCTACCTGACCTTTGACAATTTTGAAGTAAAACAAAAAAAATCTGTAAGATCTATAAAAAGAGCCTAAAGACCTGCTTGCTTTCGCCGGACCTGCCTGCTGCAAACAATTTTCCCATTGGTGGGGTCCACAAAATGCTACAGCTCTCACAATTTTAACAACAGCTGGTGGGGCCCATAACAGGTTGCAGCTCTCGCAATTTTGCACAAACACTGGTGAGGCCCAGAGATTAAACAAAATAATATATTAAAGATTACATAAAGAACAAAGTCAAGTAAGATTTTCAAGGTACCGAAGTCCAAGACCCACAGACTTTTGGGCTAAGGTTTTGCTTGGGCCTGGACAAGGATATTTGGATATATTTAGAGAAATAATAATGCACGTGAATTGCACGTGTGTACAAACTTCATTTTTCTCATATGTTATTTTTAGCTTATGTGTTTCAATTGTTCATGTTTCTTCTAGCTGCCATATAAAAGTTGGTGTTAAAAGTTAGGTCTTTTTAGCTTATGTATCTTCATGGTTTTTCTATCTTCCATATAAAAGTTTAAGTTCGTGTTATCAGTTAGGTGCTATATATGTTTGCACGTGTATACATCTTTATTAATGATATTAATGCAAATTTATCTCCAATTATATCAATCTTAAAACATAAACATTGATTTCGTAAATACAACCAATTACAAGTAATCCTACTACTAAAGCAAATATAAATGTTAATTTAGTAACTACAACTCATAAATTGCTCTATGCTTGCTACCTGCCTAGTATGCTTATCATTAGAGGCCCAACCAATATATTAAAGGATTTTTTATTTTCAAACCAAAGCTTTTACCCCCATTTATAATGGTAAACATAAGAAATATAGAAAATCATACATTTCTGAGATCTTATGAGTGCAACAATTCCATTATAACTCATAAAGGTCCATTGGCGAACAAATAATTCCTCATAACATACTTTTTATCACATGCATAGTGGGTAAATGAGATGTACCACATGCTAATCACATGATAAGGATGCGATATAAATTTAACAAAAAAATCTAACAGAATCTAGAGAAGGTATCAGAGTAAAATGCGTTTGAAACTTTGGGGTATCAAACTGTTGAAGAAATACTTTGGGGTATCAAAGTGTTAAATAAATACATTGAGTAAACTTTAGGGTACAAAAATGTTAGAAAAATACTTTGATGCATCAACGTGAAGAAGTGGACAAACTTTGAGGATTGAAAATAAGCCATCAAATAACTAAACGGGGTTTTTTTAGTATTAAATCTTCCATATTTTGAAACTAGTTCTTTGAATCATTGAGATTGCTATTATGTCGCCCAATTCTTAAGCTATTTTAAAATTAGTCCCTCAAAATCATTGAAATTACTATTAGGTTCCCCGAGTCTTTAGTTATTTTTGAATTAGTCCTTCAAATCAAGAGTAGAATTAGCAAGAGGGATCTATTTGAAACAAGTTATGAGAATCGAGGGGCCTAATAGAAATTTCAATGTACAATAACTCCACAAAGCAGGCACGTGCAATGCACATGCCCTCAGTTACTTTAAAGAAAAGCTTATATTTACTAGCCAATTTATTTGGAGAAAAGAAAGACGGAGGGAAGAATGAAAGAGCACAAATTAATTATAACTTGAAGCAAACAGTCTTAACTTAATAGGGATTCTTGTAGAAACTACATAGTGATTTGACGTACCTTTTGTGGTTAACTTAGAATTAAGATTTCACTGTAGCATCTGATCAAAATTTTTCATCAAATGTTTAACTCTATGCAATTTTTTTATTAACATATTTAAACCATGCCAAAAAAGTATCATTCTTACTGCCCCATTTTCCAACATTATGTCATACTGTCTTGATGGACTGTGCTATAATCCTTTTTGATCTTGATAAAGTTCTTTTTTTTTTGTTTGTTGAATCCTTTAATTTGCTCAAAGTTCTCATAGGGTGGTGTGAGATGCACAGTGCTCGATTGTAACTTGCTTTGTTGAGGTCTTAGATAGAAAATTTTTTAATCAGGACTTCTACATTTTCTCTGTGCATGAAATTTCTCATTATCTAGTACATTTAGGTACTCATATAGTTATTATGTTATAATGAAATTTAAGGCAGTTGACTTTTGCTGATGGGTGGCATTGGAGTTGCACGATTAATCTAACATAGGCATCTTAATTTCTAATGCGGTGTTCTATAATATAACTATTTTGAGTTTTCACATCAATATTTCATCTGTGTAAAGGGGATAAGCCTAGATTTTGCTAAGATTACCTATCAAAGATTAGAACTGGCCCCTAGTGGTGTCGCCAAAAATTCATAAGCATGGTGTCACAATGTTTTGAAATTGTTGCATAATATCCTCATTCGAAATACTGCTAAACACATCATTTTCAATGTAAACCTATGTATCTCTTTTTCTTTTTCAAAATAATAGTATTTATAGATCATTGATATGTGGTGAATTGGGCCATTTAAGCCTATGGTGCAAGGGTAACTTTATTTAGGTATGACCATTAAGATTTGATGGGTCACTAATTACTATCCAAGTAATTTGGGATCACTTTGCTTCATAAGCTCATATATGGTTCATTAATTGTTATGATATAGGGTGGTGTCACTTGACACCACATTTCCTATGCTAGCTCCGGCCCTACTGGCGCCCACTAGTTAAAAGAAAAAGGGACATGGGATGAATGTTTTAAGCTGGTTCTAGCCAATAGTCATCTAAGGCTCCCCCAAAATTCATGCACAAAGATAACCTTTTGTTGATCCTTTTATTGCTTAATTTAGATTTAAAAGCTTAAAAATTGGTGTTGGCTTAATCTTTATAAACATTTGATGAATTATTTTGAATCTGATCATACAATTTCATTAAGATTTACATTTTCCTTGCATCTTGCCATATTTGAAGACTATTGAAGACTATTGATGTATTATACACATAATGCATCTATGTTGAGACCTTAATGTTCCCATTAAATGTTGCTCAAGGTGGTGCTAAGTACTAGTCTTCACCGGACAAAAGATCCTCCGAGAAGATAGCTTGATCATCTAATTATAAAATGGAGTAGTTTACTGCTCTTTGTGGCTTACATTAGCTTATAATTGTTCATATGGGATGCAGTGAGCGTAACCACCTAATTAATTTGGCATGGTGGTTCTCTATAGCCTGATTTTTTCCTGATATCCCATATATAAAACTTTGTTTCCTGTAGCTAATGGCCTTATTGAACTGTAGTGCTAATATAAATCGATATATGCTAGGATTCTTGTAGTTCTTATGATTCTTTGCTCACGACTTAAACTTTATCTGTGAGTGATTGAGTCCTCCCTGTTGTAGGGCTGACAGAGTCTCCTTTTAGTTGGTGATTGAGTCCCAATCTGGGTTGAGCATCCGACCTATTCTCTGTGCTTGTACCTTCAAGCAATCTGGATTGACCATCTGACCTATTCTCTGTGCTTGTACCTTCTAACAATCATTTCAATGTAAACGTTTCTTAACTTTTGTCAAAGGACCCTGCCACTGTACCAAAATTCTGGCATTATAGTAAGAGTTGAGGGTTATAATTTTATACTCTAACATGCCTCTGCAGGTTGAGGATGCTTTTAAGGGTAGAAATCTGGACACACACGCAGCAGTATCATTTTTTTTAAAATCCAATAAGAAATGCGTGGCCAGCAAGAATTGAACCTGGGTTGTTCAGCTACCATCTTAAAGTCCCTTCCACTACACCAAAGCTTAGAAGTTATGGTGAGGATTGAGGGTTATGACTTATAACTTCATGTTAAAATTCTTTCTGTCATCATGAAGTGGTATGAGATGCAATGCATTTTCATCTGTTTTTACTGGAATGTTAATTGCTGCTAGGATATATCACTAGACTACTAGGCATAAACAAATATTGAGGCATTTTAATACCATGAGGGTAGGTAATTACTCCCCTACAGTATCTGCTATTAGAGCAAAATGATGAAATGTTTCTATACTTTACCCCAAAAAAAGTTCCTTATGGTGTAATATTCAGCAATACTGAGTTGATGACGATACATATTGATCTACACTTGAGTTTTTTGGATCTATCTTTATGTCTGCATGTAGAGATGTCAGTTATGACAAACATATTAGGAACTTGCCTACTCTGGGGAGTTGATTCTTCGGAGGTTCCCGGATATCATTATGTCTCTAAAGGTTAAGATTGACTGGTTCTTGGAACTGTGCTCTTCTGTTCCGATAGCTTTCCAACTTAAATGTATTTTCTTACTGGGCCTGGGATTTCTTTCATTGTTTGTGATTGCTTGCTAATCTTTGTATAAGCCTTACGCGCTGCATTTTTTATTTATTTTCTAACTCCAGTCACTACTACAGATGGAGCTTATGGATAGGGAGATAAAAAGGTCAAGATTGGCAGAACAGTTGCACAAACATTTCGCAGCAAGTGCTATCCCAAAAGGCATTCATTGTCTCTCCTTACGTTTGACCGACGAGTACTCGTCCAATGCTTATGCAAGGAAACAGCTCCCACCCCCAGAATTGCTACCTCTGCTAACTGACAACTCCTACCAGCATTTCGTTCTAGCCACTGATAATATCCTTGCAGCTTCAGTAGTTGTCAACTCAGCTGTGGCGTCTTCTTCAAGACCCGAAAGAATTGTCTTTCATGTTATAACTGATAAAAAGACTTATCCAGGGATGCAGTCGTGGTTTGCTTTGTATCCTATTTTTCCAGCAATTGTCAAAGTGAAAGGCGTTCATCAGTTTGACTGGTTGACAAGAGAGAATGTTCCTGTTCTTGAAGCTATAGAGAACCACCATGCTGTTAGAAACCATTATCACGGGAATCATATAGTGGGTACCAATGTCACAGATAACCCTAGGGTTTTTGCTTCCAAACTACAGTCTAGGAGTCCTAAGTACATTTCACTACTGAATCATCTTCGTATATACCTGCCTGAGGTAAATTAATCATTTCCAACATTTCTTTGCATGATGCCTAAAATATAATATACTATCTATGGAGATTAAGGGTGTCACTTTTTTAAACGATTTTAGCAACAAGTTCTTGGTTTAGGTGAATGGTGAAAATGGGAATTGATATACATGCCATTTGAGATCTGGGTGAAATAAAGAGATTTTAGAGGTTTAACTTCAACTTTATAGTAGCATATTCGAAAAAACATGGATGAGATGGAGTAAACATTATGCTCCTTAAGGCTATATCAGTTTCCACCTGAGGAAAGGATATCACATTGAGGCTCATTGTTCCTTATTGATGTGGGGAATGTGAATTTGGGAGACAGGATAAAGTGTTACCTTTTTCTTTTCCAGATCTGCAGAAGCCTTATCACTTGAAAATAGTAAAAGAGAGAAATAAAAGAAAAGGGCCTGAAGTTCTCTCCTCCTTTCCTATTTTTATCTGTTAACCTGGTTTCCTGTTCAATAAAAAACCTGCAAATTACAGTGGGATGTAAAATCAAGTAACCTGTATGCTTTTAGAAAAGTGAAAGGCAGTTACTTCCATCCCTTATGGATGCAAAGTTGGCCAAGAAATAAAGCTTGTGTTTCCTGCATGCTTCTCCAATTCAACCTGCAATTTGCTGGGAGTTACGACTAAGGACCTAGGGTGCATATTCTTATTACTTCTTTTGATTTTTTTAAAAAGAACCAGTTTCTTTATCATCCTGCTTGGTTTTGATTAATTTTCTCCTCTCGAGTTAAGTCTACTGAAATACTGATGCAGAATTCATTTGTTTATTAAAACAGCTCTTTCCTAATCTCGACAAGGTGGTCTTTCTTGATGATGATGTTGTTATTCAGCGTGACTTGTCACCCCTTTGGGAGATTGACCTTGAAGGAAAGGTAAATGGTGCCGTCGAAACTTGTAATGGGGAAGATGGATGGGTGATGTCCAAGCGCTTCAAGACATATTTCAATTTCTCTCATCCCCTCATATTCAAAAATTTGGATCCTGATGAATGTGCATGGGCCTTCGGGATGAATGTCTTCGACTTGGCTGCTTGGAGGAAGACAAACATCAGGGATACATATCATTATTGGGTGAAGCAGGTAATATCTGAAAATTCCAACCATTTTTATATGAATTATAACCATTTTCCACATGAAGTTGGCAACATCTTCTGTTCCTTTCAGTGACAATTTGCAATGTTCACAATTTAAAATGGGAAGATGTTTGGTAATAAACTAGAAAGTAAAATAGAAAGTAGAAATTAAAGAGAGTACTTTCTCATTGACTTTCTATCGTGCAAAGATGATAGAAAGTGAGAAGGTAGAAAATTGAGTTGACAATTGATGCTTTCTTTATATGTACCGTGTGATTTCTGCAGAAAGTGGATATTGGAAAGGGATGGTGAATTTCTCTCTCCTCTCAATTCATTTTCTATCTTACTTTCTAAATTTTTTTGAATTTTTCTGGAGTTACTTTCCAACTGTGAAACAGCAAAAAGAAATGGAGTCACTTCCCAATTTTTGTCAAGTTTCAATCTATTTTCCAGTTACCAAACACACATTGAAGGCCTTTGCCGAGAGATTAAGTTTTCTTTCTGATTAATTAGGGATATAAACAAAATCCACCTACGATTTACCCACTTTCTTACCAGCTTAGCATTACATTTTGGTTGCGGAATCTGAGATCAAAGCTGTTACGTTTTTACCAGCTTAGCGTTAATATTTTGGTTGCAGAATCTGAGGTCAAACTTGAGTTTGTGGAAGCTCGGAACTTTACCTCCAGCATTGATTGCATTCAGAGGCAATGTGCATCCCATTGACCCTTCATGGCATATGCTTGGTCTGGGGTATCAGGAGAAGTCTAACCTAGATAGTGTAAGGAATTCTGCTGTAATTCATTATAATGGACAGTGCAAACCATGGCTAGAGATTGGATACAAACACCTGCAGTCTTTCTGGACAAAGCATGTAAACTACTCCAATGAATTTATAAGAAACTGTCACATATTGGAGCCTGAAGAATAGATCAGAAATATGGCACAAAAGATACATAAAAAAGAGGATTATTAAGTTGAGGAGCAATGCAGTAGTAAAGCAATGCCTCTCCCTCTACAGTTAAATGAAACTAATTGCATTTCAGATAGTAAAAGATAATTCTTTTTTCCTTTGTATCATAATTGATCCAAACAATGAAGCACGTTGATTTTTGGATGGGTGTTGCAGCAGATTGCAGTGGCTAGTAAATGCAGAAGCAAAGAAGCAGCTTGGATCGTCATTGTTGAGTTGTTTCTGAGAATCGCCCGGATCGCTTATTTTTCTATTTTGTCCTTTTCCCACAATTTTACTTGACCCAAATTTTGTTTATTTTTTGTTTTTGTAGTCATCCAAATGTTTTGAGGATTGGTGTATTTGTATTCCATTGTATTGAGAGACTTAGGATATTGGTTAGACTTGCAGTTCAAGACATATTGAAATGTGCAGATAATTCTTTTGCTTTTGCTTGTGTTATCTGAAGATGTTTATAGATATATGTCAGTACGCAAAAATGTTTGTTATCATTTGCCTTACATATCACTGCGTTGGGATATATAGTTGTGTTTTTTGACTTCTTATGTTTAGGCTTGCTATAAGTTATGATGCAATATCACTCATTAAGTTGTAATTGGTTTGCTCCACTTACAGGAGTTGTGACCATAGTTGCAGAGATATTTTGGGTTGGTTGCAGCTGATTGTTTCATTGCTATTGATAAATGCAATTTCAACTGCATTTGCAAAAAGTCCTCCGGTTATAACCAATACACCTAGACACCGGGTTAGGTCAGCCCAAAAGAGCACCAAGCCCGGCCCATTCTAGTTGAGCCTTAGCCTACCATAGATTCCTTATGGGTCATGTGGGTAAAGAGCCCAAACTCCCGGCTGGCCTGGACTAGGCACGGATCCGGCCTAAGCCCAAGCCTAGCCCGAACCAACCCAATATGAGCCTAAATTGACCCTAACTCAAATAAAATAGATTTAACCTATTAAAAAGAGGGAAATTGCCCAAATGTATGCATGATCCATTTTTTAAATTAAGTTTTTGAATTTATCTTTTCTTTTTTTTGCTAAGTTTTTAAGTAAATTAACTTGAGAAACATATAAAACCAAGAGACAAAAGAGCTCTTGGGGGGGGGCTTGAGACTGGCCCAGAGCCCGACGGGTCGGGTTTGTGCACTCCCAAACCCAAAACTAGAGGGCCAAGTCCACCCAGAAAGGCCCAAGCCCTTTTCCGGGTTCGCCGGGCCCAAGCCTGGCCCGCGGCCAGGTCGAATAACTGACATCACATTTTTAAGCAGTACTTCATTGTTACAACAAATCAAACATCCCAAAATTCTATGTAACCAAACTTGTACATGCTATATGTATAGTTGAGTTAGGCTACTAGTAATAGTCTCCAAAATGTGGATATTATAAACTCAATTTTGACAATAGGAACCCGAAATGAAAATCTAAACCGGTAGATGTGATCTGCTATATATGAACCACTTAAAAGTAAAATTTCAAAGTACTTCAATATGTTTTGAATTCTATATCAAGTGCTGAAAAATTAAATAATTTTATGAAAATTCTAAAACGTTGATTTTGACGATATATTATCCACGGATTAATGATGTCAAAATCCTTTGAAACTTTATGTCTAAGTAGTTCATGTATAGTAAATCATATCCACCGGTTTGGATTTCTAATTTTTGGGTTCCTATTTTCAAAATTGGGTTGATAGGACCCACATGTTGGATACTATTAATAGTAGCTGAAATGTAATGACACTAAAGAGGGACATGTGTCATCTTTGATTTAGAGAGATTTACAATAATATTGTCACACCCTGTGACTCAATATCATACTGTGAGCACATGACTATGCTAAGCAGCATATACAATCGAGCCAGACTACATTCAAAAGCATATACTTAAACTTATAATGACCTATACATACACAATCTCATACTCCACAGATACCAATATCACAATATACAACAAATAAATTTCTCAGTGGATGCAAATAAACTAAATAGAAATAGGGGGGTTTGCTCTAAAACCCAATGTTTTGTCTTGATTTATTGTTAAACCCACCAATTTTCAAATGCACCCTTAAAATGAAAATACCCAAAATGAATTATTTTTAAACCCAAGTAAAGTATTCATGCATAAATTATACTATTTAGAATTGAAATACCAAGTCTACCATCATCTTCTATTTTCCTCATCTCCTTTCTTTGGATACACCTCGATTGCTCCTAACCCATCTAACTATTCTCCATCCCAAACCCTTCATTGGCCTCCCAATAAAGACCCAATTTTAGAAATTGAAGGATAAGATTATCACCTAACTGTTCATTGATTTATTCCACCACATCATCCACTACCAACTTCTCTCCAAACTTTGTGATCCCAGATTTTAGTTCGTCTGTATCATCATCGAGGAGGATGTCGAGAGATTAGAGGGCAATCATGAGATTTCCTTGGAAAATACAGTTGAACTGAGGGATCTTGCTATGGGGATGTCAGAAAGAAGAGAGATGAAGCAAATAGGTTCGGTGATGCTGATGTTGGATGGGTTTTTGGGCAATTGGTGTATTGAAACTTGAAAGAATAATGGAGGATGAAAATGAGGGTAGAATTGGTAGACTAGTCTGAAGGAGTATATTTTATGTATGACTATGCTACGTGGGTTTAAAGATAATTCATTTTTGGTATTTTGGGTTTAAGAGTACATTTGAAAGTTTGTGAGTTTAAAAATAAATCATGGTAAAACTTTGTGGTTCAAAGAAAAAACCCAATAGAAATATCACAAGTCTTAATATACATAAGATGTCCAAAATACATGGAAAGACTGCAATATGGCTCCAAGAACTCAAATATATAATCTAAAACACAATATGTCCAACAACAATATCCCACAAGATCTGAAAACTCGTACAAAATGATAAAAATAATAAAAAGACTGGAAGCTGATAGATACATGATCACTTCTTAGTCATATACCGAATCTACTAAGAAAATCCTAATACTGAAGAAAAGCTAAACTCCAAGGGCCTGCAAATGGTATAAGTGCCTGGCTTTGCAGCTTTGGCTTTGCAACTTTGACTTTGCAGCTAGTTGTGCAAAACTAGAGCAATCAGAACGTTGCCTAGCAAGTGTGTAAAATGAAGAAGATTGTGTGCACATGTAACAGGTATCATGGATGCATGATTGGTGAAGTACAAGAACGGCAAATACAGATAATATTTTTCAATATTCATGTCCCAGAAACTATGCAACAAAAATTAATACAATAGAGTAAACACACAACATCACAGGATACATCATGATAACCGAAGTGCACCAAGTCCTCAAGTGTGATACAGAGATAGTGTGTGATTAACTAGCTAACATTAGATTTTAGGAAGCCTTATTTTGGAAAGTACTCGATTAGATTGTGTGTGTTGAAATACTCACACAAAACTTGGTCTTTGTTTCAAACTTGGTCTTGATTTTCTCATCTTTATTCACATAAGGGCTTAAACACAATCCTGGACCACACACTCCCTAACAAATCTATGTGTCCCTCCTTAATTAACCCGCATGATATTTTTATTAGTTGCTATACATGATATGTTATGTACTAGACCTTAGCAATTCAAATAATAGAAAATATCCATCTCGTGGGTGCCCCACACTTGTAGGGTAGAGAAGATCCATCCCGTGACCACCCTCTATATCTGGATTCCCAAAGTTACAAATCCATGCCAAAGAATATCAAATGACATGTACAATACTTGTGTGTCTAAAAAGATTGCATGTTAGAGAGGCTAAAGTCGTAGCTAGCTTCTTATTACCTGAAAGCAGTGGAAGAACACATGCCCCCGCTCACTAAAAGTATGTATCCTAACTATTCTTATACTGAACAATGTTTGCAGGGATCACCCTAGTGTAGAAATAGATTAATGTCACAAAGGACTGGTCCAACATTTGCTATTATCATCATGTATAAATCATATCATGGTGCTTATCATGCATACCCCTAGGGCCAAGTTTCATAAATTGTAGTAAACATATCAGAGAGTCCATGACATGGTGGGTCCTAGATTTACATACATAGATGTCCATGATCACTAGGTCTTCACATTACAACAACATAAACAATATAGGAATAAAGCAACTAGCATCATATATAGGCGATAACATGACATATTAGCATATAAAACATGAATTAACTTTAATGAACAGAGTACTTGATCCAATACACTTAGTACATCATAAGAAGTATTAACATAGCAATAGAAGCATTAACTTGGCATGGCAACTCATCGACATGACATAAAAGGGGACCATCGACTGATGTTCATTAAAAACCATAACTTGTAGTGAAAACTATCAAAACTATATTTATCAGAGAACCAAAACAACCCAAACAAAACAAAATAAAAAAAAAGGAAAGCAAGAAAGAAAGAAAGGAAGAAAGAAAGAAAAAGAAAAAGAAAAAGAAAAAAAATTGTGCAATGTTGATGAGGACTCACATAGATTTTCAAAACATCTATAATCATAAAAAACAAACAGTCAAAATTATAATGTTTAAAACTAGTTATCATTGATAAGGGTTTTGCGAATGGACCCCTTTGTCTAAAATGATATTATACCATAGAAATATTAACCAAAGGATTATAATGTATAACTAATTTAAAGGGAAGTTGATAATCTTTCCAACGAGACCAAGATCACTAAAAACAAAAGTACTGAGTCAAAAATTATGACCATTTTGAAAATAACTAAAGTATACAGGTACTTGACAATCAATTGAGCAGAAACATTAGTCGGTTGAGCATCAATTTATGGTGTGCTTTTGATACTTTTAGCTTAGATGTCTCTTGTATTCAAATATTCTGTGATTAGATTTTAATCTCTTGTGCTATTTTTCTATAAATTTTCATGTAACTAGTGTGTATTTCTCTTTCCTTACACTTTTAGATGATTTTTGTCTGAATTTCTCGAGTATAAAGTGTACCCATTTGAGCATTTTCAACTTTTGCTTCTAACAAAAGGGAAAGAATTTTGTGTGAGATTTGAATTTGATTCTGATGATCTTTGTGTCATTGGAGTTTTTGTTTAATTGGTTTCATGTGTTTTATTTTTTTTAAAGTTTTTGAAATAATCAATGCATTGTTTTAGGGGGAGTTTTTACAATATTTATGCTTGATTTTACTTTTCATGAATGCATGAATGTAGGGGAAGCTTTGCATATCATTTGTTTTTTTATATAAAACTATATTTATGCTTATTGTTGTTGTTTACATATGTCAACTATGTATGTATTTTGGTATTTCAAATTTCAAGTTTGTTATTATCAAAAGGGGGAGATTGTTAGGGCATAATCCATACAATAGCTCTTGTTTGAGCAATAAAAAACTATTATTTGGTATTAATATTTATTTTGAGATGATATAGTACATGTGAATACAAGTATAAGATGTATATGAGGCAAAACGACACGAAATTTAGCACAAACGCTGATTTCCATCTTCGTACCATCGATGGTCATCAAGGACCTATCGATAGGCATGAGGTCATCGATGGTCTACAGGAACCAATTGCAAAATTCTATAGACACGATTTCAGCTCATGGCTGGTTTACAGGAACCCATTGATAGTGCTCAGGGACCCTCAATAATCGTGAGCAAATATCGATGGTAATGACGGCTAGTTGCAGATTTGATGATTTAATCATTGACGTTCATTGTTCCTTTTAATCTCTAACTTCTACCATGTTTAGGATATCTCTTTTCTACTTGATTAAATGCTATATGAGATTGAAAGAGATAAACAAAGGAGAGAGTTCTAGGGTTTAAAAATGAAGAGCTTTTAGAGTTTTGATTAAAGAAGATATTGAATTGAAGGTTTTGACCCCTGGAGCCTCAACAAACTCTTTCTCGACGTGTTCATCATTTTTGAATCATCACAGCAAGGAGAATTGCCCTTGATTTCATTATATATAGTGTGCTTCATCAAGATTCACATTTATCCATTGAAGGATGGTTTGTTAATGAAAAAGGGCTAAAAGATATTTCTTATTTTCCATGCTTAAACTGTGTTTTATGGTTTATTTCAAACTTGTTTTTACGACATACTCAAGCCGATATTAATTGAGGGTTGGGGCCAGTTAGGGCTAGGTGTTACTCATTATGGAGAGTTTGGTTAGACGACTGATTTCGGGTAAATTTCAGGGTGTGCTTATGTAAGCTTACTGAATCGGGTTGTGATTCGGGAGTACTCTTGACATAGAGAGGAAGCTCATTCGTGAGAGGGAAGAGTGGACATGGGATTGTTATCTGAACTACTATAAAATCTTGTGTGCCCTTGGTTGGTTATTTTTTCGCTTTTGTTTTATCTTTTCCGTTGCATATTTTGTGTTTTACCAAAAAACTAAACAACCCTATTCACCGCTCCTCTAGGCTTGCATCTCAGATCTAACAAAATGCACCTTAGCTTTTCCACGTGTCTACACCTCGATCTCATCACAACTTCATAGTTTTTGGTGTAGTGGCAGGGTCTTTTGATAAAAAAAAAGTTTTAAGAACTAGTAAAATTAAACCACAAAAGTTTATAGGTCTCCAATAATTCAAACCTAATAAACCTTGAATTTTTCTAAATTTCCTTTTACTTTTTCAAGTAAGGAAAAGACTAAATTTCACTAAGCCCTCTCAACTTTCTGTCTTGGGTCTTTTGAATTACAATTAACACAGATTATAATTCAAAAGAAACTACAAGTAAAACAAAAAAATTTATATATATCTGGGTTCCTATTCGTGTTCCGATAGAGCGTCGATCTTGTACTCCATTGACGGTTTGACTGAAGCGTTTAGTCTTTTATTAATTGATGGTTGCTAAAGCATTTTTGAAGATTCTGAAGTCTTCTTTGGATGATGAGAAACTATTTGCCAAAATTATTAAAATTCAAGATGCCCCAAAAATGAGTAATCTCCCCTCCCCTTATAGGCTTAGAGAGAGAGAGAGTTAGTGATCATTAAATGTGAATTTAGTGGCCATTAATTTAGGAGATAATGGGGAGGACTGTTTCCATAAAAATAGATTTTCAAATGATCAATAGCGATGTTCGCCTGTAACGGTCAAAGGCAAAGATCGCTGAGCAATTTTGGGCGAAGTTCGTTTAGCGAGCTTCGCCAGAGTGTGGGTGTAGGCATTGAAAATTGCCTATAAGTGCCCGAATGTGACTCGTGATAGTGGGCTGACGATTGGCGAGCTATCCAATGATACAATGGCGAACTATTGATGCCCCACAACTATTGATGCCCTATGCAGAGTTTTTAGAAGAATAAATCCAACCGCGAAGCTTCGAATCGACGAAATCGACAACTCCAGAATCAACGAGACAATCCACCAGATTCGGACTCGACGCGACCGGAAGAAAACGGGATTGGACGAAATGTTGGAACCAAAACAGTACCTCGACCAAGGCCGAGACACCATTTGGTGCCTCAGCCTAGCTGAGACACCATTTGGTGCCTCGGCCAAGGCTGAGACACCAAGGTGTCATGGCCATCTAAAACTGACCTAGACCCCCCATTTGCCTATAAATAGACAAGGGGGCCTCAGTTGCAGAGGCTGGCAATTTTCTTCAAGGTGGGATTTTTGCTGAACCTGGGCTGGAAAATTTTGATCTGAACGGGAGCTTATCGCATAGATATGAGCTTTTGCAAAGGAAAAATTCAGATCTAGATCTCGTACGCACGAAGAGTTCATCCCAACTCAGATCAACATAGCGAGGAGAAGAATCAAGGCAGATCCAGGTCAGATCTACTAGATCCACCCTCTAGATTAAGCCTCGTCTTAATCTCAGGGTTCGTGCGTGATTTCGCTTGGTCGATTTTACCCACTCCGGCAATTATCTCCTTCGAGAGTTGATTCCCATCGGCGGTTATTTCCTCTGTGAAATAATCCCCGTAGATCCATAGATCTCGCATCTGGATCTGATCACGCGGTGCTCCATGGATGGAAAAGAGTCCCTAACACAGGTGAAGATCCCACACAAGCGAGAATCCAATAAACAGATCCCATGTTTGTTCAAACAACGGTGAAAAGTTGTAATCTTTTTTGATTTTTCATTGTAAGCCTTATAAAAATGCGATCTTTTTATTTGAATCTCATTGTAAGCGACTAAAGTTTGTAACGAATTCATTCAATGGAAACCAAAATAACTTTCCCCACGAACACAGACATTTTAGCAGCAACATCAACTATCATCACAGCAGTAGCAGCCTCAACTGAGATTTCAACAAAACTCTCAAGAGTTACAAAAGGCTCTAGATTCAAGGTTTTAGAGAACTTACACCTTCAAGGAGAAAATAGTTCTAGTCATCTTCAAATATCTTCTGGACAATAACAAGATCAAGTTGACTCTAATCGCAAATCAGGAGGAGGGTAATAAGGTCTCAGACCCAAAATATTGCTCATACCACAGGAGGGTCCATCATCCGACTAAGAATTGCATTGTCCTTAAAGACAAGATTCAAGCTTTGATTGATGCCGATATCATAATGACAAAGAAAGAAAAGAAAGTCAGTTCAAATATGGTAGCTATCAATTTTGGGTCCATGCCACCTATGATATACCAGCACAAGATTATCCCGAAAGTGGAAGTCAAGACAGTCAATGATGATCCACATGGTCAACGTCAGAAGGGGTTAGTTTTACATACAACTCCTAATAGCGAAGTATTTTGGGTTCATCCAAACCTCCTTCAAGATGAGTAGTGGGCGGGATCTTCCTCAGCATAGAAATCCAAGCGTAAAGGCAAGTCCTATGGTCACATCTCAGTAACTCGAGAGAAAAGCGATGAGAAGATTCCAACCCATTCACCTTCTGAAAATGAGCATGAAGTTCATGCAACAGAAGAAGAACCAGCTTATGCCACTAGAAGCAGACACGAGTATAGATACTGTTCGCGGGGGAAAGTTGATTTGATTGTCATTGATTGAATTCGTTACAAACTTTAGTCACTTACAATGAGATTCAAATAAAAATGTCACCTTTTTATAAGGCTTACAACGAAAATCGAATAAAAATTACAACTTTACACCATTTTTGACCAAACACGGGATCCGTTTATCGAATCCTCGCTTGTGTGGGATCTTGGCCTGTGCCGGGGACTTTATTCCATCCGTGGACCACCGCGTGATTGGATCTAGGTACGAGATCTACAGATCTGTGGTGATTATTTCACGAAGGAAATAAACACCGACGGGGATCAACTCACGAAGGAGATGATCGCCGGAGTGGGTGAAAT